>JBAMHX010000001.1:21728588-21744044 GCA_037177515.1 Pseudomugil tenellus
ATATATATTTGTATATATATAAGTATACATGGTAATTGCTGAAAGAGGTCAGGCTGATAGAAAAAAGGAAAGACATATTGACTGATTCCGTTTTAGGAAGACAATATTAAGAATTAAATTAAAGCTGTGTTATATGTCATATACAGGATGGCAATTATTTACAACCCTAATATTGATATCATTGCTAAGATTATTTTTAAAATATAAATTAGGAAAACAAAAAGAGAAGTTTAAAGCAACAACACCTGTTCTGTAGTCAGTTTTGTCAGCACACCTATCCCTCTGGCTTGTATTGCATTGAGTGACTGAAGCTCCAGCTACCATTCCTGAATGAGTCATGAAGGAATCTTGGTACGGATGCAAGAGATGAGCTTAGAAGTTGTGAACACTACAGGGCAAGAAAGATAGCACTGAGGTGACACATTGTAGGTTTTAAAGTGTGGGGAATGAGCACGGGCTGGACTATTTTTCATGACACATGGATGAACTGAAATGACTTGTTACTTGTATGTGGAAAGCTGCAAACGAGGGCCAAAGCTGGAAAAGGTTACAAACACAAGAGGAAAGTCTGACAGAATATACAATTCCAGAGAAACCGTCTGCTTGCGAAACAGGAAGTTTGAGTTTGCCACCGGTAAAAAGGACGTAAAACATTCCCTTAATGACTCTGTCAATCAATCAATCCCACCTCATGTGGTTAGACAAGAGGGCAGCCTTACAATCTAACACATTAAAAAGATGTCCGGCTGTCCTTATTTGAAACCTTTCTTAGCTTCATCAAATGTGTATTGCAACACTGTTACAATGGTAATATTGATCATTTTGGGAGGCCAGAATCACTGTTCCTCAGCAGATACAACAAATGGTAAAGCTGCAGTTGAAATAGGGGAAATCATGGGAAACCAGGTAGTGAATTTAGAGAGAACGAGAACATTTTTTTTCCTTTTTTTTTCTTCTTTAACAGTAGTCGTTTCCAGCCCTGGTCCTAAAAACTTTAAGCCTGGCTTGTTTTAATAACGAAAAAAATTCAGTAAGTGTTAGAAGAGAGAACCAGCAGTTCTCCTGAGGCGCAGGACTGAAAACCACTTCAAACCAGAAACAGTTTTATAGTTATGACAATAAGGTTCACTGGCATCCTCTGAATGGATGATTCCATTCTTTGGCAGGGCAAATCTCCTCTTCTTTCACCCCCTGTCCATCCATTCACATTTCACTGTACATGTACATTAATAACAAGCATCATTAATACTTTCTAAGTGTTCATTTGTCCCCACTTGTTTTCTTCTGCAACATTTAAAAAAAATCTGTTGGAGGAAACAAGAGAGGGAAGGAGACACGAGTGCAGTTTTGCAGTCTCTCAAAACTAAAATAAAGATTTTTAGTTTCTTTTTAAATCTGTCCTCATTTAATTGTTAATAATATCTTAATTGGTATTCAATGCATAAGTGTTTTGTTATCATCAGGTTTCGCAGTCGCCGTGGTAATTGAGTTGGAAAGAGTTGGAATTGTCTTCCTCCATTGGTCACGAGGAGTGAAGTCAGTCTTTTCCCATCTTCCCCAAAATAGATTCAAGTTAGCACCCTTTTATCGAAGACTCATGTGTAGGGTTCAGGTAAAAGGTTCAGATATTCTTTGTTCATAGGTTGATGTGTCAGCAAACAAACCTCAGGGGACATATTTCTGTCTGTGTGTGTGAGTGTCTATGTGTAACATAGCATGAGGTCATTTAGAGTGTTAGATCAACGTTTAAGATGAAGATTGGGTGATTCAGACTAGCGTGTAGCCGTTCCTCCATCTAGTTCCTGTCCTCAGACCTTGGCCTCCAGCAGCTCTAAGAAGAGTTTGTGCATTGGGACTTTGCCATCCTGCTTGATGCTGTAGAAGTGCTGCACAGCCTTGGTAGAGGTCTGGCGGAGCAGAGGGAGGGTCATGAGCAGCTTGCCTGCTCGGCGGGGATCCTCCTGGTGCTGAGAAGCTTCATAGTCCTGCAGGGCCTCGTGGAGCACATCCTGTAGCTTCTGCACTGCATCCACGTCCTCAATATGCATGGAGTCTAAAGGGAGATGACAGATAAACGGAAAATATTTGATATTTGAAACATAGTATCATGTTACACTGTTGAAAAAAAGTGTCCAGTCTCCTATTGTGTTGTGTGTGTTTTAATCTCACACAAACCTGAGTAGATGTGTTCAACAATATGTGTATTTGTCAGGACCTTTGTCCCCCTGCCTGCTGTGTTATTGAGCCAGTCCACATAAGGAAGGGAAGTGCAATAGATTTAATTCAAAATTCAAATGGACATGATCTAGGAATACACCAAGGTACCATACTTTTGGTTATAAAAGTCTATAGGGAAAAACCAATATGCAACACACTTACATTAAACGTTTGCATTTAAGTCACTCTGGAGCACTTTATTATCTGCAAAATTTGATCCTATTAGCGATACAGTAAGATGATACATTTAATACTATTCATTAGTTCAAAGAAACACTAAGCAATTCAGTTTTTAGTAGAAACTTAAAGCACAAACATGGCTTTCTAACCCTTCTCCTCTCTGTGTCTTTAAAGTGTGGATTAGTGGGTGTGATAAATGGACAGGTGAAGATAAGAGTGGGTGGAGAAAAAAAAGACTGGAAGAATAATGACGACATGCTACAACAACCTAAGAGTTTGTGTGTGCATGTGGGTGTGCATAAGTGCCTTGCAGCGCACATCTGTGATCTGTTGTCGAGGGGGTATATAAGGTGTGTTTCAGCACGTATGGCAGTAAAGGATGAGAGTGTCCCTTAGAACTAATGCTCCATATTGCCCCTTAGGGAGCCAAAGTCTTAATGTGAGCTGGCCTTTAGCTCTCAACCTTCGATCAATGCTTCCAATCAATGACTACATGCATGTTAAATAATAATCACAGGACAACTATCAATAGCCAAACGCCTTCCCCATCTTCAAATTCCTCTACACACACACACACATCAGAAGTAATGAGATCTACAGTACAAACGCATGTGCATAGATGGATGTTGCTGATGTATTTCATGCTATGCATACACACATAAACGCTGGCACACAATGGAAGATTGCAGTCTGATGCATGAACTTTATATAAACTCTGACTAGTACAGAACTTTGATATAATAAACTATATGTAATTTTGGTAAGCCCCTTCATCACCATGCTGCTTAATTCTTTTTACCATATTTGACTGTGAAAACAGACAAATGAGCATCCCAAGAAGCAGGACAACTTCCCAAACCAAGAACTACTGATCTAGTTTTGGTAATGCACACAAATATCAAGGGCTCACACAGGCTCTGAGGAGGAGTAAATGTAAGAAAACAGAATAAAACCTATGCACAAGTATGGAAGGAAAAAAAATCAAATGTGCCAATACAGAGATGTGGACATTAAAACACTCAAACACATTCAAATACACAGGTGGATTTATAGAATGTAATGCATCAGTATGGAGGGCCAAACCAGTTAGTAGGCTGGATTCTGCACAGATCAATGGAAACCTAAGCTTTCCGCTTCAAATCTGCTGTTCTGCATTTTCTCATTTTTCATACCGCCTTGTGTTAATGAGTAATTCTGTTTAATTTAATTCTGTTTTTAGTTTCTACATAAAATATACATGTTAGATTATAAATTACAGTTGTGCACTTGTTTTTGTACCCTTGCCAATCATTTCAGGACCATGCTTTTTACTGTTCAGTATATGTTGCTAAGTTGACAAGGCACAGACTATACCAAGAAGCAGGTAAAGAGCACATACAACATGAAGGAGTACTGACACATGCACTGTCACAATCAATGAAAATAAAATCCCCCTTTTTCTATTCAATTGTAGAGGTAAAGTGAAAGCTTTCCTGAAGTGCAGACAGCAGAGACATGGCTCAGGTTAAAGTAAAGTATAAAGACTTTTACCATATTTTTGATAACTATTGTATTTGAGCTAATAAATATGGTTTCGGATTGTGCTGTGACCCGCTTGCACACTGCTCAGAAAAATAAGACATGTTAATGAGCACATTAAGCTGTTAAAACACACGTTAACATGGAACTCACACACATAAATGAGTGCAAACACAAGTGGACACACACATACACAAAAATACACACACGCTCCCTCTTTCCCATGGCTAGTTTAGCTTTCTTTACATGAGGGGCACGTTTGCTAACATTTCTTAAGGCTTGGCTTCATTAATGCAGACGATTAGCATCCTGTGAATTAATTAGTGTCAGTGCCCTTCAAAATGCTAATGCTAGCATTCTGTTGTCTTTAAGCGTCTGGGCCATGATACAAACTTCTTATGGTATTTGTACATCAGCTGTTTTCATTTCCATTTGTAGGAATAATCATTTGAAAGGAATTTGATGTTTGCTGCTGTTTTAATTATAACCAAGTGGCTTTTTTTTTTACCTCTTAGCTGGCCTCTTTTTGCACGCTTTTTCAGTTTGAAGCATATAAAATCAGATTGACTTATTAAAAACTCTGTTAACATTACAACAAAAGGATAATTATATGTTGATAAGGGTTGCTTGTTGAGTAAAATATATTTTACAGTGTTTACCTGTTCTGTTTTTCACCCAGGTAAATATTAAGTCCACACAAGTACAAACAAAACTCATGTCACTTTAATATCATCCAATGCACAATGATTCCATTAAAAATGAGGCTGCTCACATGACCACAGAAATCTGATCATTGTGAGAAAGAGATCATTTTAATCATCTAATATTAAGGATTTACTTGCATTGAAAAGCCATCGTTTAGTCCGTTATCAGATTCTCTTTAGAATACATCCATACTTAGTGATGTAAGACTCAAACTTCCTGTTAAACATCTGGAGTTCTTTGTTCTTTTATTAAACCTGACAATACCTATGATCTTATCTTTTCTGTCCTGATGTGGGTGCTATATGTAACGGGCCTACACACAGCTGCTGTCCTACATTCATACTCCATGGGGAGCATATGAAGCTTGTGATATAATAGGTCTGGTAGGAGAGCCAGGTACAGAAATGTGCAGAAAACAATGAAGCGAGAACTTTGAGTGTCGTTGAGCACATTTATGAAACTTTTTAATCTCATAAAGAATACTATAAACCCACACAAAATGACCGTGCGTCCACTGCACCCCCCTCCCCCCCATTTATAAAGTATAAAACAGAGAATTTGGGAGAAGTCTAGTTGTATTGATCAATACCAAATATCACAATATGCTGTTTGGCAAGAGGAAACCTTAAAGAAGAGTCAGCACTTCTATATTTTTCCATAAAAAATGTCTTATCCAGGCCTTTTTTATTTGAAGATTTGTTGTCTTTATTTGGTTAAATCTACCTCAATTACTTTAGAATTTCTTCTACAGAAATTCTATTATCTGCATATAAATCAAAGCTAAATAAAAAAGTCCCTTGCAGGATGAGTCAGATCACTATGTTTCTATGCAGTGAAAGACAAATCGCTAAATATACTGTGAGAAATCTGTTTTGTATTACGTAAAAAAAAAATAAAAAATTAGGACCTTAATATTTCAGTGAGCTGATGTATAACTATGCATTTTTTTGGGGAGATCTTACTAATTATATCTTCTTTTAGAATGGATCCAGTGACAGGAAAGTCCACATAATAACAACTTAAAATGCTTTACGTGGACACAAAAGTTTGCAAACTCTGTGTATTTTAAAATTACATTTATATTAGAGAGACAAACTGATATATTTAAGGGAAAAATTTGTGCATGGATGTTTTCATGTGGAAGTGTTGATAGCATAGGGAGCAGAGCAAAGGCCCCTCCTTGCCCATTCACAGCTCTCTCATTGCATTCTCCCATTTAAACACATTGTATTGACAACTCCCCCCTTGTAATTAAAGAGTACTGAAGAGCTGGCCAGCTTCCAAGACAAAGTTCAAAAGACGGGTCATGAGACGAAGAAGGCGTGTGTGTGTGTGGTAATGTGTGTGTGTCAGTCAGCTGTCGATGCAGCTGGACACATCAGAGAGGAGGCTGTATCGACAGATTTTGGGATCTAATGATTTCACCTTATTTAACAGGCATCTGAAGAGACGACTATGCTAATTGTAAAAGGGATTGCCACTTTGTTTGGGGGTGGGATTCAGACATGCTTGTGCGTGTTCGGACTGCACCATTCTGCTACAATGCATGCATAAGATATTTGTTAGCATGTTTACAATAGTGACTGTTAAATTATGATGAGACAAGTGTGTGACACTCCAACAGTAAAAGAAGTGGGAAGCCTGACACCTGCTTGTGTGGTGAAAAGAAAAGAAAAACAATCTTGCTGTATGTAAGTATGCATCATGTGTTGCAGAAACGTTTGTGCATGCGTTTGGATGCAGACTGCTGAAATCAGTCCTCTGATGGTTCAGCTTAAATGAGACCCATGGGACCAGAGATTCCTAGGATTAACTCTCCTCTACAAGTCAAACAAAAATGTGCAGACAGACAAAAACAGCTGAGCGTTTCAAACCTGAGTTAGCCAAAGCAATGGCCTTGAGGGTAACAAATTCCTCCTTCTCCAGTTTCATTGACTTGTATTTTTTGACCAGCTGAAGGATGGCGTTGTTCAGATCCAGAAGTCCAGCTAGTTTTGACTGGTCCTCATCCATTATGTAATCTTCTGCATACACCAGCTAAACAGAAGTAAAGATGGATCATGAGCTTACAAGTGAAATGTGCTTTTTTAAAAAAAAAATAAAATAAAAAAATAAAGCCAGAAGATAACACATGTGACAGTCACCTTGTCTTCAAAAGATAGTGAGCGGTACACAACACGTAGGATCAAGATCTCCATCCACGCACTCTGCAGTAGACTCATCTGGTCCGCCAGAGACAGCGTGGAGAAACCTGAGGAAGATTGAGACACAGAGGATAAGCAAAAAGAAAAGGATACCATAAGAATTCATGCGTTACCTCGCAAAACAACAGTATGTAGTGTATATAGTGACGCGTATATAGTTTTTCTACATGATGTCATGTTTGGTAAAGAGAAAATGCATGTCCATCTCTTTTAGTTATCATTTTTTTTATTGCTATACTGTTTATTGATGACACAAGTTTCTAATCAGCACCGTTTTCAAAGATGTAAATTGAGACTTAAAAGTAAACCTTAGAATCAAGAAAGAAAAAGAAAATAAAGCTTTAAAGCCAGTGTGAGGGTTAAGATCGACTCTCCCCTCCCAGCCTTCATCTATTCACTTGACCACAGTCTACCTCCTCCTCCTCTTCTGGCCTTCTCCCCCGTGCCCATGGCTACTCTCTGGGGACGGCAGGCCTTATCTCCCCTTGCCACAACCTCAATGGATCAATGCTGGCCATCGCTGCTGTGCTGCTCAAAACACATCCTAATTGCTGCTATGGCCTCAAAATGGCCAGTTTCTTTGGTGTCAATCCATGTCTTTCTATTTGCCTATCTGTCTCTTTCTCCAGTCCCAATCCATGTCTTTTTATCTGCTTGTGTCTGTCCATAATCCACCATCTGTTTATTTGATTGTAGTTCCATCCCAATGAATCATGACCCATGTGTCCCGTCTGCTGCAACATTTTACCGTGCTTCTCTTTGATCGTTACATCTCTACTTCCTTCATGTCCTAACTTTTGATTATCTTACTTAAGTGCACAAGTCTCTCATATGTGTCTGTGTTTCTCATTCTGTGTCTTTAATGGAACACCTGCCCACTCACACTTCTCGTCACAGCTGTCCTCTCCTCACACACCTGTCCTTTCACACCTGCCTGTCTGCCTGTGTGTGCGTTTTTTTGTGAGTGCAAGCTTTCACAGGGAATGCAAAGACAGTAGGCCATGCGAGCACACCTGTCAGACCTCACTGCAAGCCCTCCCGTTTTTGTGCTTGTGTGTGCGTATCTGAGATGAGAGTCCTGCCAGGAGAAGGAAGCAGATGAGGAGGAAGATATTTTTCCAGCAACATCTGCTGCGATGTGCCTCCTCTTGAGATGCTAGGTGTGCAAGGAAGTGAACGTTGTGTAGTTTGTTTGCGTGCGTGAGCATTAGGGGCCCCTTATCTCACAGTGTGCTGATGGGTAATGTCAGGCGTCTCATTATGTCCGGGTTGCAGGCTATTGTTGTTTGTAATGTGCTCTAATTCATTCTATCTACAACTGTTAACATCTCAACACAAACACACAAAGATAGACATTACTGCGCGCACACACACAGATACAATGCCACTTATGCATAGACATAAATGCACAGGAACACACTGGAATGATTCCAAATGTGTATGATTAATACACACATGCACAGCACAGTGAAGGGAGCAGTATCGTTGCCAACTGGCAGTGTCTTCTTCTACTTAATGAAATCATCAGAAGGGATTAGAGGTGAATTTCTTAAGGGGGTCTTTGTGCACCCACTCATACACACATGTGCACACACATCTCATTCACGGAGGCAGATGTCTTTAGGGGGTCCATTGGACTTCACCACTCATTGTGGGCAGGGGAAATATATGCTGGCAATGCTAAAATTAACACACATGCACTTATTGAATCTGTTCAACCCTGGGGTCAAATGAAGAGAGGAAGACATGAGTGAGGGGTTAATATCATTTAATGGTGTCACTGGTTGAGTGTTTTAACTTGTCTGTGTGTGTGTGTGTGTGTGTGTGTTTTGAGGATTCTACTTTTGAGAGCAGAATTGAGGGTTCAATCATTTGCACACACACCTCTCTGGTAGAATCTAACATTAGGCCAATGGTGCACACATAGCTATAGAAGGTGGCACATTTACACAACCGCATGCAAGGATTACACACTTCCCACCGTAACACTGCATGCACTGCTTATTGTCAAGGCAGTGTTTGCCTAACACTGAGGTGCACTTTCTGCCAGCATCTTCCTTGCGCATTCCAGTGGCACCTACATCTGAAACCTTTTACATCTTCTAACTTCTTCTCCCAGATGGATACAGTTTAATTCTGACATATCCGAGTAGAAAATTGCAAATGTATGCATACACCTCAAGTAGAAAATGTGAACTAGGTAAAGCAGCACTAACTCTGGTGTTAAACCATCATGACCAATGTCATACTTCAAGATGTGCACATTTCCAACACAAAGCAGGCTTTAACCCTATATGTATTTAGTAAACTGCATAAAAAGTGACTCAGTGACAAGCTTGTTTATTAATAAAAGAGTCTGTGCACAGAGTCATCGACATACACCTCTCTAATTACACATTAAGTGTAGTTATGTATGGTCATACATAACTGCACTCACACACACACACACACCACACACACACACACACACACACACACACACACACACACACACACCAAACACACACAAACACACACACACATTCACACAGAAAACCAATAATTAAAACTCTGGTAATTAATTTATTGAGCTGAAAGTGCAGCTTTTCTTATTGAGGCACATCAATGATTTTTATCATGATAAGGTAGGTGTGTGTATGTGTGTGTGTTGGCGAACAGAATAAACATAACTGTGCCGAAAGATTGCTGATTGGATATTTTCTTAGTACTTTTGTATTCGCATACATTCCTATGCACATGAGTTTCATGGGTTTCTACATGTATGTCTCTATCTGTGCATGTGCATGTGTGTATGTGTACCTCTCCCCTCCCTACCAGCCTGTCTGCACCATTCAGCCATCCAATGCCTCTTATCTGTCTGATTAATAGGCGGCCGACTTCAGGACAAATTAATTAACAGATAACGCCATCTCCCCTTCTTCCCTTCCTCCCTTCCTCCCCTCCTTCTCATGAAGCGATCAATACAACAGAAGAAAAGAAACATCAATGGGAATTTAGTGCTGATGATGGAGAGAGAGAGAGGTATTGATGGAAAGAGGGAATATAAGAGAGTGAAACGGAGGAGAGAAGAAAGTAAAAGAGGGAGAGGTGTTGGAAGGAGAGGTGATGGTGGAGGTGGGAGGGGTGGAGACCTTTCTTTCATACCTGTGATTTCACTTGACAAAAGAAGGTCCCTTATTTAGTTCTAATTACATTTCCTTTCTGCCTATTGTTGATAAGCCATCTCATACTGTGTGAGGAAGTAGGAGTGTGTTGGTGAGGATGTTCTATCGCTTGTGTGCTGCTTAGTTACGTTTTCTGAGCTGTTTATGGAGTATTTATTAAGTACAATTCATCTACTGCTTTAAAACATTCAAATGAACTTTAATGAACACTTACTGGATAGATAATTACACTTTTGAGCAAAAGTAGCTTTTGGCTGTATGTTCATTAGGTTTTTGGCAAATGCAAGCAAGAGTATCTGATTTTGGAAAGGCCCAGAGATAATCAAATCATCTTGCATGCATCATGCAGTATATATGGCCGCCTTTTAGTTTGACTGGGTTTCCAGAAACAACAGGATACTAAAGTGTTTGCAAAGACACGTATAGACTTTGCGAGTGTGTATGCATGCTGGTGTGCATGTACCATGCGTTGTGTGACAGAAAGAGGCTACAGTGCAGTCATGCAAACTTAACCTATGCTGCTTGCTCTTGTGTTCTTTCCCTTTTCTTTTCCCTTTCCTCCATCAGATACTCACATAAAAACAAATACGCACAAAAACACAAACACACGTCGATTCCCCAGCCACCCTGCGGCCTGTTTGTCTGCCAAATGAGTCCTGACTGCACGTTTACACCCGAGACCGCAGAACAGTCTGGCACAGACACACACACACGCACACACACACACCTACAGGATAGCCCTCTCTCACGCTCCAGTTGCTCCACAGATGCACATGAACACACATATCCAGGAGCCCTATGCTTGTTCTGTGTGGTTACAGGGCAAATGGGAACCAGCGAGATGCAAGCGTGATGCTTATGAGTACTTGCGTACATGTGAAGGTATACTGCTTGTGTGCATTTGTGAAGGTATTTGCACATGCACTCCATTCTGTGTGACTTTGTAAGATGGAGGGTTATGTTGGTAAAATAACTGTTGTATCAATAAAGGCTGCTTTGTGTGTGTGTATGTGTGTGGACTAATGTGACAGGTGTGAAAACTGGTTGCGATGGTGATATGGTCCCAGTTATTAACACATGACTTGTCTTCACAGACTGAAAATCAACCTGAACACTAAATCTTGGGGTAGCATTTTAAACATCCTGAGATATTTTTTGTCCTGTGCAGCAAAAATTAAAAAAGGTCTAAATGTGTCTAAATGCAACACTTAAGATTCAAAATGTTGGACTCAGCACTGAAAACTCATCTTGTCTTTTAGGGTTGGAAAGTTTTTATATTTGCTTTTATAACACTTTTAACTCATTTGTTCACTATGAATAACATGAGAAATTATGCATTCTGTGGGAAAGTGTGTAGATGGCCAACATGCTGCCAGAAGAGAAGCAGGTCAAATTAGTGCTACTGGGCTAAATCTGATCTGAATGAGCCACCTACCAACTTAATCCCAGTGTGGGACCACATTTTTGGGCAAAATAGGCCAACATTTACAGAGGCAGAGTTTAATGTCATGTATATCACTGATATATGAACCTTTAAAAAATTCAGTAGACAAAAATTATCCTTAGTTTTTAGATGAGAGGATGAAAATGGATGTTAAAAAGACATACATTTTATTTAAATAATGCCAAGCTTTATTATATTGCATTTTCTCAGTTTTTTTGAATTACGATTACCAGAGAAAATCTAAAGTGGCTTTTTAAGTCCAGAAATAATCATCCACAAATTCTGTGAAGGCATTCCAAATCTGATCACACGACTTGGTACTGGCCACGGAAGAAAACATAAGAATCTTCTCAGTGTGTCTAAACAATGTTGCAGCCAAAGTTAAAGCCATCCATCCATGCGTCACCAAATAAAACAAAAATGCACACAGATTTTAACACATTTGGTTACAAAAGATGTTTGTCTTTGCAGGTGGTGGCTAAACTCCACCACTGAAACAACTAAAAACAATACGCCAGTGATGTGATATAATTGGAATTAATGTAACGTATACCAGTATCATACGATAAATATGAAAGAAGAGGTCAATTAGTTAAATATTGATAAAGAATAGTTTTTTTCTACATCATTCCACAAAATCACACAGTATTAAAATACCATAAGTTCTTGAAGGAGATATTTTATAAGAGGAAACTGTAGCAGTGACGGAAAACACTGGCTTGTCCACTATTGTGTTCTGCAGGAGACAGATTTAAGTCTACTGGCCCACTGAGATAGAGATTGCATGAGGACATGTGAAGTTTCCAACAGTTACCAGCACATCGCTGGTACGATTGTGTGTGTGTGTGTGTTTGCTCTGTATGCACACTGTGCTGCTGTATGTGGTTCTGATGCTCTGTCTCATTCCGCTTTCTGTATGTGTTTGTTTAAATGTGTGCACACTGTTGCATGCTGTGCAATGCAAGTGCTTCCTTGTGGTGCCTTGTGGGTGTGTGCTTGCGCATGTGTGTGTGCACATCTCAAACTGTTTCGTACCATACGGCCAGACGCTGGCCAAAATGAACACGGACCCCCTGTGATGGCTTTGGCTGGGCTGAAACAACACACACACAAGATATACGCACAGGCAAATCAAACTGGCAAATACTGTCTCTATCACACACACATTCACCTGACCCAATTACACAAGGATGCGCAACGAGATGGAAACAAATCTACCCAGAGAACCAGTTAATTTAGAAGAGCTTAAAGACGCGCACACAGAACACACACTCACCCACACATACATACAAGCGTAGCCACTTAGACGATAAACACGTTGTCTAAGGAACTGATTCTATGTAAAGTGCTAAACATATACCATGTTTCCTCTTTTACTGCTAAAACCATTTCAGTGTTGCCAAAAAAACTTTTTCAAAACTTTTTTTTGGGTCAGATGAATCGGACTCAAAATGCTCTTACACTTTTTGTGTAATGGCTTTTGTTTGTTTTTAACTTTTCTCCAAAAATTAGATTCTTAGATTCCTTGCACAGAATCGAAGAAAGATGTAGCACAACCTATGACACAGGCTGTTTGGATTGAAGTTATTCATTGGTCCTTTTTCTTTTATCTGCTTGGGGAAATACAGAAATCAGAGTAGACAAAGATAGGTTTAGTAAAATAATAAGTGGTAAAAATAAATAAGTGGTAATATAATAAGGATTACCAGTTACCAGTAAAACTGTTGACTCTTTGCATACATCTATATTATTATTAATAAATGATTATTGTAGTAGTTGACCCCTCCCAACTCAAGGTAACTTTCATGCAATCATCATTTGACCCACGCATAGCATTATCTCTTGTGGAGGACTACATATGAGCTTCTTTATGTACCTTTTGTCTGTCTTCATCGCAATTGTAACTGATGTCAGACACTCAGAAGTGAACTCTGGACTCAACACTGCCGACTTTTAACTACCAACTTAAAGCCAGCATGTGAGGATGTAGGCAGTGACGTTGTGCATTGTCTAAATGGACATACCCATTTACAAACCCAAAGTGAAAACGAATGAGCTTGTCTGTGTTAGCTAAAGCCAGTTCCTTCAATCTTTGTGTTCTGACAAATGAGTTGCTGTTGTTTATCTAGTACCCTTAAGTTCAACATTTGCTTGGTTAAAAGAAACACTTTAATAGTAACAGTAACCTTTAGCTGACACTTTTCCTGGTGCTGAAAACACTGTTGCAGTTCAATCAGAAGCAGACACCGAGGAACACATTTTTCTCCATTCAGTAATGTGCTCTACTTGTTTTTTGTCAGCTGGATGAGTGGACAACACCGTGTTCACTGATTTATGATAAAAGAGGCTGATCTCATCTAAAAGGCCGATCTGTTAAAGGTAGCCCAGACTTAATTTGCCATCAAATGTATCTTAAGTTTAGGATGCAATCCAACGTGTAGAATTTCATGATATCAAATTATATCCCAACCCACAGTTCTGCTCAAATTTACAAAACAAGTGAATCTAAGCTGTGCAGTCAATAAAAGCAGGAGAACTGATTATACAAAACTATGACATTTTACAATGTATCCCCCTGCACCTTCATCCCATCTTCAGATTGTTGGCTAAAATGATTCCCCCCCCCCCCCCACTTTCTTTTCCCATCCCCCTTCAACCTCTCCTTCCACCACACCCCCCTTTTTTCTGTGCGGCCTGGGGGAGAGCAGAGCAGTCATAGGGTTGCGGTAGCCTCTAATCAGTGTGAACAGCCAGCTAATTACCAGACCCTCAGCCCTAGCTGACTGTTAATTGCATACATTAGACACAATCAGCAGCACTGCAAGATTAACACTTAAAATCTTCCCATTGCTGTAGTGGAGATGAGTGCTGTGTGTGTGCATGTGTGTAAGACAGAGACATACAGAGCAGAAGAGGCTTATTGTGTGTGGTATCCTCTGTGTGTGCGTGCGAGGTGTGTGTTTTCTCTGTGGTTCTGGGTGCTAATATTTAACACTTAATTAGACCTGAAATGAAATTGCAGTAACACATAGCTGGTTGGTGAGTGCTTGTAGTGGCGGGGGTTGCTTGGGTGGGGGCAGCTGGCCGTCGAGGGCAACCCCGAGTCTCTGTGGAGACGCCAGATGGAGTGACATTGAGAGCAATGCAGTGGAGCCATTTCAAATAATAAAATATCAATATTTACATTTTAATTACCCACTTCTAGCTCCACCAGGGCATTGTCAAGAAGTGTGTGGATGTATGTGTGTATTTATGGGCATGTGCACTACAAGCTCCATCGGGGCCATGTCTTCCTGTTTCCATATAGACTGCAGAGTACAGATCCAGTGATAACCTTCAGCTCTGTTTAAGAATTTCTCATTGAAATCAGTACCCCGTAGAAGTCCACATTGTATTTCCCGGCATTACACTTCCTATTCTCTTTTTCCACTTTTTCCTTAACTCAGCCTATCAATCTTCCTCTCATCCTCCACCTTTGCATCCTGCCCTTCCCTCCATTAATATAATGCTGATGCAAGCAGGAATGACCACTCTTTGAATGTGTGAGCATGTGGACGTGTGTGCAGATCTGTCAGGGGAATTAACTGTGTGTACACACAGCTGAGCATCTTACACACCAACTCTCCCTGCCTGCCTCTTTCTGACTCTCTCACACACCCACACACAGACGAAAGACACAAAAAACACATGTAATACCCCAACCAGTATTATATCTAAATCCTAACAGCAACGAAAGAAAAATAAACGTCAAGTTCATGTTTTCTTGCAACTAAAAGATCCATCTATGTATCTATCTATCTATGTATCTATCTATCTATGTATCTATCTATCTATGTATCTATCTATCTATGTATCTATGTATCTATGTATCTATGTATGTATGTATCTATCTATCTATGTATCTATCTATCTATCTATCTATCTATCTATCTATCTATCTATCTATGTATCTATGTATCTATCTATCTATCTATCTATCTATCTATCTATCTATCTATCTATCTATCTATCTATCTATCTATCT
>JBAMHX010000001.1:21762581-21776675 GCA_037177515.1 Pseudomugil tenellus
CACACACACACACACACACACACACACACACACACACACACACACACACACACACACACACACACACACACACTCTCATATAAACAGCAACACTCACACAGGCTGGGGCCTTCCACACAATCTCACTCATTAGGTCTTAGAGGCCGTCGGGAGCACGGCCAAAGCTGGCATGAGGTGTTAATGTGTGTGTGTGTGTTTGTGTGTGTGTGTGTGGGTGGGGGGTCTTGCCAAGGTTTTTATTTGCAGTCGGAGGACTTGTCCCGCTAGACGTCTACCATCTGAATCCAGCTGGCCGTTTTTGACCTTATAGAGATGGCAACTTTAGATTTAAGATATTCTGCCTGCTTGTCTTCTTGATCAGATCTGTCTTCATCAAAGCTGCTGCTGTTTGTGAGCAAATATCTCACTGTGAGCACATGTACTGTATCTTTGCTCTCTGAATACTGCTGGCTCCTATATTGTGCCAAAACCTTTATGTTTATAAAGGTTCTTCATGTGATTGTTGATACTGAATTTCTCATGAATGTCCTCTTTTAACAACTATAACCATGAAAATTCCACCAACCCTCTCCAGTATTTTTTTTTCATGTAATCCTATCTGTGTTGCTTTCCTTGTTCTCTCAAACACCACATACACCACCCCCGCTTCTCTGACCTTTTGGTCTTCAGCTGACGCATCATTATGACCTCATTAAAAATGGACAGCCAGCCATTGCCAGAGGGGTAGTTCTCATAATATAATCAGGCCTTTTAATTGCCTTACTCCAGGAATTAGTTGCTACATATTGGCGTGGGGGTGTCACGTGTTTGTTTCTGCCTCATTTTATTCTCTGCCTGTTCTTTTACTTCTCCTCCCCCTCATTGTGGTGGACGACAAAATTCAATAGTTGTGTGTTAGGGCATTCACATAATCAAGTATGTGTTTAAAAGTACTTGCAAGGAAAGAACTCAGCTATGAGTTGGTTTACTATCCCTCTGGCCTCCCATCCGCTCTGCATCACACACACACACTTCCTTGATGCCTCACTTGCTCTTCATCTCAACCTTTCTGTCTCCCAGGGCGACAAAGCTAATTTGAGGCAGATCTTGCCCTAAGGGGTAAACTACAACATTCATGTGCACACACACTTCTCAATGTCCTCCTCCCTACTCCACCCTTACCACTTTATTTTCACCTTTCTCCTGTGAACTAGCTCCTGACAACTACAATTAGCAATGACATCAACGGCTAGAGCCACTTAGCATTATTATATATGCAATTCTGCAGCTATAATGCTCACACATAGAAAAGCCAGAGGGAACATAGTGAATATTTCTTTAAAATGAGTAGATTAAGGATTGCCAGTTTGGTGTGGAGCAATCCCCCTCACCCAGGTTGCCTGAGAATATTATTTTTTGTATTATCTATTAGTTTTTACAAACATGTTTCCATCAGTAAGGAGAGAGAGAGAGAGAGAGAGAGAGAGAGAGAGAGAGAGAGAGAGAGAGAGAGAGAGAGAGAGAGAGAGAGAGAGAGGGAGAGAGAGAGAGAGAGAGAGAGAGAGAGAGAGAGAGAGAGAGAGAGAGAGAGAGAGAGAGAGGGAGAGAGAGATAGAATGGATTCATTAAAAATAATTGAAACCATCAATGGAGAAACTTATAATCTACATATAACAAACAACAGATTGTAATGTGTATTGTGGTTTTTTAAAAAGCATTGGGCAGCAATGGCAGAAAGTCTTTTTCTGGTATTTGGGCACATATTCAACTTTTGAAGCAAGTCTGCTGCCTTTTAAACAAGTGACTTATAGAGTTATTAAGGTAAAAAAGGTTTTAAATAGATTTGTTTTTGTTGACATCCCCACTTTTGGGATTGTTTGAAGCCAACATAACATTGTACATGGCATAGCTTTACGCTAGCCTGCTTTGAGCTGCCATATTTTCTGGTTTAACTGAACTCACCTGTGCTGAGATCATCCTGGTGTAAATGTTTGATCATGTGATATCAAAATATTACTTTCTCAAAAATACCTACAAGTAGCATGACTGAGTCAATATTGCACACCTTTACACACAATCACAATCATGTTTAACATGAGTATTCTGCACTCTGATATGCATTGGCATAGTCACATAACATGCTGTGAGTTAAATTGGGATACTACAAGGAGTGCTATGTAGCTGCTGAACTGCACTGTTCAAACTTGCACACAACACAGATACTGTATGTGGACAATGACTCCATTAGACACTTGAATGAAGTCATGAGGAACATTAACAGTCATTTTACCAAAGTGTGAATGACAGAATAACATGATTTCATCATATTGATGAAGCCATTTCATATCTCCAATGTGAAAGTGAATTTTTGCTTTTGACAAACACAAATAAAATTACTTGCAAATAGCTTGAGCAGAATAAAGCTCAGGCGAAGGAAAATGTGTAATTCTTCTATGAGCTGCAGCTACCGATCTTTTCTCAAGGGTTCAAAAAGAATAAAAATACAAAAATAATAGAAACGGATGTTTCAATTTTCCAAATGACCCTTATTCATATGTATAACGGGACCCCTTGTATTAAATTCACACTCTGCACAACAAATGGGGTGGTCGTGGTCTGTCACACTGATGTATAGATATGCAGTCCAATGTGTGTGTGTGTGTTTGTGTGTATGCACATGATATATGTGTACAGAGTAGGGAAGCAGTGGCAAAAAAGGCAGCTATTTGTTCATCTGCTCAGGACAGAAACAAATAAAACACATGTCCCTCTGTTACATACACACAAACATATATTTCATTTTATAATGAAATGGCTTGTTTGACATTTCCCACTCTCTGTTAAATGATATATATTTAAGATGTAATGGTAAAAAGGTAAAAACAAATATTGCAATAATAGTAAACTATTAATAAACAAACATAGATGCAAGAAAGGGTGCCTTGTGTGGCTTAACAACAGAGGTGTGCTGAGTGGGAGGAAGCAGACTGTATCTTATAACTGAGACTGTTGGAGCTGCCAATAATACATGTTACTACGTGTGTGTGTGTATGTTTGTGGCCACATACACAAGACAAAACAGCAGAGATGAGACACAGGTTCTGCCTATGTCAGATCAACTGGGAGAACAAGTGCTACGACAGCAGCTTGTTAGGATGTGTGTGTTTTTCTGAGAGTGCAAATAACAGGAAACGAGAGACAGACACACAAAAGTGAAACTTGGCTTGTTGCAATGATTTCATACAAATCTAGTTACCATTTAATTTTAGCTTTAGATTAGAGAGGCCAACTGGTTTTTGTTAAGTGAATTATTGTTGAGTATTTCATGGATCTGCTTTGATAGTGAAGAAAGCTGAATTCACCTGAAAGAAGTTCACATGATCATATCAGGTGGGAAATAATCAAACAAAATAAATAAATAAATAAAACAGCTGAATTCACCTGAAAGAATTTCACATGATCATATCAGGTGGGAAATAATCAAACAAAATAAATAAATAAATAAATAAAACAGAAGAGTGCATGAATGGAAGAAAAACATATGAGAAGTATTTGAAAGACTACAATAGTATTGAGAGGGAGAAGTGTGAGGAGAGATGAAGACAGGAATGGATGGAGGGCGGGCGGATAGGCGTCTGAACAGGCACGCTCCCTGACCACTGTAAGGAAGGGGGCGTAGGCCAGGTCTCCCATCAATTACAACCTTGACCCTCTTCTCCTCTCTTTTCTCTCTCTTACACACTTTCTGCTTCATTCAACCATCCTCCCCCTGCCTCTCATCCTCCCTAGGTCCCTCTCCTATGCTCCTATAAATCAATCTCTTTTCCCTCCTTTCCCACCCCCTTCCCTCAGGCCTCTCCCACCTTCCCCCTCCCTCTATCCTTCTCTCTCTCTGCCGGCCATCCTCTTCATCCCTCGGTATTCCTCTGCCCCCTTTCATCGTTGGAAGTGCAGTGGGAGTAGAAAGGTCAGAGGTGGGAAGACGGGAGGGAGCAAAAGAAGCAAAAGGCAACGAGGGAATGTGAAAACGAAAGAGTGAGTGTATTTAATCAAAGTGGTGAGGGGCTAGATGATATCTCTTGTTTGCTTTTTTTTTTTTAGCTTTCCTCATCTCCGTGCAACTGCTGAGTGAGTCAGATATTGTCTTCTTTCGTTATCTCATTTAGGTGAAATAAAAAAAGACAGGTTCATAGGAGGGACTTTGTCTGTGTGTTACCTTAATAAAGCATCACATCCACCTTATATGTTTGAATATGAAAGGTAAAAACATATATGGACAGAAAACGTTAAAAAGAGACTCTTTCCTTACCCTCTCTCAGCATGCCTACAGTCAGACACTTCATGAAGCGGCAGGCCTGGCATGACTTGCGTCTCCTCTTGGTGATCTCACACTCGTTGGTGGCTGGACAGCTGTACTCAATGTTGCCTGTTGGACATAGACATGTTGGAGGGAGACAGAAGGACAGGTTTCATTCCAGATTAGTACATTAACAGACAGGAACACAGACTGTCAGTGCAATGCCAGAAAAAAAGCAATCCATAAATATATATTTAAATACATTTATATACATTTATTATGGCTTCTTCTATTAAGGTCAAATAATTGCTATTAAATAGAGACAGGTGAATGCAATAACTAGCTAAACATAGATAAATATTGACTATGATCTTTATCTGTAGCTGTCAAAAACAATATTCCAAGCATCAGTCTAACACCAATTTAATCTCCCACTTACTCATCGTTATCAACTATTTACTTCTACATCTCTATAGGAATAATGGCATATCTTTATCCTGGGTATTTTTCAGGAGTTTGTACCATCTCTATAATTTCCTTTCTTATAACCATCTGCACAAACTAAACCTCAACATGACAACTACAGTACCCCAGCGAGCCAATACATCTCTCACAGAAACAGAGTAAACAGTGATTACTATTGACTTGTGCTGTGGAGAGGATGTTTTCTCATTACTGCACTGATTAAGGAGCTAGTTAGTTTGGGAAAAGGCTAAATGCTCAAATGCTTCTTAATGGGCAACAAGACACCCATTAATTGGCCTTGTTGGTTAAAGTGAAAGCTAAACATGCTAAATGCTGAGGGAACTCTCACATTTTAATAGATGCTGCTAATGGGACTAGTTAGCTTGCACCCAATCTTTAGATGCTGATGATGCAGGAGGAGCAGATTAATTCTGCACTTAAGTGGAACACTTCCTTTGCAGTAAGGCTAAATGTGCTAATGACACGCAATCCACATGGCTTAATAGGCAGTCAGTAAAAGGGTTTGTTTTTTCAAAGAATCACGGAAGCCCTGCTTGGCTGCGATGAGTGGCCCACTTTTAGAGCTGCCAGTATTGAAGCTAAATCCTCACTGAGAAAATTACTCCTAAGAAAAGCACATTCCATGTGTAAGTGTGGAAACGTCATTTAGGAGCAATCACAGTAACAAAATTTATTTGTTGATTACAATGAAACCCCTGATAAAATAACCTTAATGAAACTTCACTTTAGAGTATTGTGACATAACAGTTTAGTTTGTGAGAAGGGTTAGAAGATGGACAAAAGTAAAGCAACAAGTACTAAAGTGTGACATGACTATATGTTACCTGTGTTAGTTGAATAAGTACCATGTGTGCACATAGATTTCAGAGTTACGGAAAGAAATTAGAGAATTAGATCAAATTAGAAATTTTATCAGAATGTTTTTTTAGGGCTCCTGTGTGTAAAAAGCAGGTTTATATATATATGCATGTGCGAATGAAAGGGGATATAGATGGGCCTCAAATCCCCTGCAATCTCATCTGAGAGGTGTGTATATGTCCACCTGCTACATTGCAAGTGAACCCTTTTACAACATCTGCTCAATATGAATGTTTGGCATGCCTTCCTCTTTGTGCTGTCTTATATTCCATTTTCAGAATTAAAGCTCAGCCCAGTCTTGGTGGCATGATTTTAATAATGTACTTTATCTGGAGGGAAACAGAAAATGCTCTCCAGGAAAAGAAAACTATGATAAAGCAACAAAGGTTCCTGCAGGTTTGAACCTAAAGCCTGTTACAAACTCCTCAATAACAATGTTTTGTTGTTCTTGTTCAAGAACAAATTGTTGTCAGTTTTGTTCTCATAGTCTATGAGATGTCTATTTCTATGAGTCATATACATGGGTAGGGGCATCTTGTGAATCTCATGGGTTGTTTTCAGCCCATCAGCCAATCAGAACTTTCTTTGGGTGAGAATCTGAGAAGAATTGTGTTATTGCTGGGACATTTAAGGTAGGTGTGATTAACACATCTGCATTTCCACTGGTGCAAGATTGAATGGATAGCTTTGATTAACGATTGAGAGAAAGTTCAAAAGTGAATACTGAATACTATTAAAGACACCGAACCCGCTGTGCATCGAACACAAAACTATAGATATCCATGTAGCAAGTCCCGCCCGACTGCACATGAAGTTTTCGTAATTTACGGATGGAACCAAACTGTTTTCTTGTTCTTACAGCATTAAGAACAGAAAAAAGGGGCCTGGGAAAATGTAATGGAGAACCTGATCTTCGCTCAGTCTGTACCACGCTCCAAACCAATTGGTAACAATGATGGACTAATTAATTTTTGGCAATTGTAAAAAAACAAAAACAAAAACAAAAAAAAAGGAAGAAAAAGAAGAACTCCAAACTGGGTTTGGAAACACAATATCTGAAGCCACGACCTGTGGACCACCCGACACTAAAACGTAACTTTATAATGTTAATGTCTGGATCTGTTGTTTGGTTCAGTTATCCACTAGTCCATTTAAATAAAAATAAGTTGCTTTTTTGGGCAAAAATGATCATAAAATGCAATTAATTAAGATTTTTATTAAATTTTTATTACATTTTTTAATCGAGTCTCACCCATAATGTATGCATATGTATGTTTTTCCTTACAAAGATTGGGCATGTTAGTAAAAAAAGTCACTGCTCCGAATGAGAAGATCCCAACATATTTGCACATTTCATAGTGATTTCAAATTTATAAATACATATTTTAAGGATGATAAAGAGAGATGTTTGTCTTCACTACTTTTCTGCTCTCATACCTTTTTTTTTTAAATCTCACTCATTCCGCTTCATTGCCCTACACCTCTATCTGACACACTTTGGCCTCCTCCATACTCCCTTTTATCCCTCTTTCTCAATAAGAGAGTGATAGATGCAGGTTGTCAGGTGTCGCTGGACTGACGCCACCGAAACAGCAGCTGCCAGAGTGACTTCCTCCATGCTGCGACGCACACACATGCAAAAGCACACCAGCACACACATGCCACTAATTCCTTCCTACATCCATGTGCCCACTTCATTTCCCTCCTTCTCCCTCCTTTCTCTCACTTCTCTGCTCAACTTATTGTTTTTTGCATCACCCCCACCCATCCCAACTTCCTACCCCTCCTCTTTTACCCCATGCTCTCCCCCTGTCCAGCTGGAGGTGTTTTTTGGTGATTACCTGTGGTTTTATTGGCTAATGGGTTGAAACATACCAATATGTCTGCTGCTGCCCATCTGAGGCTGGCCCTGTATTCCTGCCAGGACACACACACACACACACCAGTACATGTGCTCAGATGTGCACATAGACTTTGGTTCATTTACGTTTGGATGAACGCACAGACACACAGTCCACACAGAGACACATAACATCCACATGCCTGTGGATGAGTTTGCTGTGTGGGGTAGCCAAAGATAATGTCATGATCCATTTCATCTAGTGGGTCCAAGGATACACTGTCTGCATGGAACTATCCTTAACGGTACTATTTGCAGCACAAACATTCACAGAAGAAACACCTATCTGTTAAAATACAATGCGACAGCTAATTTTCTTACTTTGATTTGACGTGCTTTATTTGTATAAATTAGAAAAACACACATTTTCAGTAGTTTACATCAAGCTAATGCATTTCACTATAATAATCTGTAGCAATAGTCCTGTGATGAGCTTTGTCAAGGTCTTGACCCATAACCTTTTGCCCTCCGTGTGTGAAACATATCCTCAACAAGCAGTTGAAGGATTACAAAGTGAAAATGAAAACTCTAAAGAGAGGGAGCGAACACTGGCAGACAGCTTTTTGGGTTTACGCTCAAAAGAAGATCTCCTGTCAACACAACTAATACGGCTCCTGTATTATTCTGTGACTGTGTCCTGACCTATCATATATAATCTTTAGCAGACCTTCTAAATGAAATGAGACAAGTGAAACTGGTCAAGTATTTGACCCTGTGGCAATGATGGGTGAGACCCATTCCCAGAATCATTACAAGGTCGTGTGTGACTGTCAGTGTCCACATTTAAATGTGTTTCTATGTAACAAGTGTGTGTGTATGAATGTGCTTCTGGTTTTGTCCTTGCATGTGTGCTCTAAAATCTATTTGTCAAGGTTTGCCCTGATCCGATGGCATCTCATAATGAACACACACAGGTCATCTCTAGGTAGTGGTGACCATGGAGTGAATGTAAGACTTCCTCTCGCCCACATCTTCCTGTCTCTCTCTGTCTCTGGGGCTTTACAGGGAAAGCTGCTTATCAGAAGCTAAAGAAAGCAAGCACAGATAGGTGGATGGATGGAAAAGTAGATAGATGAATTCTGTCTGATATAACTGACTGACTGACTCAATGAATCGATAACGGTTGGCTGGCTGGTAGTTTGGTTATTGCGATGGCAGACTGAGTGACAAGATGGCCATTCTACTGACTGATGGATCCTAATAGTTAAAAAATAAAGCAAAAAAATGGGCAAACGTAAAATATTATTACCCAAATACAAAATATTCAAAAGGTTCCCCTCTGTTGACTGTCTCTAACATTAAAGATGTTATGGTGGTCCTAATTTAAGTGTCCATGCCATAAACTGCTTCTTGAAGTTATAGGTAATAACATGAGAGACATGGGTAATAAAAAAGCCTGATTATAATATACAGATTTATTGAACAAGTGTGTTAAGTTGTTAGAAGGATAGTGCAAAGTCTTTTAAATCACAAATCTTTAGTCTTGCAGAGAAACTGAAGTGTTCTCCTTTACAGCCTAAGCTGTGTTCTTAGACAAAAATATTTTAAACTTCTTCATAATTATCCAGCTACATATTTCTCAGCCAGTTTTATAAACTAATAAATTATTGATGTGACATATTAAGTGGCAAAGCACTGACTGACAGCTTAGTACACATGGTTTTAACGCTTTTACTGGAGTTATTTGTTTTATAGGACTACCAAACACTGCCAGCAATATGCTGATTTCTTGCTCTTTATAGTTTTACATGTTTTAGAGGCTAGAAATGGTTTGATTGCATGTATTCTATACATAGTTAAAGTCTCCATCCTTTTAGGAAAACTTGTTCTCAGGCTGACCTTCAAAGGGGGAAATAAAGGATGTTCAAACTGATGAGTTGAGTATTAAATGAATACCTTCAAAATCTGTAGAGAAAAGTCTAAATACCTGTGCACTTCCTGCACTAATGCTAGCCCTAACAAGACATACGCAAAGGATTATGGAGCCTAATTCCTGGTGCTCTTCTCATCATGTGGATTATTGCTCTATCCCTTCTCGACTTTACCCCCTTACATGAACTCCTGACCTGGAGACATGACCTACGGCCCTAGTGTGACACCGTGTTTATCCCCTAGACAACAAGCTTACAGCAAACACTCTTCTAGTATAAGCAGCAAGATCAGGGAATGCAAACACTAACAGGAAATTGTTTTTCGGTATTGATGAAGCATAGGTCAAGGTTGTGAGTGAACATAGAAGGTCCTGCATGCATATACCTGACTGGATGTTTATATGCGACTTTATGCATGTTCATGTGTGATAGAAAGAGAAAGGGATAAAATAAACAGCGCAGGTGTCTTGACAGCTCATTAAGCAGACAAAGGGGGACACGAACCTTCCGGATTTACAGCTGACCTCAGGCTTAAGACCGTGTCATATGTCCCTCTGCTTGGTTAATTGTAAGAACATATATGAGGGAGTACAATTCTACATATTTACACAATTTTTCTTCTTTTTCTTCCTATTATTATTATAATTATTTAATTTAAATAACTAAAATTAAACTCATATTTTCTATTATTCAAATGATAATATCACTGAAGGAGTTACCAAGCTAATTTAAATAGTAAAGCAAAAGAAGACCATTTTGGACAAAAAAATCTTATTGGAAGCCAACCTTGAATGGTGCGTTTGAAGAAGGCCTTGCAGGCCTCACACGATGCCACGCCATAGTGGTACCCTGATGCAATGTCCCCACATACCAGACACAACCTCTTGGGCATGGAATTCAACATATACTCGCACTTAATTTGGGAATCTTCCCCAATTGTCGATGAACAGTCCTCATAACGTTTCGAGCCAGGACCACCAGCAGGTCCCAGGGGTCCTGCGTTGGAGCCATAAAGGCTTGGGGAGTCTAAGCCGTTAGGGTGGCCGTTCATTGTGGATGAGTATGAGCCTGAGGCGTCGCTGGAGCCACCAGGGGAGTGATGGTTTAGACTGTCAGTCAGGGAGGCAGGACTCGACGGCTCAGTCTTTATATAAGAAGATGGACAATTGGACTCAAGGTGGCGCTCCTTACTGGACATTCTGCAGAGAAGCCTGGGGAAGTGAGACAAGGACAAAGACAGAACGTAAGACACTTAAAGACAAGAAAATATTATTGATGATTAGATGAATTATGGGGCGAGAGATCAGAAGAGAAGCATCAATGATTCCGCATAGTCACACAAACACATTCACATGCTTGGGGCCGAGGTCATCCGTCACTCTTCAGTCAATAGCAGCTTGTTCAACATGAAGGTAATCAGTAAGCGGCTCCTATGCTGCTCAGTCATCCCAAAGACAGCCCACACACACACACTCAGAAACACAGAATTAAAAAAAAAAACAAAACACTGGAGGTCATGCGATACAAAACAACTTGTAAATTGGAAAAAAAGAGTAAAATGTCAAATAAGTGCCAGTTAATCGCAGCTGTTCTTTTCTCATCTTTTGTTCCATTTCTCCCTTTTTTTCTGTCTCTCCACTCCTGCTCTCCATCCCACCCTCTCCCTAAGGAGACTGACTGGTGTCTTGTTAATGGCAGCTGTAATTAACAGCTATCTTCTCTCTGTCCATATCCCCACATCCCTCTTATTGTCTACCTTACTATCTATTTGCCCGTCTCGCTATCACTTCCTATTCAATGCCATCTCTCTTTCTCTCTCTTGTTCTATCACTGCCCTCTCTCTTTCTCTTCCTTTTCGCATTACCACTCCGTGTCCCTCGAACCCTGCCCTCCCTCCCTTCACTCTCTTTTCATTGTTAAAAGCAGAAAGCACAAAAGGGGTTTTTTAATTAAGGCAGGATGCTGCTAAACGAGGGGTTTCTAAAGTCCAGTCAGCCTGTAAAAGATCCTCATCCTACAGGGACCCATAAAAAACACACAGTGGTTGGACAGCCAATGGAGAGCTGCTCAAGTGGGAGGGGAGGGGGGATGGAGAATGGATACAGACAGGAAAACAGAGAAGCAGACGGTAAAAAGCAAAAGATAGACAGAAGGGGAGAAAGTGAAACTCCATTAGCAGCAGTGGATGGTTATATCAAACTTTTAAGCATGTCTGCACGCTTTAATGATCTTAAATGTCACTGATGTCCTATTTCACTCTTTCACCTATATTTCCATTCCTCTACCTGTCATTCCCTCCTCTTTTTTGCAGGTTGTGTAATTCATTAAGTTCATTATAGTGGCTTTGTTGTATTCACCAATGTCCATGAATCCATTTGTCTGATACGAAGCTGGACCTTTAGTTTGGAATAAGATGAACACTGGCAGAAAGGCATGGAGACAAATCAAGACAGGATATAAGTAGAAGGAAGTGAGAAAGTCAATGGAATGATGAGGGAGAGAAAGGAACACATATAAAGTGCTGGAAGAAGCAAGAAAGAAGTGACTGTAAAAGTAGGAAAGAATAATGGAGAAGAAAAAGATCACATAAGACTGGCCATGGTCCTGCAGAGGTAGTGAAAACAGTGGTGACAGAAAGAAGCGAGTAGACCCATTTAAGTTGATGATGTGATGGTGATGATTTAATCTCCTCTTTTCCAGTCTTTATGCTCTTTTGTGCCCTCTCCTTTCGACCGTCAATCCCTTTGAGTACCATTAAGTAAAAGAGTTTAAGTGCCAAAAGATCTCTTTCCATTCTCTATCCCAGTCTTGTTTCTCTCTCTTTTCCTATATCATGTCTTTTTTTCTTCTCTCTGCTCTTCTGCTCACTCTCACTCTGCTTATAAATGAAAAATAATGGCAGTCGTAGGGGGAGGAATAAAAAGAATAAAAAAGAAGACATGCGTGGAGAGGAGTAGAGGAAAGAAGATTAAGAAATCACAGCCAGTGCGCTGTGCCGAGCGAGAGGTTGAATGCATTTATGTATGTATGTTATCAGTATAATTATGGTGCTATGTAGCGATGGCTCAGTGCTGAAAGAGCAGTCTTATTGTGCTGTCTGCTCTTCACATGAGTGTGAAGAGAGAAAGAAAGGGTTGGGCCTCTGTGTTATCAATTCTTTATGTTTTCAGGTTTAAACAGACTTATATGAAGTCAAACAGTATTTTTCTCTTTTTTATGTATTTATAAAAGATTTAACTATGTGAGCAGTGTGTTACACAGTCATTTTACTAAAGCACAAAGAAGAGCAGTGATCAGATTTACATATTAGCTCTTCTCACAAAAACAGCTATTTTTTCCCTTTGCAGACTGTGTATGTTGATTAAAAGTATTTCGCTGGAAGAGCTGTATGTGATGTGGCAATTTCATGTTGACGGCAGTTTGGTCACATTTTTTTATGTTAATGTAGCCAAAAAGTGGAGGGAAAATATCAGGTTTTGTGTTTTGGTTGAGAGCATTGCCTATAATATTGCCTATTTTCTTTTCCTACCTCATTAAAAACATTTGTTAAAGGAAAACACGTGTGAGTAACATGTTCTCAATGGAAGTGCTCATATTTGAGAAAATAAACATATTTTCTGGATGTTTCCATCTAGGATGTGCAATACCTCTTGCAGCCTGCTGGGGCACTAGTTCAGAAGACTTCTGCTGAAGAAAAGGTTATTCGTTTGACGTGATCAAGAGCAGGGCAAAATCTAAGATGTGAGTGAAAGCTGTGGAGGGCTGCGCAGTGGTGTAGTGGTTCGCACTGAGGCCTCCAAAGCAATGTCACTGGTTCAAGCATTGAGTGGGGGGAGGATTGAACAGTGACCATTCAGAGTGGAGTTTGTACGTTCTCCTGGTGTATGCGTGGGTTCTTTGTGGGTGCTCGGCTTCCTCCCACCATCCTGAGACTTAATTAGTGAATTTAAATGATCCTTGGTAGTGAATGTGTGTGTGACTGGTTGTTCGTCTAGTTGTTCTTTCTGTGTTGCTCTGTGACGGACTGACGACCTATCCAGAATGTAACCTTTCTGCTCATTGCTGGGATATACTCCAGCCTCCTGGTGATCCTGAATCGAATGAAGTGTTATAGAAAATGAATGAATGAATGAATGAATGAATGAATGAATGAATGAATGAATGAATGAATGAATGAATGATTGAATGAATGAATGAATGAATGAATGAATGAATGAATGGAAGCTGTAGTACACAATAGAGAGACAAACTTTTGGGTAAAAAGTTTTTTCCACAGCGCATCACAAAAATTAAAATGACTTTATTTTTATAGAACATTATTAACCTAATTATTAAACCATTTATATTATTTTCTGTGCCATTTTGCAATGTTACTTAGTGAGTGACAGGTGTCAAGCCAATACGATATGGCCCACCTAAGCTAAGTAGCTAATAATAGCATTGATAGTGCTTGCATCCAAAGTTGACAATGTACGAGCAGTGCGACAATGCCCAGGGGTAAAGGGAACACTGCATGCTCTCATCCAGGTTGATCCCTTTCTTTTATTATTCATTCCCATTTCTTTTCATTTCTCACTTTTTCAAGGAACATAGTGTGATATGAAAGAAAAATAAATATATGTCAAAACAAAAAGAAAGAAAGAAAGAAAGAAAGAAAGAAAGAAAGAAAGAAAGAAAGAAAGAAAGAAAGAAAGAAAGAAAGA
>JBAMHX010000001.1:21791148-21805474 GCA_037177515.1 Pseudomugil tenellus
TTCGGGAAAACTGAAGGGGAAAAAAAAAAAAAAAAAACCTCAACCCCAAGTGTTTTCCATTCTATTTCCATGCAAAAAAAAAAAAAAAAAAAAAAAAAAAAAAAAAAAAAAAAAAAACTAAAACCAACAAAATCTCTTGCGATTCATTATATTTGTGGAATTGCAAACCAGTGCCTGAGTATTCTCCACGGCCGCTGTGTATTATCTCCACTCGCTTGTCTCACTCACAGCAACTGGCAAAAAAAATCACCAAATTTACTAAAGTCACTGCAGGAAATAAATCTTAATGATATGCAAATGCTATGTATGTGGTGGTATGAGGGGAATGCAATTATGTTAACAGCTTAAGCGGTACTTGTTGTTATTATTATTGATATGCTCATCATTATTTCTAATATTTTAATTAGAAGCAGAGCAGTGCCTCAAAGCAAATGAGGCAAAGACTAGGCAGATAAAAAACAGAACGGTGTACAGATGGATCGATGGATGGATGAAGGAGCGGACAGAAGGGTGACTGGACCAGAGGGTTCTCTAAAAAAAAAAAAAAAAAGTGAGTGGAAACAACAGACACACACAGGTAGAGCAGACACATTCCCTGCAGATTATCTGCCATAAAAGTGTGTTTTTTCTGCCTATATTTTTAAGCACATATTTCATACAGCACACTTCTTTTTTACACATACAGAAAAAAATTTCTGGCAAGAAAAGCTTTTCCAGTCAAACACCAAATAAACAAACACTAGGAGTGTTAAACTTGAGCTAATGTGGATTCCTTATATAAATCACACTGTGCTGTCGTTGCAAAGACCGGTGAGACACAGTGTGCCTGTACTAGGACTCACTAAAATTCACACTTTGTTGGACATTTTCAGCATTTAATTTAGAAAGAGGAATCAGGAGGATAAAATCCTTGCTTTTAAGTAATAAACACACAAAAAGAAACAAACAAAAAGACTCACTAAAAGCTGGACATAACTAACTCAAATCACTAACTCAAATAACTAAAAATAAAAAAAAAACATTTAAGTCTATTAAGAGAATAACTCTTCCCATTTATGTGCTGGAGACTAAATCTTTCCATAAAAAATGTTGCTTCTTAAAGTTCATTTTTAAAGAAACAGGCAGCCAGCTTCGGTGAAACAGTAGAAGTGTAATTGCTCTACCTTTTTCTTTCAAATGCCCCCCTCTCTTCGGCATGCAGAACAGGTACGAAGATGTAAAGGCGTTCAGACACAAAGACCAGACAAATTCATAGGCCCCAAAAAATTGCCTAATTTCCATGAAAATATTAAGGATATCCCGTTTTTATGAAGACATCAGTAAATCACCCCAATCAGCACTTGCTTTGACTTTGTGCTTTCAGCTCTTTGCTTCTGACATTCCTCTGCAAAGACACTTGAACTAAGGCTTTGATTTGGTTTCACTCATTGGTTTTCACTTGATCTAAAGCCATATCACCCAGTACAAAATCAATCCACAGCTGGGTATTTTTCTAATAATTTTAAAACATTGATCTTAATGAAAAGGAATGAGAATGTCCCACCAATAGGTAAGCAACGTGCAGTCTTTCCACTCGCTCATATTTAAACCTCACACTTCCAAATTTAGTTTTGTAACATTTAGGATGGAACAAAAAGAAGAGCTATTATTAAAACTTTACTCAATATTGCGTTTCCATAACTTCGTGCAGAAGAATACACACCAATTTTACACACCAGTTTAAAATCTGCATCTTGAAATATCTCACTAAAACTTAAAAAGAGTTACGTGTCGCTGAAAGGATCAGCTCTTGTGCGTTTTGGTGAGTGTGTGGGTAACTGTCTTTAATTCCTGTGCGGGGCCACACGCTGAGCTGCCCGTCTGAAATTCTACCTCTTCTGGCATTTCACAGCGAAGCACCCCCCTTTCCTCCTCCTTCCTCCCGTCTCTGTCCGTTATTTCTGTAACCTCAATGCTCCGCGTCCTCTCTGCTTGAACGGACAAGCACTTAAACTGCAAGCGCACCAACACATGTGCGGATAGACACACACTTCCTGAGTTAGTGTTTTGTTCTGAGAACGTCTGACTCAAAGTAAAAGTCTTATAAACAGAGAAAGTGAAGGAGAAACTATGTGGAAGGACAAACATTGCGCTCCTCTACCTACAGAGGAAGAGCTGCTGTCCGGATACTGCAGCCACACACACACACACACATATACACAAGCAGAGACACACTCTCAGACAGTGAACGCGTGCTACCTGACAGCAGAAACAACCTTGACATGGTGCCGGCCACCTCCGCTGCATACCAGCACACCAGTTCACTCACAAACTCTCTCTCACACACTGTCACTGACAAATGAAGACAATGACAAGTTGAATGATGAACACAAAGAAGATCAAAAGGTAAAATTTACCTACTCTTGTTCAGAGTGCATTAAAAAACACTCGGATAATTGGTGTCCTACCGAATCCATCGATGATACCGGGTCACTGTCATGTCAACCTCCTTTCAGAAAACAGCAAAAACAAAAATATGTATAAAGATCAAAGTTTGTATATGTTTCCTCTTTCTCCTCCTCTTCTTCCTCTGGTCCTCCTCTCTCTCAGTCCTTCCTTCCACTTGAAGGGCGCAATACAATTACCAAGCTCTGCGCTGCCTGCACTGATCGGCTCTGCGTGTGAGTGTGTGTAGAAGTGCGGGGAGAGTGTGAGTTCAGTGTGTGTGTGAGCGAGCCGGGGTGAGGGGGCTGTAGACACACACAGCCAGCCGGGCAGTTGGAACAGAAAGCTGTGCTGCTGTCCTAATCAACGACTTAAAGCCCCGATAGCTGCTCATGAATATTAAGCAGGATTTTGCATATGCAGTCCCTCAGGTCCTGATTTAGCTGTGATTGGTGGCTGCTTGACCAATGGCTGCAGGGATGGGCGGAGAAAGGGGTGGAGAAAAGGAGGGAGCGCTAGGGAAAGGGAGTGGAGCAGGTGGAAAAAGGAGGGCTCAGACAAAGAGCACAGAAGCGGAGAGAGAGGGAGGGAAGGAGGAGAGGAAGGGAGCGCAAAGAGATCGAGACAGGTGAGGGAAAGGTTTAATGCAAGACAACTAAGACTCCTTCTGTCTTTCTCTTTTCTTTCTTTTTTAACACGTTTTTGTCACATGAGCTCTTAAACATCTTTCCTAGGTTTTCTGCTTGTCTAATCGTGTAGCTGCACTGGTAATGAAAAGCATCCAAAAGGCTTTAGCATAAAATAAGTTAATGTAAAAAAAAAGTTTTAAAAGTGAGATTTTTTTAAATAGAGGTAACATTTCAGTGTCACATTGTTTAAAGGGTATAGGGTTTCAAGGAAAAACACGAGTTTGTGCTTGCTTAGATGCAAATCATCAAATCTACAGAACTGCCAGATCAAATGCAGACGTGTAAGCTTGACCTTAAAAGCTGAGGCTGAATAATGTGTCACACCACAAATGTGAACAGACAGGCAGCGCCCATCACAGCCCAGCTGTAAAATAAGAGATTATGGCAATTCCAGAGCGCTTGTCCTTTGTTGTGGAATGATTTGGGCATGATTGGGACAAGGTTTTCCCCGCTTGCTGTTCTGTTGAAATCCTCCGTCACCAGTCACCAGCAGGCTGTTTGCAACCAGTATGCTAACGCTCAGGTATGTGATGAGACGGATTCTCCACAAGAATCTGTTCACAGCTTCTCAGTCTTAGAGCGAAAGGGAGACAGAGGAAAGAGAAAACAGAAGGTTGGATAGAAAAAACAAACAAAAAAAAGGAAAAGAAAAAAAGAAGCCCACAGTAAAACTCAGATCTGCTTTGCCACAACGGTACCCTCACTTTTTCTTGTTTTGCTTTCTAACTGATGCTTCCCTCTTTTCCATCTTACTTTTTCCCAACACTGGCATCCCAGCACACAGGATGGTTGGTAAGGGAGAGATACAGAGAAAAGAAATCAGAGGGCTGAAAGGGGGATGCAGAGATGAAAGAGAGTGGCTGTGATTAGCAGCTTTGCAATAGAACAGATAATAAAACATTTCCTGAAACCAATCTCTGCTTTGATGTGTGTGTGTGTGTGTGTGTGTGTGTGTGTGTGTGTGTGTGTGTGTGAGAGAGAGAGAGAGAGAGAGAGAGAGAATAACAGACATTTTCATCTTATTTTAAGAAAATTAAACAGCTTAAAATGTGTATTTACCAGTTAGCAGATGAAGAATGCTTTATTCAGCTTTTTTCTGCTGATGCATTATTACACATTTTATTGCTCTGTGAGATGGAAAACTTGACCATGAACTGGATTAAATCTTTTTTCTTCTTGCTAATTTTTTTTACAACTTAGACAACAAAATCAACAAAAACAAAAACAAAACACACATTTTTTTGTGGAAGACAAAACCATGCACCCACACACACCTGCTAACATTTACTGCTTGCACACACTATTTGTTTCTTGCACAGAGGGACATGAATTCAAACATGTATACACAGATGCTGTGAGGTTAATGCACACAAGCGCACACGCTCAAACACACACTCACACAGTTATGATGTATCCAGAGGCTTATAAGCATCGACAAAGATGAGTGTGAATCAATGCTGCCGCCACTACTGGGCAAACAAATCCTTCACCAAAACCTCTGCCTTGAACACACATACAAACACACACAAGCGCACAAGCACACACAGGCATATCTATCATTTCTGTATTTGTGAGGACAGATTAAGATCAATCAAGGTGGAAGAACACTGAGCAAAAATGCGTAACCATCACACTTGTTGAAACTATCAGACTGTTCTGTGGGGAATTTCTTCAGCAAGAAAATGTAAATTCTTTCGGAGATGCACAACAAATATAATCATTTGAAAAACTGATTTTACTCTACAACATAATAATGTTTATGTGTTTGTTATGCTTTCATATTCTGTAAGTTACACAGTTTGTGTGATTTTTGTAAGATGTTGTTGAAGTGAATGTGTTAAAGTTAAAAACTCATTCTGACAGCTACGTGTAGCTGTGCATATATTCAGTCAGTGTTGGCTTATAGCTTTTTCTTTTATGACCACGTAGAACAGTTTCTGTGGTAAAACACTAAAGTGGTATCATGCACAGAAAACTGCCATTTTTAAAATTAAAATTTAAAAGACGCATCAGAATAATCCACCTAGTTATTATCTCAAAGTTTCTGTGATTTCAGTTTGCCCTTAAAAAATCTAACCTATTCTATCTTAATGCTTTTCTTTCTCTCCTCGCACCAATCCACCTGAACAATTGACCCCCCCCCCCACCTCCTTAGTAACTGTGTATGTTGACAGTGACCCCTTTAGGCTCCCTGTCTAAGTAAGTTGTCCATCTCTTCTCTTCTTAAATACCAGCCTGTTATAATAAAGTCCAAGTAAATAACTTTTGCCTTTACATGATTGCATGGAGCATTTAGATTTCTGGGAACAACGTGAACTGGTTGTAATCTGTTGACATATTGCTCATCTCTTGTGCATAACTCTGGGTGGGTTGTGCATTTTGACCATGCGGTCGTAGCCTGTTGACATCTATGGAAGAATTATCTATTAGAACTTTTACTTACATCAATCACACCACTCGATAGGCCAGGGCAAGTTCATTCAGAGCAATATGTGTGTGTGTGTGTGTTGTAGTTCAGTGCTCGGCTGTCTAAGTGGCTGCCTCATGAATTTGTTAAAGATTGTGTTGACCAGCGAACACACACCTTAAGTGTCAGTTTTACACAAAGCTGAGGCAACAACTGCAAACAAAGCCTGGGCAAAGAGTGATATCAGTGGGCATGTTTATATTTATTTTTATAGCATTAAATTAACTTATAATTTAACACAAATTCTTAATATATAAATCACTTTATTGATTAAATGGAACCACAAACTGCCTGGAGAAAAAAAAAACTAAAAGTATCCACTTTGATCATTTTCAAAATACACAATAAGAAACTTTTCTTTTCTTGAGGGAGGAAGAAAAGGAGACGATAAAGGGAGATCTATTAACTGTACTGCGCTTCTAGCCAACAGAGGGAGCTATGGACTCTGGCCAGTTTGCAACTAAATGCAGCACAGACTTCCAACTTGAGTGTGCATGAGTGCGAATGTATCTGTGTACATTTGAAGGAGTGTGTTTATTAATCAATAAATAAATATGCAATACAAAGTCATATTATGAGTCATTAAATTAACAGAAAAAAACCTGCATTAATACTGAAGCACACCCACTCCCAGAAAACACACTGTCATGGGACAGGAGCTGAGTTACCTGATAGATCTGCCTGCAGGTAAAATAGAAATTGTGTGGTAACTGATGATATGACAAGTAACCTTCTGCCTGCTCCATCAACCAGTTCACTATCATCAAAAAAAGGGGGGAAAAAAATCCAATATGAGACGATGTGTAAGAAAATGAGTTTTAACTTGAAAAGTTAAAGGCTCCAGTAGCAGAAAAAACCTAACAAGCACAACTTGTTCCTGGATAAATATTGCACTTCAGCATCAGTTTCTTTTCTCTAATTCCAGGTATTGATGTTGAGTTACATTTTTATCGGATGAAAAAAGGATGATACCTGGGCTAAACAGATTGTTTCTGCAGCAAAAAGGTAAAAGGAAATCAACGATACACAATTCAAATGAATATATAACAATTTATAATGGCTAAGTTAATAAATATTCAGAGAAAATATAATTGCTCATTCATTCATTCAATCATTGATTCTTTTTTTTATACCACTTAGTCTAAATCAGAGTTGCTGGGAAGCTGGAGTTTATCCCAGCATTTAGCAGGGGAGAGTCTGGGTACGGCATGTCTCCAGTTTATCATATACATTTGTTTTTAATGTCCCAGTGTACTTCTTCTATATAAAAGTATAACTGAATACATAAATTCATTCCATGCATTTTAAGTTCATACTTACTACTTAAATGTACATTTAAATGTACATAAACATAACTGAGCAAAAATAAAAACTAATTGTTTAGTCCTGACTTTATTAGCTGCTGACAACGACATGAGGGCAAGTAGAAGTATTCATATGCAGAGAAGTTTAGCACAATTTATATACATAGAAACATCAGATGTCTTTTTAAATCATATAGTTATCTTACTTGAATAATATGCTAAAATACTCTAACACTTGAAAAAAGCGTTTTGCATTGAGAGGAAACAAAATAAAAGTGACAGATGAATGAAATAATGAGCAGAAGTACAAGTTTAACAGATAAACTTGATTAAATAATCAACATTTTGCAGGGTTACACTCCTCTGTACGCAAAGACCTGACACACTGTTACAATTTTAAAAAGTTATTGCACAGATTTCTTTATAAATCTATTGGCGTACATGTGCAGACAAGTGTGTGTGTATGTGAGTGTGTGTGTGCACCCACAGGAAGTAGGATGGTGACCAAGACCAAGGAGAGAACACCAGCTGTTCAGAAAAGCTGCTGGGTTTTAGGGGGCTTTCTGGAACCTGTCACCAACACTCTGTCTGGGTAACCTTTGGATGAGGGTACATGAAGGTTTACACATAACACACACATACTTTCACTACACTAAACTTGATGCAATCCCCATATTTCTGTTTCATGCTAACACATAATATTAAACAGGTTTGTTTATAGGTGTGCACATGGTTGTGAGAACTTTTATGGGACAGAGTGTAATAAGTGATATCACTGGTATTCTAGAAAAAGGTCAGGAAAGTTTTGAAGCCAGAAAGTTAGAGGTGTGACTGTGTGTGTAACAGAGTGATATACACACACAAGTACACACGAAGAGGGAGGGAGAGACAGAGATCTCTCTAATTAGGTGACAAAAAGAGGGTGAGAAGAAGTCATATGGAGAAGGTGACTCCGGCATTTATAAAAAGGGGGATTAAAAAGTAGTCTTAACTATATTTTCACAAGAGTGCACCATTTGACTGTAACTTCTACCTTCGGGAATGCATAAAAACAACTATGTGGTTTCATGTTTCCACATTTACATCTTCTTGGAAAGTATGTTTTATAATATTTAAGTAATTGATGCTGTTTTTTTATATAATTTGCATTAAGTTTATTGCAAGACAACAATGATAATGGATTTTTTTCCCCCTATAACAAAAGAGAGAAAGATGCATACACATGCATGTAGACTAGGTTATTTATGGTCACCGTCCTGTCAGTAGTCAGAATGAAGGTTGACCCCTCATCACAGAGTGAAACGAGTGACCGGATCAAGTGGTGACAGACTAAAGGGGGAGGCTTTGGTCTGGACTGAGGTGTAACCCCTTCAAATGTGGACAGGCAAACATGATAGATGCCAACAGTGAATCTGCATGCTAGTGTTTCTGTGCATGTGCATTATTTCTGCTCCGTTAATGTTCTTAAACCCAGCTCAGAGTGAGCAAGTGTGGCTTCAGAATCAGCTCATATTCTCCTCGCAGTTTCCTTTTCTGTGTGACAACAGAAAACAATACACAGTCTAATAACAGTCAATTCAGGCAATTCATGCACCTTTTCAGTGCACATATTTACTCTATTTAAAAAAGGCTTTATAAAACAGGAAACTGAGAGTTATATTAACTTCTTACATTTTTTACATGAGCAGGAATTATTGCGAACTGACATGTGGATGTTAAACCTATTTCTAACAAACATGAATATTTTAATTACTTGATCACCACTGTCTACTCTTGACCTGATGTTTTCTACAAACCTCACAGTGACTGGCCAATTCACTGTCTTCCTTTCCTCCCCTCTATCTTCTCATTCTCAGGTTTTGATATATTCCCAGGGACGCATTAAAACAGCGATGCAATTATACACAGAGTGTGTCCTGGGTAAGAAAGCACTGAGAGAGAGAGTGTGTGTGTGTGTGTGTGTGTGTGTGTGTGTGTGTGTGTGTGTGTGTGTGTGTGTGTGTGCATGTTTCTTGCTGCCTGTTTGTCTGTAAAAAGCAGTGTTTTGTATTGAAATAGGTGACTTCGGAGAGGTGCGCTCCTTTAATTACGCCGCTCTCAAACAGAACATGAGTGGGCTATTCTACTGGGATTAGTTGTCTCTCAATGCAGTCTCTTTGTTAACACAACACACACATGTACATTCAGACACAAAAGAATGCCTGCCAAAAAAGCCCCTCTCTCCAACAGTTCAACACTCAATTTATTCAAACTGAGGTGCATGCCAAGTGAATAATTCCACTACTAATAAAGACGGTAAGAGACACTGTGTGTACAGACGAGATGAAAGGGGAAAAGGATAAAGAAGCACAGAAGAGGGGGGGTTACAACACTGATAGGAAAGGTAAGCTTTCGGAAGATGTGATATTCAAGGACAACAAAATATAAAAATCATATTTAATGGCAAGTTTTTAAATTGTGGGGAAATTCTGTTTGACTAACCAAATATGTTTGTATATGTAACTTATATATATATTTCTCCCACAATTATAAAACCAAAAGGTTTGCCTAAAAGAGCCAATAAGACATTGGCAGAGTGGCCCACACACGTCGTGTTTCGTTTGCGAGACCATGAGGCTCATTGTTTCTGAGGCTTATACCTCATTTTGCCCTTGTCATTGAATCTGCAAGTGTGTGACGGGAAATTAAATAGTAAAAGCAGAAATGTCATTAAAGGTCTGTGGGAGTTATAATTAGTGAGAAAGTTTTAGCAGCCCAATCATTATTATTATTTGTTTTTAGCTATTTCAATGTAACCTAACAGAGCAAGCTTTGTGCTATTAGAGGTCAGTTTGTAGAAATGGTTGATGGAAGTGACGGAGGAGAGATCAGTATATCCATAAACCAGGAATCTGCTTATCTGTTGACCAATGTGCTTACCGTCAGGTTTTAGGAATATTGATATTGACTTTGAATCCCAAATTAAATAAATTTTAGAATAATAATTAAACATGAATGAAAAACAGTTTTTGTGTGTTTTACTGCAGAAAACAGAAGGATGTTGTTTAGAAATGTCTTAACTGTCTTATTTACCTGACCTGTTTATAAGCTATGAGCCCTCACAGACTTTGAGATCTTCTGGTACCAACGTCTTTCTTAAATCAGGACTATACCCTATAGCATTATGGCCCTCGTCTGGGGAAAAGCCTTCCAGAGAACCTCAGGCCTGAAGGGAATATTAATGTTTTTAAAACAGACTCAGGATCTACCTTTTAACTAAATCTTTACTGCGGTTATTTCTTTGTGCTTTAGTTTTATAGTTATGTTTTAAATAGTTTTATTTACATTTATATATGTTTTAGGCTCTTATTTTTATTACTCCTACTTTAGTAAACTATTTTTTTATGTTTCTTTTAAACTTCTGCTTTTTTTGGTTGCTTTTGGTTTGTTTGATCTTTGTTTTATAACATTTTAATATTTTTAGCTCATGGGGATGAACCCATCACACTGGGGGCTCTGCCTTCTTGGTCTGCAGGCCTGCTGTTGCACCAATCAGCCTGTCTGTATAGCTGGGGGTCCTGCATCACTATGGTGGGTATCCTGGCCTGCCATCATGAGGGTGGTTGCTGTGTTGGCACATGCAGTGGTCATAGGTAGGTTGGCTGCTGGTGTGGATGGATCCTTAAAATATATTTTCCTCATAACAATGTCCAGCCACATCTTTATTATATTTCATGTTATTAGTGTTTTATGCCTACATTCAGGTATGAAAAAGAAAACAGGGGATAGAAATCTTGTTTGGATAGGATAAGGATGGAGTGAGAAATGGGGGATATTGGGGTAATTGTGTTCAATTTGTGTTTGTGTGTGCATTTGTAACTGTGTGAATGAGAAACTACATTTTTTTAAATTGCTTTTTTATTTAAATAGAAATTGTTTTTAGTAAAGGTCTTTGTGTTGCTTTATAGCTTTAAAAGCACTTTATAAATAATATTTGATTTAATTTAGCAATTATTAATTGTGTAAGGAGTTAGGTACTGGTCACAAGTTTCTCGTTAGCTTAATTGTACACTGCGGTTAGCTATAAACTATGATCAATATAATGAAAGTGTAGTTGTTGAGCAAACAAAAATCTATGCAATGCAAACAGGGAGTAGATTTTACAGTCTATATTTGTACACCTATGTTAAATATTTGAAATTTCTACTGGTCATATCAGCAAATGCATGTCAAGTGCAAAAATGGCACAGTGCTTGCAAAAATAGTACTAAAAAGTCTAAAATCAAATTTAATTTATAAAGAACTTTTCATTCAGGGCCACAACATACTTTACAAAATAAAACATGTCACATTAAAAAAAAGAACATAAAATAGACACATAATGTCTTTATGTCTGTCTCTCTTTCATGTCGCTTGCACAAACTCAGCTCTGTTGAATCATGTATTCATAAGCTTCATAAACTTTGTTGGTGTTCATAACAAGAACAGTAACAAAACAAAAAACAAAAAATAACAACAAAAACCACACTGAGCATAGAAAACAGTTAAACTTTTTACATCTGCAATTGAACACCCACTTTATTCGTAAAGTTCAGATCGAAGAAAACATATTGACATTTTTAAAACCTACAAAAAATATGGGATCATTTTTAAGCCAGTAGCGTGTGCACAGCCATGAAGTTCTTCGTGTAACAACGGAGAGGAAGACATTCTCCGATTGGTTCTATGTAGACTGTAAGTGTTTCGTGTTTTTGTGTTTTGTGAATCAAACTAATAAAGTGGCTCTTTACAGTTGAAAGTTTGTGCAAATATTTAATATTATACTTATTATACTTCTGAAATAGTGGTAGCGTTCCAAAATCGGCTTTAATTTTTACTTGGCTTGAGTGAAGTGTATGCTAAGTAAGTACTTCCATATTAAACAGAAGCTACACACAAAGACACACAATACTATTTTGACTTAGAAACATGTTCTCATACTTAGTAAACAAAATCCCAATGCACTGAAAGTGAGATATGACCTGCATAACAATTTACTGGATAATCAGTACTAGTATAACCCATTTATACCCATTTAGTTTGAATGCGCAACTATCTTCAAACTGTTGACCAGTAGCCTACTGTATGTCACTGCAGGTGTGTGAGTATATCCTATGAACAGATATGAGCTTTTAATGTTACCCAAAGTGCTATACATAACTCCAAAAGATTCAGAGTAATAAAGATTTGAATATGTGGGATTTTCTTTTCTTTTTTTCATAATGATTTTTGTGTGTGTTAGACCTTATTTATGCACAGAGATATATAAAAAAGGTGTCCACAAACAGCTTTTGTGATTTTGCTTAGCTATTTGTTTAACTGTTTGTATTGCAGAGTGTTTGAAATCTGTTTATTTGACATACCATATAATGATATTACTGAAGCCAGTGAATAGAAAGAGGCTACATTGGTCCATCTTGAAAGATACACAGGTCGTAAACACACTCCACTTCATCTGTGTCTGTGTCTAATGACGTGTGTGAGTAATTACTTTAAGCCAAATGTGTGCGGGTGTTTAAGAGCCTTGGTTTTTTGTATGTTTTTATCTGGGTTTTTGTCTATGTACTAGCAATGAGCATGTTTAATGGTGTGTGTGAAAATAATCACTTAATCGTCGCTTCCTCCATTTGAGAAGTGTGTGTGTTAATATGTGTGTATGTGTCCATGTAATGATTTTGCTGTAAAATGACCTGAAATATGCAGAAATAAGTGGAAAGGTCTGGGAAAAGCAGGCAAAGAAAATAGTCAGAATGATTGGTAAGAGGAGGGGGAAGGGAAGGATTTAGGGGGATGCGAAGAAAACGAAAGACGGAAAGAGGTGCAGACACTGAGGAAGAACATTGATGTAATGACACACCCAACACCTTCCCTAATTCTCCACAATAACCCTTCCTTTCAGTGTTGCTCTCCAGACCGTCAGCCTGTGAATTTATAGTTGGCTCAATGATTGCTTCTCAGGCCATGATGACTGTAAATTGCTTTGCCATTTGGTAAATGTTGGCAGTTAGAAGGTATACAAGTAATTATTTCCGCTAGTGCTGATTGAGACATAATTCCAAGATGAAGCCTTGGAAAAATGACAGCATTTCGAAACAACTCTGTTTTAATTTCCGAGCATTCCTAATTAGAATCTGTATGAACGTGGGGAGTTTTTTATGTGGATTCGTCCAATGGGGCCAGAAATAATTAAACTGTCAAGGGGAAATAAATACGTATAAACAGGGCATAATTTTTACAGTGTGCAGCACCTTGTCAGGCCATGACTTTTTGTGGAGAAAAACAATGTGGGGAACAATACAGGAGCATAGAGGACACACAGAAGGCACACACACGTATACACACACAAGACACGCTGCAAAACACATTGAGAATGTATAGAGACTATACAAGAGCTTTTCCTGAACCTAAGGACCAAATACTTCACTTCTACAACCTCCACAGCAAAGCATATTTGGCACAAATATGGGGTGTCCCAAATTAAACCCAAATTTGGCTCAAATCTATCTGCTGCCTAGAATACTGTTTCGGCCAGTTTGTGGAAAACAATAACTTTGGGGCTGAATCACAATTTATCGAATTAAAACAACGATTACATACAATCGTTACGATACAGCTGGACTTGTATATTCTATCAGTCAGTCCTCCATCTATCAATGTTTTATGGAACTAAATTCAGTTCAGGGTCATGGGAGACTGGAGCCTGTCCCAGCAGTTAGTAGGCGAGAGGTCAGACACACCCAGGAAGCTTCTCAGTCCATCACACGACCAACACAGAAAGACAAATAACCACTCACTCCCTCTTAGGGAAAATTTAGAGTGACCAGTTAGCCTAGCGTGCATGTCTTTGGATGGCTAGAGGAAGCTGGAGCACATGTAGAGAACCCAAGCCAATATTCAGACATCCCCCAGTCAAAGCTCCAGCCTACAACCATCTCACTGTGAGGCCACAGTGTTAACTACTTTCCAACCAATCAATAAACCAATCAAACAATCAATCAATCAAGCAAATCACTCAAATAGTCAATCTTTACTTATAAAGTGTTTCCTGCTGAGGTGAGGAAGCAACATTGTAGAGGAAAAACAAAAAAATGCAAGCATACCAGCATATTTGACAGACGGCATAAACCACTTTAATTTAAGGCAAGCCTTTTACATAGCATACAGAATAACCTCTACAAACACGGGGGACAATGGAAAATGCCCCAAATTATCAGTTCCCATATGCCCAAGAAAGTCATCTACTTGGAGCAAAGACTTGATTTTGTCATTGAGAATATGTCTGAGTTGCTGATGTATGGAAAAGATACCTGACCAAATATTATCCATCCCAATTATATAACATTGAGATAGTGAATATGCTCCCTTCTTTCTAAAAACTCTAAACTCTGATGTTAAGAAACTATAATATTATATATATATATATA
>JBAMHX010000001.1:21824850-21845631 GCA_037177515.1 Pseudomugil tenellus
CTGCTGATATATTATCGAACTAAAATACTGATAAAGCTGCTCCGCTTGTTCCCTTCATGTCAGAGTTGGACTTCTATATAATTAACTATAATTATAGTGATGAATAACAACATTTCAGTCGCAGACATAGCAACATAACCAAGTAATATTTTTGTCAATTTTTCATGTGTAAACATTTTTTTTTCTTTTTCCTATTATTCTAATGCTGTTCCATCTTAACATTGCCCCTGATGTCTCTTTATCCCGTGCTTCCCAAACACTTTCTTGAGTTCACATGAAAGACAATTACTATAGATCCAGTGTAATGAATCCATGCAACGGTACTTACAGTTCACACACAGTCACACTCCACATCTGTTCTGCAGTACAGTACTCTGTTCACACCTGTGACTGGAGAGAGAAAGTAAAAGTTACTGAGGGGGGCCAAAATACAAGACGTGTAAAAGGGAAGGAAAGGATACAAATATGTTAACAGGTTCAACATACTGTCACTGTGTTGAGTTCAACTTATTTTTTGTATGAGGAAGGGGTTTATACACTGTCATGGTATAAATTAAATAAGTGCTCTTTCTACTCTAAAGTTATATGGATTAGGAAATATGAAATCTACTCATTATACTTGAAATTAAGTAAATATAAACTCAGTCAGACAACAAAAAAGTCACATATTACACCACTTCACCGTTTACTGAACCAAAAACTAAACAAGTTGTGAAAAAATGACATCGTCACAGCTTGCATGGAAACTGAAAATATCAGCTGAAGTCAAGTTGTACTAACTGAATACACTTGAATCACTTTATCAAAGTATTGATATCTTTACAAACAGGTTTTAGCACCGTACTAAACTGAGCATTTATGTGTCCATCAGAGATGCACAGCTGAACTTTCCAACGTTTTAACACTGTGTTCTCAACCGGTTGATTACACAATGACATAAGCATTAACATTTACTATACACATTACTGAAGCTTCCACATTTGGATATAAATACACTGGTCATTCTGAATGCACATTGTGGCTGATTGAGCAAGAATCACAAGTAGGATAAAAAGAAAAGAACGAGAGAAAGAGACACGGCGATAGATAGGTGGAATTTGACCAGCATAACCAACATCTTAAGCAATCTGGGTCTTTATTTCAGGGCCTTGGCAATGATTTTATTCCTGCATCTTTCACAGGCTCACTAAGCTTTTAGGTTCAGGGTAATTCAGACTGATCATATTTGTGTGTCACTCTGTCTCATCGGAACTTAATGGAGTTTCAACATTGCCACAGTGGGTCTTCAGTAAAACCAGGAGGTAATCTTCAACACAAAACTAGTATATGTTACAACTTTTATCTGGTTTTGATTGTCTTTACTTTTTTCTTAGAATAAAAATTTTGTGAAAGAGTTAGAGATTATCAGAAGAGGATAAGGATTCCATGGATACTAGTGTCTACTAGGTGTTGTCAAGGCTCAGAGTCCATGGTTCAACCCAAGTGCAGCTGCTAGACAGCTGTGCATAAAAGAGCCCAAGAAACTTCAATTAACTTAATCAAAGTTGAAAAAAAATAGTTGGACAAATTTCTTTTCTAAGCAAATAAAATACTGATAGCTTACAGTAAAACAATTAAACTTCAAACTTTATAGCTCTATCAAAATTTATCATGCCATTAGGCAACACAAAGTGTTGTGCATGATTTAAATGATTTACATGAATTAAAGTTATTGCTTATAGGTGGTTCTAAAAGGTACCGAGTGACATGTATTGTGTTGTTGCATTTCCTCAATTTGAATATCTGGTCGCGACCAGATTTCTTATTATGTCTCTGTAAGCCTCAAGATTAAAAAAAGGTGTAGTGAGTTTGTGTCCCCTGCATTTTGCAATATTTAAATGTCTTTCTTTTGAACCTCTCGGTTGTTAGATTCAACTATACTGAATGTTTTCACAGTCTTGAAAAAAAAAACAAACTTCTATCCTGGTACCTGAGATGACCATTGGCACCAAATTTCTCCCACTTGTTGTGTGTTGTTTCTAATAAATGCCTAGATATAAAGAAGGAATGTGCATTAAATATAAATGATTAAACTACACGAGGAAAGATGTATGGATAAATGAAGAACCAAGAGTTCGCCATTTACTTGGCTAATCAAGGTATTGATCAGCTTAGCTTTTCTCAGAGAATTGACCATTTTGTATAGATGGTCAATACTTGAGGCACTTAGGCCATTTAGAGGTGACTAGGCAGCAATGGCACTGTTGCTACTAATGAGCATGAAATTGAGTCACATTTCACGGGAAAAGCATCTAAATGTGTGTGTGTGTCTGTTTGTGTGTGTGTTTTCTGCATTGATTTGTTTTGAGTAGATAAAAAGGTATCCCGTCATAACTTTATTTTATCATTTAATGATGAGGAAAACGTGTTTTTTATATTCCTTTCAATAGAGCTGATTTCATCCTTAATCAAATCTGACAGTTAAAAAGACAGGGAGAAAATACAGAGGTTAGCGCACGCACACACACACACACACACACACACACACACACACACACACACACACACACACACACAAACACACACACACCCACACACACATACACACACACAGCTGAGTGGTGGGAAGGAAAGGGAAACCCGAGCTGGAGGAGGAGTGGGATAACAGAAGTCCAGGAATAGTGGCAATCGATGGATGGGTAGATGGGCAGATAGATGCATACAGGGAGGAAGAGAGGTTGGAGAAGGGAGAGATGAGTGGTCTCCTGGGTGGAGTGGTGATAGTCTTGCTGTGTGTCTGTGAGACCAAATCCTTACCAAACTGAGGAGATAGCGGCAGGGGGAGAATGACGGAGGAAGAGCAGACAAAAAAAGAGGTAAACAGACATGTAGGGAAGCTAAGAGAGGAATGGAAGGAGATGATATTGGGATATATATGGACAGACCTTCCTGGTGCAAAATGCACACTGATTTTCATTCATAGGTTAATTACTGGCAATGCAATGTGTCACTTTTTCTATATCAGCTACCTGCATAATAAATTAAAAGGTAATAATTTTTCTAGGCACTTCTCACTCTGATCATGAAACAACATCATTTACAGGGACTTTCTGGCACCTCCTTCCAAAATCCTTAAAACAAACATTTACTTTATCAGTGAGTATATGAATATTACTCCTGAACTTCTGCTGTCTGTGTAGCCATGTCTGCTGTGTCAAGGCCCAATTCACTGCACTAAATACATCCAGCAAAACAAGCAAAGGTGCAGAACTATACAGCAAAAGCCTTATGTCACAGTCATTACCAACATAATGGAGTATGCTTGGATCTGCATTAGGAGCTTTTATTTTCTCATCAAAAGTCCAGTTTCTTGAGTTATGACATGTACAGACTACTAGATGATGTGTCCTCTGGATTTTTTCCTATTTATGCATAAAAAAGTGCAATTTGAGTGGATCTGTTTGGGGCCTGTTATGAAAAGTCCACAGCACAACAAAGAAGCGGATACAGACATGGAGACATTTGTAGTGCTTTTTTTCTTTTTTTTTTTTTAATCAGCAAGACCCCGAAAATTGGTCAGAATCAAAGAAATGATGCAAAAATACAAAGTCCTGCATGAAAACCTGCAACATTCATACAGTGAGTCGAATCCTTCAGCCTTTCAGTTCTTTTTGTTTAAGTTGCTGTTTACATTAAATAATAAAAAAAGGTTTTACATTCAAAGTTGTCTGCAAATTTAATTTAAATCTGTGAGACGATAAAACAGGAAATATGAGATTTAAGTGTTGAAGAGCCAATGCAACAACTTATTTCATATAATCACCATAGTTCCTTTGAGGAGGTCATTTTTTCTACAGGCAACACGGACTACCTCATAACTTTACTACTACTGCCACTATTACTCCTTTACACTCACACAAACACACACTGCTAGAGTAGCTGTAAAAACAGGTATTGATGAGAAGGCCTAGTCAATGACCATCAGAAGAAAACAGAGACCGCCATTAGCCAGGCAGTCAATCGCTAAAGCATTCTGGGTAATTCTAGCACACACATACACTCAGACATGGGGATACACACATTGACAGGAAGAGGACACCCCTCAGGGGCATCTTAACCACACGCATACACACGTATAAGTATGCATGCGCACACACACGTATGAGTAAAACAAACAAAAACAGGGTTGCATTCTTTAACTTATTTCTTCCCACCCCCCATTACTTCCCCATCATGGTTTCTACATCTGACTTCTTCACCTTCTGCTTTTTACTGCCATTTCAGTTTCTTCCTCATTCTCTTCCACTTGATGTCTCTGAAGAGTAAACCCGTGGCTGACTGCTCCTAGGGGGTCTTCACCAAATTTCATTAGTGCAGTGCAGTCATTTCTGTGTAAGTGTATGTGTGCATGAGTGTTTGGGGATGATTGTGCATTAGCTGGTCATCTAATCAATGGGAAAAACCACTGAGCCTGTGGACCTGCTTACAGTGTTATGTTACCATAAGATCTATTTATAGAGGAAACCACAGGTCCCAACATACATATTTCCAAAATACCCCAAAAAATTACTAACAGTAATTTGAGTTTAATAAAGCTGTGATAAAAAAAAAGTGTCTGGAATTGAGAAAAAAAAAAACTTTTTTTTTTTTTTTTTGCATAAACACAATGTAACTTTTTCTACTCCTTCCAATGTCTAACCCTCTCTCTGCAGCTTTCTCTTCCTTCTTATCTGTCTTTTCTAGTGGGAGTGAGACAGATTAAAGTCAGTGCTGGTTTTACTTATCATACTGTAGCCAGCTCAACCCTCCAAGCAACTGAGTGGAAGGAAACTGCATAACCATTCACCACAGGATGCAAACCAAATGATACCACAACTGCACAGAACTGTACACACTGATAGAAAATGATTTGGTACACTTTAATTTTATAGCTCTTGATAGGGAAAAGCACAATGTCATCACAACATTTATGCTTACTTCACTCAACCTTCAAAATATTCATTGAGTTTTAGACATTAGTATTAGTTAGCTACTATAGCTAGTGACACATTGTCTTTAATATTGTCAGGCTGAAACACTTTCTATGCACGTGCGTCTTTGCATGAGTAAATATGTGTTGGGCCCAAACTCATACCCCCACCCTCTTTAGTCTTTGTGTACTACTCAGAGGTCCCACCCACCCATCCTCTGATTCACAAGCACACAAACATGAGTATTCACACAAACAGTTAGAGCTTAATGAAGCATAACGCAGCCTGGTGCCCATTAGCCTGATAATTAATAATTTCTCCCTGCCTCCTAACACACTTATCAACTTGCAGAGGGGGCAATGTTCATGTATGTGCGTAGGTGTTTGGTATGTGTGTCTTTTTGTGCACTTTGGCAATACAATACATGTTACTGCATGACAACATCAAAATTTGAATGTAATGACTATTTGAAGACCTTTCGCGCTTGATTATATGTATTTGGTCACATTGCCTAACAAAATGTTACACAAAAAAATTATTTTTGACGTAACTAGAACAAGGTTAAATCTAACTAACCCTAACTGGTGTGGGAAAATCAAGATTTTTCCATGATATTGAGTACATTTACGTTCACACTGGGTTGGTGTGCAACCAAACCACTGAATCACAGCACTTGCCCCAGTTTATTTGAATGGTTAAGAAATCAAGTTATTGACCAAAATATGCACAACTTTCTCTGTTGGAGATTGCGTATGTATGTGAGAACAACCAAATTTATGTTTCACATGTTGTTTATAATTACCTTTAACTGACATTTTTTTAGATGAATCCATGGTTTTAAAAACATGGTTTGTTATGGCAGAGTGATTGTTGGGAAATGTTTTTTTTTTTTTTTTTTTACAGAAAGAAGCATGGAAATCATGAAAATAGAAGCATGTGGAGAGCACAAAAAGCTATTTGAAAGAAGCTTAGAAAAAGAATGTAGACTGTGCTCCAACAAGCGATATCAGCAACATACATACATTTTCACCCATTTACCAATTAGATTCATTATCTCTCTAACATGTTGCAGCATGTTGTTAACTCAGCATATGCACATTTAAATTTAATGCAAAATGCTTTTATTATGTAAAAAGTTTAATTCCTTATAGTTGCACTATACTTTTGAAAAAAACACAAAACAGCATGATCAGAATTTTTTTTTTTTTTTTGGTTTTCACAAAAAGTTAAAAACATCGGGCTACAAAACAAAAAGAAAATAAGAGAATACATAATAAGGTCAAAGTACACTATTTCTAGTGTTATATGTTGATAAAATGTAAATATGATACTTTGTTTGTGACATATTATTTATTAAGCCATGCATGTCAAAGTGTCCCACTCAGGAGAAAGTGATCACTGCCATAATGAGGGCTCTATGGAAAAATGCCTGCTGGTTAGAGCTAAAAAAAAAAAAAAAAAAGGATATCAAAAAGCTGAACAGAGAACAAATAAAAAAAATGAAAAGCTAAACAGAGGTGCTAGAAAACAAAGCTGGAGGTTCACCACATGACACCACAAAAGAGAGACCGAGTATTTATAATCTGAAGCTGAGAATTTCAAGATGATCTCTCCATTTCTGAGATAGTAGCTAAAAACAGCAATAACGCTACAGCCTCGCTTGTTTGTTGACATACTAACTCAACCTCATCAGTATTTCCGGAACTGCTATCCACCCAGGCTTGTAAATCAATCAATAAAATCAATCAATCAAATTTGTTAAACAGACTTAAGTCCATAAAAGACAGGAAAAATGTTCACTTCTTTCTTCATCAACAAAATTCATAAACATTACTCGTACTGCTATATTTTAGTGCTCCATTTGACACAGTCAACCATAAGATCTCACAAGACCAGGTGTAAAATAGTTACGACTTTCTGGCACTTCAATGAAATGATTTGAGTCATGTTTAAAAGACATACTACTTTGTGTCAGTAGATAAATAAAAATCTGATGAACTAAAACAAACTCTTGCATATCCTAAGGCTCCATTTTGGGGCCACTCCTGTTTAACATCCACTAAAATGATTAAAAACAACTAAATATGTTACCATACATGGCACATAATTCTACATAACCATCTCATCAGGAGACTATAACTCTGATCAAATACACTGATCAAATTAAAGATTAGATGTGCCAGAAGTTCCTTCTGAAAAACTAAAATAATCATTTTTGGAGCCAAAGAAGAAAAGATTAAAAGTCAGCAATCACCTTCAGATCGTTGTATTAAAAATGAATGACAAAGCCAGAAAGCTTGGTGCAGTTTTGGACTCAGGCCTGAATTTCAACATCACACTAAGAGTAGCGAAGTCGTCTTTTACCACTTAAAGAACATATGAAGGATTAAAGGACTGATGTCTCAGCATCTTTTCTGTACCAATCTGTCATGCTGTTATTGTTTTATGTAAAGTGCTTTAAATTTTCTTGTACATGAGAAGTGCAATACAAATAAATTTGCATGTGTATTTTGACAGCAAGTACAGTCAATCAGAAGATAAGAAAGAAAAAAAACAAACAAACTCCTAGTAGTAGCCTGAAGAGACCATTATGTAAAACCCAAATTGTCGTAATATTTTTCCTTATTAAAGCTTTTATAACATAGGTTACTTATGTAATATTGAGTGAATGGTGACATTTGGTTAGGATGCTTAATACGTCCTTGATCAGGTGTTCCCACTGGAAGGAAGACCCCAGACACGCTGGAATGACTATGTTTCTTCTGAGGACTGTGTTTTGGGAGTGCCTTGGGCTACCCCAGAAGAGCTGAAAAAGTGGTGAGGAAAAGGAAAAGTATAGGCTTCCCTGTTATGAATGCTACATCTGCAACTTGACTCCATAAATAAATTAAAAAAAGATGAATGGATTGAATTAACATGCAAATACACACAAAATTATGTTAATAGAGGGCAAGTCTTTCGTTGTTTACCAAGAAACTTTTTTCTCATAAGCTTCTTCAAACGATCCATACCATCCAGTTTCCTGTTGCTGTTGATATTTTCCAGACTAGAAGCATAAACAGGATGACATACTTATTTAGTGTGATGCTAGAAATAAAAAAGTAAATTCAAAAAATGTTGTCCATAACGTTTCATGCAGTATTCCACTAACAGTTGATATTTTTGCCCAATATAAAGATAGAGATTGAGAGTGCATCCTACACATGTTTTGATATAGATTTGTATATTTTTCTTTGTCTGATGTTTACTATTCCTGCTGTATTCAATACATTAATATAAATAAATAAAAGCAAATAGCAGAAAAACAGAGAAATTGGGAGGCGATTAATCCTATATTTTGCTTATGAAATTAAAGGGCCCACCACCTTCTTTCACTTGACCTTTCCTCTTTTCCTACTGTTGTGTTTCCCCTAACCTCTTCAATGCACCCACTCTACCTTCATTCCCTTGTTCACCTCGTTTTTTTTTTCTATATCTGTGAATACAACATCAAAAGCCTCTGAGTTAGATGGGGAATGACAGTATTTGCTATTGGTATGCAGGCAAACATGCCTGCTCCAAAGTGTTAGTCTAAAGGCCTTGGCTAAGTGTTTGTCAAGACTTAAAGCCATTGTTCTCATCTCCTTTCCTCTCAGATCTCAGACCTCTCCCTTCTCTTTTACCATCTCCCTTTCTTGCCTCACTTTTGTTCTTTGATGGAACATTTTACTTTGGCTTGTGTATGTGAGTATATACAATATGGGACGTGTGTATATGTGAGAGGCTGCGCTTTGAGAAAGTGATCGGCTTTGCTTATGTTTGTGTGCTGAAATTAGAACAATAAGCAAAATGTAACTGCTTATTCCAAGTTGTAAAAACCAGCAAGTGAAACTGTGTCTGTTAGTCAATATAATTTATTTTCTGCTGATACTTTTTATTTCCATATGTGTGTAACAGATGTTAGATCTTTATTATTAAATGCCTCATCAGTCATGTCCGTCATATATTGGCTTGTAACTTGATAAATCAAAAAATCACAAAACCATGTTGAATTAATATGTGTTTCTATTAGAACATTAGTTTCTTTTTGATCATGTACATCATTTTGGTTTTCCATTACTGTTATTTATCTTTTCCCTTATGTCTTAATGATAATCTTTTTTTCAACATGTCTTGTCCATTATTACCAAGCAGAATGATCGTTTGACTGGTGGGTTGTGCCAATAAATTTGCTCTGCCAAGTATATATATTATATTAATGTAATTAATATGGTCTATATTACTGGTATATTATATGTAGACCAGTATAGGAATATATATTCCAATTTTATCTATTTATAAACACTGAACATTATTCATTATAGAATTTACATAATTTCTGCTGGGCCTGACCAGAGGGAATATTAAAAGGAAAAAGTATACATTAATGAGAAGAATATTAGAGAGAATAAAGAGATAAAGATCCACCAGAAAGCAAGATATAGGTGCTCAATCTAGAGACACCAAACAACCAACTGTCACACCTTTACAGAAACATAAAGAAACATCCTGTGGCCTTTGAAATAAATCAAAGCCGACAATCAGCTAGGTCAGTAATAACGGAATATCAAGCTAAAAAAAGAGGACCAAACAGAAGTTCGAGAAACACACACACACACACCAAAAAACAACTACATTTAAAGGGCTCGAACAAGATCATGCAAATGTGAATGTCTCTGGTCCTGCGCAAAACTCAGAGGCAAGACTGGAGAACCCCAAGGCCTAAGCGACCAGTAGTGACCGTGGGACACAAATTCCAGTATGCAGTGCATAGTAATGAGGACAGTACATCCACCAATAAGGTGACACTGGTAGGCCGGAACAAGAAACCCTCTAAGCCACTGGGCACAGACCATGGACTGAGACCAGTAATCAACAACTCCACCAGACACTAGCCACCCAGAGCAGACAGAGTGCAGGGACCAGAGCCAAAAAACTTCGGGTGTGAGAAGACCCCATTGCCTTCCCCTGCCCCACCCCTGAATAAATGTGAAGTGTGTGTTGTTTGCTATTATAAATGGGGAGGAGTAACTGGACTGTACTGACTGTGGGTGAGGTCACACAAGCAGCCTCACCCACCATACACTACAAGACACATCCACCACAAGTTGTTTGTGTGTTGTGTTTCATGTGTTTTAATGTCTAAGTGTAAGTAAAACTGAGAAGTGAAAAACTACTGGGTTTAGCAAATGAGGCCACCGAAACGGCCCCCTTCACCACACCTAGCATGACGTGCACAGCTAACTTCCCTTCGGAAGAACAGCTGGCAGCATCAGTCAGCACTCAGGAGCCCCCACACGAAAGCACAAGCCATGGCCAGAACAGACAGAGGTTGTAGCCAGTGAGCCAGTGCCAACCACAGAAAGCATCCACCCACCACATGTCAAGGGGTAGAAGGACACACACTACCTGACAAACATTTTAGTCTTGCAACTCAGTCTCACCCCTGCATAACACCATCAACCCCACCAATTAATTGCTTAACCCTTTAAAGGATGACATAAGAACACCTGGGCAGATATATCCCATTTCGACAATCTGAAGTCTTTATTTGGCCCATTAAATTAGAAAAAAAAATTGACAGTTTAGTTTTTGTACTTTTACCATGTATTACAACGTGATAGGTCAACATTATTAAGGTGAAATCTTCTGCTTTCTAGAGTCCATCAATGTACAGGAGACCAGTATCATATAGCTTACAGCAGAGTTTTGAAAAAAGTTTCTACCATAAAGTGATGCGTCAGAAACTGTATGTATTAAAAAATAAGTATTTAGCTTTATAGGGTTAAAGCTACTGGATAAGTCATGCTCCCATTCTGAAGTTGAAAGGAAAATTAAATCTTCTAGGTTAAATAATCTTCTACATTTTTTTTAAAAAAAGCTTTATGTCATTGACAATCAGTTCTGCTAATAAGAAACTGCAAGCTTAACTGGTCAGTGTTATATATCTTACCTATAATAGATTTACATTGCTCGTATTCTCAAAATTCAGTGCTTCTGATTCCATACTGAGAAATGAATATATCAAATGAAGAGAAAAGTCTATTTTCTATTACACGTTCCGTTTTAATACTAAACTTCGTTCCATTGAGTGAAGTTTATCATTTTGTTTTGCTGGATGTCAGGGTTGCATCTCCAGATGACTCTAAGCTTAAATGGAATAAGTGAGATGTTTTGGGTGCATCTTTGTGTTAACACCACATTCTTAACAGGGTTGTACTCAAGGCCTGCAAAGAAAAAGCGACTCTTGCTTTGATGTCCAAAGCAACATTCTGTAGGGTGGAACTGTTAATCACTGATAACCCTGCAGCATGCCAACTCTCACCGTCTCACCATGTGTCTCACCCCCACTCTTCCATTGTTGCTCTCTTTCCTTATTGTCACTTCACCTCATACCTCTTTCCTTTTCTTATTGCCTTCCTGCTATTTTGTCTCCTCAGACTCCTTTTCTCCCTGTCTCTTTTCATCAAATTGGTTTTCACAAGAGAGCTGCATCTTGTAGTTGCGTATGGCTGATCATCATTTGTGTCTGTGCATCTATTGTATTGTAGGTGTTGCCAGTGGTGTGGCACTGAGTTTAGTGGTGCCAGTAAAGCAGATTATGAGTTTATTTTGGCGAAGGAGGCTGGTAATTCCTTTAAATCAACAAAGCCGTTCCATTAGCCCCCCGCTGGTGTCCTGAAAAACAGCCACAGTAATGTTCCCAAACACACTACAGTACACAGCTAAACACGCACACTCCTTCGTGTAGCACTCTATAAACAGACCATTATACAAGAAAGCATATTTACTAATAATTCTGCAACTATTTTAATGAACTCAGGCAGTTACATACATATCTTATACATAGACGACAGAGCCATGATTTACAGTATGAATAACTACAATCATACATTCACACACAACATATGCAAGGCAACATAAGGACACTAATACTACTATTTAAAATGTGTCAGGGGTAAACAAATTTTAATGTTGGACCCAACATGCTGCAACCCAGTCTAAAGGACAATATTTTCCCATTTCCTCAAACAATGAAATTGCAAAATTTTCGTGGAAACACTAAAAGTACATCCTATTACAGTGATATTTATAAATTCTGTTTGTATTTATATGAGGATTTGAGTAGAAACTGAGTTCAAATAGGAATTGAGAATAATTCACCGTTTGATTTAATAACTATGACTTCTGAATCATCCAACGTGGTTGTAGTCAAATGATAATAATGAGGTTTCAAAGGAAAACAAATTAAATACATCTACATCTGTCTTTTATAAACCAAGTGTTATCTCCAGGAACTGCACCTGCAAATAATAATTTAGGATGTATTGCAATCTTCCAGTAAAATACAGTTAAGGACCCCCTCAGATATGTTATAGCTATGCTCTCAATAATAAATGAATGGGCTTAGTGTTACAGTTTGTTATTTAATTTGTTACTGTCACGTTCACAATTATGGGGACCCGTATTATTCATAATTAAATAAATAAATACAACACTTTGAAATAAATATATGACAATGAAATTGTCAAATAGTACATTTTGAAATAAATATATGACAATAAAATCATAAAATAAGGCTAGTTTGTGTTTTATTTCATAATAACCTTTTCCACAATGGTGCATTTAATTCATAATGCCCTTTTCCACAGAGGTGTATTTATTTCATAATGTCCTTTTTTTTAGAAGAATAACTTAATCAACCAATCAAAGCTGGGGGGTTGGGCTAGTGACTTGTCCATCGATTTGTTTTCCTTGACACACCATGCAGTCAGAGATGAGGAATTTCAGAGTTTTTTCAGAGTTTCTGCAGCTTGGTGATTTTAGCAGATCAAATAGAGTGTGACCATTTGTCAGGAGATGCTGTTTTTACTCCTTTGGAGAATATTTTTTAAATGCTTCGGAAGACAATTGCTCTTCAAGATGTTGATGTAGATGATAAAATTTACAACAGTTTGAGAGAAATTCAGTGCCAGAGGCCTGTAATACAAAGCTGGCTTACTTTTGATCGAGCTGTATCACTGCAGCAACAGCTGAACGACTAACCTGCTACGAAGCAGATGCCTGTACTACTACGCAGTTTGATTAACTCAGCCCGGACATATATCCGTTCTCTGGATTGACTCATTGAGGAACTGGGATAAGCTGTACTACGAAGCTGGTTATGGTTAATGACTTCCATTACTATAGTAATGTAGGCCTATTATGTTTTGTTGCATTGATGAAACTAATAAAGAAATTAAGAAATCCATTTTTTTATATTTTTATTGATGGTTTGAATAAAGTAAAATGTCCATAAAGTAAATCATTACTCTTGCAGTAAATAAGAAAGTAAGTAAATATGTCCATAAATTAAGGTACAAAGACAGGAAGATGATCCAAAAGGGAAAGCAGGCTGAATTTGTGGTCCAGGACAAAAGGCTGAGGTAATTTACCAGGGTACCAACTAAATGGCATGTCATAGACAGGGTAGATTCCGGGAAGACAAGCAGAAGCACGCTGGAAGGTGTCACATGGCAAAGAACAATCTGGCACTGAGTGAATGTGAGGCCGGAGAATAAATACTGAGGTGAGTTGATTGGTGAGTGACAACAGGTGTGTGATTAGCAAGAAAGAGCATGTGTGAAGATCCATGAGTGGGTGTGGTAAGAGTAGGGCAGTGGAAAATTACTGAGTCCATGGGCTGGACGGAAATGTCTACATTATAAAGCCTGATGCCATGAGGGACAAAAGAGTGTTTGTTTCTTTGTGGAGCAAGGAGTCCGAAACTCATAAGCACATCTTTGGGAAGAGAAGACTGGGCTCTGGGGGTGACCGATTCGAGATAATAGCCTTGATCTTAGAGAGCAACTTCATCAGTGTCCTTTGTTCTGCCAGCTTCTCCAGACTCCAGGGACAGTTGAACCAGAGAACACACTTTCGATATGAACCGGTTCAGCCTCTCCATGTCCTTTTTCTTAGTGCTGCCCTCCAACAAACAAGAGGATAAGAGAATGGAAACAATAAAACAAGTACAGTAACTCAGAACAGACCCTGAATGAACTCAAGTCACTAGTTGCATTTCCATTACCGTTTTATGCTAAATAAAAGTGATACTTTTAAAATTTAAAAAATCTGAAACTTTGATTTGTAGGCATTTCAATTGAACAGTGTTTAGCACTGAAGCAGCAGATCTTGCAAAATCTTGTCAACTGTGCGATTTTTTGAGAAGGTTACCGTCAAACATTATTTTGGGGTTTTTGGTGCGGAAAATTTATTACAGCTTTTTTAAGCCATCCCCCCTCATTTCCCTTTCTAATTCATCATAAAACTCAGTATTACCTGTTTGTTTCTTCCATACCGCGCCATCTTAACTGGTCACATGACCTACGTACATCATGTCTGGGAATGCATATATGTGAAAAAAGTGTTTCCATTACACTTTTGCGATAAACTTTGTCGGGGTATTGCATCTTAAATCAATATTAATGAAATATTAACATTAATAGGCCTAATACACACTTTGCTCAGGGCACCACCTTCTATTTTCTAGCTTACTTTAGTTAACTATAGGCATAGAAGAAAACCTATTATATCATAGAGTTAATGACTCAAAGAATAAAAGAATAATTAATCAGTTTTAATAAATCAATCAGTCCCAGATCCTATTTCGTAGGTTCTCGTTTAATTGACCTGAATCATGATCACAAGAAAACAAAAAAGACAACGGCCAAATAATAAAGTGAATATTTATTTATCTAGTCTAAAGTCCATACATGTGCTAAATAAGTTTAAGAAAATTAAAAGAAATAGTAAGAAAACATAAACAAACAAGAAATACATCAACCAATGATGTTTAAATATGGTGATTAACCTGAGTTTCTTTGTGTAGGAATGCAAAACTGTGTGAGGAATGAAACACAAATTAAATAAACTGTGAAGTTTATTAATTACGTCTAAGTAAAAATGAACCAGAAGGCCTGAAGGAAAAGATTCATAACTTGCCAAACATTGTCACCAGAGAGAATTCCATGGATGAGGAAACCAGGGTTTGTTCAGGACCGCATGTCATGCCCTGCTCCGGACTCTAACAGCCCAATCACCATCACCTGCCACCAGACTCGTTATCCCCGATCACCTGCACCTACTCCTGATTCCTTCACAGCCATAAAGCACTCAGCTCACCAGTCTTTCTTTGGCTGGACATTGAATGTATGAATGTTTCAACACCGATGCTTGTTCCTGCTGCTCATGCCTTCCCTGTTCTTCTGGATTCCCCACAGCCTGCCTTCCTGCTCCTTGTTTCTGGATTCCTCCACCTTCCCTATAGGTTTTGTTCATCCCTCCTTACTTCCAAAAAATCAATGTTAATCTTCTGTTTGGCTCTCCATCGTTACAGTGCACGCTTACAATCTGTGGTCCGGGCTGTTCCAAGATCTGTTCTGCATAGTGGGTTGGTCCATTCTGGCGCTGGGTTTGAACCGGTGTGCTTGTCCTGGGGTTCTGAGTTCCCAGCCTCTCTGGTTCCATGTGAAAGATGGTAACAGAAGACTAAAAAAAGATTTAAAAAAGAATTATTTAAAAGTTTAAATTTTGGAAAAAAAAAAAAAAAAAACTTCCATCGGTGACTCAAAACTTAGTTACAAAAAAGGAGATAAACTTTATCATATGGTTTTCTCAGACCAAAGCTGGCGCTTCAGAACATGTGCTCTGTCCAGCATGTCTTTTCATTGTTCGTTCATCTCTTCAAGTCAATTTGAACTGCAAGACATCCCTTTCCCAAACCCAAAGCAACTGAAAACTGTCTGTTAAGAACTATGTGCTGTTCTGCCTGGAGGCGGGGCTTTGAGATAGTCCAGCCAATAAGCATTCTGTGGGGTTTGGCTGCAACTCAGGTTCTGAATTTGCAAATCAATCTCTTAAAATTTCCAGAGTTACCTCTAAAGATAAAAGCTATTTAAACACTATTAAACCTCAGAAAAATAAAGAATATCAATAAAACATAGATTAAATCATTTAAATCAAGATGTAAAAGATAAATGCACCTAAAGTTGAAACAACTGTCAAAAGGTTCAAAACAAATAATAAATCTTTAAAATGAGCACCATAAACGATTTAAAGAAATAACCCTTAAAACGTGATATCATGTAATCTGAGGATAAAACCAACTGTAAAAGTCCTGGGAAATATCTGTAGGAAGTGCATGAGATTATAAACAGAAAATTTGGGGTTGATTAAGCTTTTAGTCTCCATCAAACTTTCCACTTTGATGTAGTGACAAATGGTTTTGTTGGAATGTTAAGAATATCTGCTTTGTGTCCCGATGAGGGGGACCTGGTCTGCAGACCCCTGTGAAGATGTAGAATCCTGAGAAAACAATACACCCAGCTTAAAGGCTTACACCTCATTTTAATCATCCTTGGGAACAGTCTTGAAGTGGGGAAGGGTGGTGTTTTCTGGTTGTCTCCAGGAATCAGATAATCAAGGTCCTCTTTTTAAAGAGTCTATTATCCATGTCATAAAATTCCAAAAATCATGGAATAGTTCATCAAACTGGAATCCACTACAACTTCTGCACTGAAAAATCCGAAAAACCACCTCATGACAACCCATAATTATTATAGCAATAATTGGGATTTTTTTTTTTCAAAATGTGTTTCCATTAATGGATTTGTATTGCAACATTTAGGTTTTGCACAAATCTAGTGGTAATGGAAACGCACCGACCATTGGAGACCTACAACTCCCCACTAGAAAAACTTCTGACTTGTTGGTAGAGTAGTGTTCTGATGTTACACATGTGTCTTAGTCTTACAAAATTTATTATTTCTTATTTATTTCGTAATTACTAATTAAACCTAATGAATGCCTTTTTTTGCTAATCATGAGACATACCCACTAAAGTAAACAGTAGTCCACAGTAATCATCCACAGAAACTCCTATAATAATGGATTTATTGCTTGTATTATAGGATCTGAATTATATTACACCTTCAAGCATAGTTAACCAACCAGATAAAGAAGCAATGCCTGTGAGCTAGTTCAGGCAGACAGTTCAACCTGCTGTGCTGTATCCTATGGGATCAGCCTCAAATCTGACTTTATGCTACTTATCAATACCCATATAATCCAGGCAGTCTTCACTTCCTGTCTGCCTAATGCTTACTGACTGACTACCACTGCTACTGCTCCCATGATCACTGCATGTTGCTGCTTTTGCTTTGAGCCTATTTGGCCATCCAAATTATCTGTAGGTTCTGTTTAAATGACAAAAGACTGGTCAGCATTTACTCCAACATTTAGCTAATTAAGAACATGCATGTACAAAAAATGATGGAATCAAAGTCCAAATGCCAAGTGTGAGGAAGATGCAGGCATCTCCTCACTAAGCAGGTGCTCAGTACAGGTGAACACTCAAATAAGTTGTTGTATTGTTTTGTGGTATTAATTTAACTAAATATGGATCCTATTTAGTTAAATTATGCATTGAGTTGATTTGCAGTGGTTGGTTTTGATTTGCCACTAATCTCTCTCTCTCTGAGGTAATTGTGACATATCATGGAGGCGCGCCCATGAGTGTTGCTGACGAGGGCCTGAAGTGGTCAATTAGGGTGACTGGCACAAACCAACCAGCTTGAGAAGAGAGGATGGGGGGGGGAGATTAAAGAAGTAGTTTATCTTATCTATCTTTATTTGTATTATCTGCATTTTATGTAAATAGTAAATGTCTTTAGGTAATTTAGTATTTTTGGAATATTGTTTAAGTAGATGTATTTTCATGTTGTGAGTGTAGCTGTAAATACACCCCTGTGTTATGATACTGGATGGGTGTGTCAAAACCTTTATATATTGGTGAAATGACATGGTTTGAAAAGAAAGAAACTAAGTAAAACAACAGAGCTCTGCCCATACTGAGGTCCGTGTCTAATTCTGCATGTTCTTATGTGGTGGTACACCCAAGGGGATGCCGTCATCCTGCCTTTTCTAAGGTTAAATCTTACACCAAGCAACAATGCTAATTAAAGCTTTATCAATTCCTGAGTGGCCCGACTATAAATAAACTATAAGTAAAATTATTATTATATTATTATTAAAATTATGACAACAGAGGTGACAGCTAGGGGTATATCTCTGAACACCTCCAATCTTCAACTTCCTCAAATCTTGAGAACAGCAAGTATACAAATATAGAAGCATTAAGGTATAATCCCATTTTGTGACACATCTTCAGATCGTGACCTTTCATTTGCACTTCATTTGACGTAATCAAATGGATGGATAATTTCAGAGATATAGCCAAAATAGTTTTTGGGTTTGAACGCCCCTTGGTGGGCACCCTGAAAATGATAAATTGCTCAAAATCAAATCGATGGCATATATTGATGTGCAATGCCAACTGGTTTTTTTTCTGATTCAATGGCAGGTTCAATGGATCTGCTGCGGACGCTCTGGTGTATCCGCTAGTGGATGTGCCAGCGGATGCAGTGATCAGGGCGACCATAATATCGCGGACACCCAAGTGACTGTTTTTGTATTGCAGGCACTTAACAATAAGGTAAAGGCTTAACTGTCAAAACATTTCTTTTTCCCAATAACACTCATCTGATTTAAAGAAAAAACATTCATCGGTTTATAACACTGCCAAAAAACAAGACTTGTTTGAGAGTGGAGGACTAACTTTAGTTGTTACGGGTAAAATTACTCTGATCACTTACTTTGATTAGTAAAGGCATTTGGTGCATTGTTTTTCCAATTGATGGTGTAAAACAACAGAGTAATTGCACAGAGCATGTATTCACTGACTGTAACAGGGGCTAAACAACAAGGCTTACACTGTTTTTATTTCCCCTGTTGGCCCTTGGCCATTTAGCCCCAGGTTATGTCAAACTCTAGATCAATCAACCCTAGCTCTTTTGTCCCATCTCTTGACAGTTTTTAGGAAATGTGACACTGCAAGAAATTTTAAGAGATGAAAAGGGTGGAAAGAACTAGTTATATGACAAAGCTGTTAACAAATGTAACAATGAAATTGCTAATATGAAAACATAATTTGCAACCACTTTATATTTTGTGAACTAGCTACATTATACAATGCTGCAACGTTTTGGATTTGTTTTTAAGTCTATTTGCAGTCCTGTTGGAGAAATCTGCACGCTTTCCTCAGTAAAGATAGAGAATGGGACGCAGAGTCAAACTGGCAGGCGAGGCGAGCAGACACTGGATTTGAGCTTTATGACCTGCTGCTATGGGATACACACAGAGAAACACACAAACATACACATACCAGCTGGAATATCTAGACCAGGCACTGAACAGGATTACTTCTGTCATGGGAGGACTGGTATCCCCTGATCAGAGTATGCACACACACACACACACACATCAAATCATAATGGTTCACTGGGCAACCTGATAAGAATGTGTGTCGATTTGTGTGTGAATGTGTGTATGTTTTGCTGAGAAGTCCCTGATGGCAAGGATTAGGGACTCTTGACTCTTCAGTCTCTCAGCAAAGAACCAACCAGGAAGAACTTACTCTTTCACACACACACCCATGCTTACATAAAGAAGAACATATAATGCTGCTTTATGTTTTACATTACTGCTTGGTCAAGTGTCTGTATAATCTGTATAATATGGTATATGAAGAAAATTATTTCATTGAACAAAATAGCCTGTCGTCAAACACAAACATTTAATTACTGATCAAATATGCTACAGGTCACTGCTGTAACCAACTCTTAAATAAGAGAAGTATTGTCCAGTATTAAGGAAAATTGTATTTGGTTTTTGTTTTCTTGACTTTAATAAAGCTAATTGGTGTTGTATTGTAAATTGCTGGATAGCCTGATTAATTACCTATTTAACAAAGTATAATAGTATATGTGTATGTGTCTGTGAAATTAAAAATTCACAACTCTTTGTTTCCTTTTTTTCTTTTCCTCATCCATTTTTCGATTTTGTGTACAAAAACAACGTTGGAAAAAATAAGTAGTTGAATATGATTTTGGCGTGCAATCAATACAGCGTACAAAAACCAAGAGAACCTCAAATGAAACACTGTAAGAGAATGGCACATGGAGACAAGCTGTTTCTGGGCTCTTGAGGGTAAACTCCTGCTACAACTCAAACCCAAATAAAACATACCACAATGAAATTAAAATGAAATATTAAAAATTGAATGTCATGGCCACTTAAGAAAGAAATCTATATTTAAATCAATTATTAACACATTAATTCTGTTTTTTACAGTTAAAATTGTATGTTTTTCATAAGTGAGTGGATCTGTTGCTGTGACAACAGACTTTGGCTACAGAATTTGTAGCTGAAATAATGTATTTTAACGTATGTTCTGAGTTCATGTTGCCATGGTTACCAACTAGTGTTTGAGCCAGCACAATCATTTAGAACAAAGAGGCTATCTATACAGAACTCTTTTTAAAAGGTGTCCTATCCACTTTATTCCTAGCCCCCATGAGGCCTTTCATGAATTATGGGCGCTACTTCCGGTGCAGACCCGAACTGGCATTTGTATACATGTTAATAGTACAAGCTCACTTTCTTTGAGTGTTGGGATTTAAACATGTGGGAAGACTGCCTGTCAGAGCTCAAATGGGATAATCATACTACTGCCTACTGCAGACGAGAGATGGGAGGATAACATGAAGAAGTGGCCACTGATTACACATAGTAGCATATTTAAGACCCAACATACCCAAATGTTGTAGCTCAGGTGGAAGAGCAGTCGTCTTTCAACGGGAAAGTTGTGAGATCGATTCCAGGCTTCGCCTGACTACATGTCGAAGTGTCCTTGGGCAAGACACTGAACCCTAAG
>JBAMHX010000001.1:21931097-21945723 GCA_037177515.1 Pseudomugil tenellus
ATTTTTTTCTTTTTTCTTCTTCATCACTCATTGCATCTCTCTTAGCCTACTTGAAAAAATTTAGTCTTTTCTCCAATGTGATGGCATTGTACATGCGGAACCTGGTTATTTCGGAAGGTGTTGATATTTCCTCTGTTCAGGTCACTGAATTGGGTTTATTCCTATATTGTGTTTGATTACAGAAAGGTACGTTAGAGGCACATTAATGAGAGAACAAGTGCAGAGTTTATCAAGGCCGTAGCTCTGTTACCAACAACTGTTAACAACAACTGCAGAGTCAGTTGATCTATCTCACATATTTAACAAGAATGTCAACACTGCTATGATTTAAAAATTCTTCTAACAGTATAGCCTACAGCTCCTTTCGACTGAGAAATGTAATGAACTTGCTAACATTTTTAGAGAATTATAACAGTTAATTAATTATTAACAGTTAGATAAATATTAATGTCATACAGTCAGACAAGAAAATGAGTCAATGTCCAAAACCAAAAAATGACTCCAAAGTTATGTCACAATTTGTTATAACTGATTCCTGGTGATTCCTGATTTAAAAATCAACAACATGCACTTTGCACGTTACCATCTGACTTCTTAAAAGTAGGTTTTACCTCTGTAGAAAGCATCTCATGTTTATCATCAACGGCTTACTATCAATAGGTGTTTTTCCGAAGTCACTGAAGATAGCTGCAACTAAGTCACCTGAGGAAAAGGACTCTAGATGCCTCTATAATGAACAATTATAGACCTGTCTCTAACCTCAAAGACAGTTGAGAAAGTTGTAGTTAAGCAGCTTATGACTTCTTAAATTACAGGAGAAATCTTGATTAATTCCAGTCAGACCTCATAACAGCACTGAAACAGCTCTGGTCAAGTCCTAAATGACACCAGGCTCAATGCTGATATTGGTCAAGTATCAGCCCTGGTACTGGTGCACCTCAGTGCTGTGTTTAATACTGTAGATCACAGAATCCCGTTACAAAGGCTCGAAAACTGGGTTGGACTTTCTGGATTGGTCCTAACTGGTTCAGATGCTATTTGGTCAGAGTTCAGAGTTAATTTGTGAGTCATGACTTGTGGAGTACCTCAGGGGTCAGTCCTTGCACCTCCTGTCTTCAACTTGTATATGCTTCCATTGAGTCAAATACTATCAGACTTTAATATCAATCACAGTTATGCAGATGATACACAACTTTATGTGTCTTTGTCACAAGACATCTGGAGACCAATAGATCTACTGAGTCACTGCTTGGAGCAAATAAAAACATGGCTGAGAGAAATTTTTTCACAATTATTTTTCTTGCCTTTAATGATTTTATTTAATTAATCATTTATTGTGATTTTTGCTATTTGTTGCTGTCTTTTCTGCCATGCTTTTGATGTTTTTATGTAAAGCACTTTGAATTGTCCTGTGCATAAATGTGCTATACAAATAAAAGTGCTTTACTTGCCATAAAAGGGGAAATTTGATTACATTAAATGGCAAATAATGACTTAAGATGCATAAATACTAACAAAGTATATTTCTTTCAAACCCTGACTACATATTTTCCCCATAACATGTTTTCTTTTCCAGTATTTTTCTGTACATGTTTTCCTTTTTTCTGCCTTTTTTCTGAGCTATACAGGATTATAAAAAAATCCACTCTTTTTGATTATTCATTTATCACACTTTGTGTCACTTAATATACATCATCTAAACCATGCAAGTATTCATACAGTTTGATTCACTTAATATTATTAAGTGAAGTATTTTAAGGGAAATATCCAATTATTGTACAGATGAAAGAACAGTTTTAACATTGGAAAAAAGTAATCAGAAAGCAGAGTTCAAATAAGCTGGTATTAAGCTCATAATTAGTATTCTGCAATGGAATCTTCAAAGTAACCTTCCCAAACCTGATTGAGTGAAATGAACAATAAGTGTGTCTGAAAATGACAATCATGTTGTTCTCTTGTTGCTGGTAAACAAGCAGGTTTGGTGGATTAAGCCACTAGCCAGCATTTTCGTATACAGTGACAACGGAAAATACATGTACGATTGAAACTGAAGAGGTTTTCCTCCATAAGTACAGCCTGTATAATTATTTCCAACACGAGGAAAACCAAATCACTTTACAACGCGGATTTACATATGATTAGTGTCAAACAAAGACAGGATTACTACAAGTAGTCAAGAAGCTGCTTTTTCCTTCTTACTGTGTCATTTGCCTTGTCTTGATTCTAGGAGTGCTGACATGAGTTAACACAGCTTTCCTGCTCACTATTCCATGAAAGGTACAACTACACTGCCAAAAACTAAGAGACATGATCTAATTACTGATCCAAACATGGAATCAAAGAAGATGGCAAAATGTGTTAAAAAGGTGGGAAATGTTTGATGCTAAGAAATTATTAGGAAACCTTCTCAGTAGAAGTGAGTTAAATTTGTCTTGTGTCAAAACATCATATGGTCTAAAAGAGCTAAAAGGCAAGTAAATGAATGTTAGATCTCATTACTGTACAAAAACTAAAAAAAAAAAATACACTTTTAATGTCATTTGTAAAGAATTTAATATTTTTCTAAAAGTTCTACATCTTTTTAGTGACCAGGGAATATTATTATTTAAGAGCACGGTAAACTATTTGGAAAAATATTGATTCCCAAATAGTATATGCAGTAGATTGTCTTCTTGGGTGCAACAAGGATAAAGGAGAACAATTAGTCTTTAACTGCACTGTGAATACAACAGCACTTTGTCATTCTAAATGATCATTGATCAACCAAAATGTTGTAAAAGAAAATAATGACAACAAGAAAATGCTACTTACAAATAAGCATCATTAACCATTATTCAAATATTATACACTGATGTACAGCATTATATCCAGTTTATGTGCAGCAACTTACTAACATAAAGTAAATTCCCCCTCAAATTGTAACTATATGTCCCTATCTCACAATGTTAAAGAATCCTTCAAAACAGATCCAGACAATGATCCGGATCACCTCCAAAATGTAACAATTTGTTTCTTGTCCCATTTCGAGAGTTTCCTGAAAACTTTTTGCGTTATCTTGCTCTAAGACAGACAGACAAACAAACAAACTCTCCCGAAAACATGACCTCCTTGGCAAAGGTAACCAACACTTTTCTTTCATTAAATGTTACTGGAAGTTTTAAGCGCTACGGAAAACACTGAACTGGTTACCTGAATGCCGAAGATTTTAAAAAAAAATTGACAAATGACACTGTTTGGAAATGGGACTAGCTTACTTGGGACAACTGGAGAACCTTGGCTCTTTCAAACTTTTAGTAAAGTGGCTTGGAACGCTTAGAAAAGCCCCTCAGGGAGAATTCCATCTCACAACTCAGGCAAAGCTTCTCAAATACTTAGAGGAACTGGATATAGCTTTATTTAGTTTTTTGGACTTTTCCAGACTTTGACGGCCCCGGCACCCTCATTGTTTAATTGCTTTACAGGTGCCGTGATCAGTGGCAGGAGCCACACCTGTTGTTTGCTCAGCTTGTCTCTCAGGTTAGGGCTGAGAGATCACTTGAGCAGGCTTTTTGGTTTGGTTCTTTTTAAAAATAAACTTCTTAAACACCAGCTTGGTTTTGCCTGACCTCTTTGGCTATTGTTGCGGCCTCATTTTTATGTCGTGACACAGACCAATCTTGCTTGGTCACATATGAACTTTTTACACATAAATTATTTCTGTCAAATGGATGCCTCAGTTAGGTATTGGGGCAGCTTATAGACAAATATAAAGCAGTTTTCTAAAAAACATTCAACTTGAAAGCAATTGTGTATGGCAAGAGTGAATGGCCTACTGCAGTTTGGGAGCAAATCACTGCTATGGGTAAAGAGTTGAAGTATTTCTGTTTTCTTCACTCGCGACTCAGCGAATGGACAATTGACAGTTGGTTGAGCAAGAGTGTGTCGAGATATAATATAATGCACTGCCCACTAAGTAGAAGGTGAAGTAAATGTATAACACAATGTCAAGCCATCTCAGGTTGTTCTGGGATATGTCTATATTATGTTCTTTTAGTAAAAAAAAAAAAAAAAAAAAAAAACTACTGCAGTCTGATGGTTTAAAAGACAGATTTAATGCTGTCTGCGTTCAAAGCAAAGTTCTGCCCTGATGCCACACACATAGACGTGTGTACACACACAGGGGAGCACATTCTAGTTTTTTAAACTTTTTCACAGAGGGGACAATGGAAACACACATACTACAGTAAGGATTAGCCAGAATATTCTTTATGCTCTGGTCTGACACCGAAAACGTCATATCTATCACAAGAACATACACAGCTGACAAAGAGCAATCTGTCATCGGTGTACTAACTTTTGAGGGTTTTTTTTCTTTTGGTTCCGGGTGCTTTTTTATCATCACATTTTGGTCATTTATAAAGAATAAGTTCTTGATAAAGTTTTGAAATGTGATGTGACTTTAGCTTTCAGATAAGGTTTAAATTAATTTGCCTTTATCAGGTGCATGTGGATGGAAAGAGTATTCTAAAGAGCTTTGAGGAATTAATAAAGCAGCACATAAAATGCTTTTTATTTGCAGCTTCATTTTCTTGTCGTGTCCTCCACTGACTGTGACCAAATACTAGTAAAGACTTTAAAGGATTAAAGCACATTAAACAGTATATAACTTTTAAAAGAAAGAAAAATATGTAATTGATCTCACTGTATATCTGGTATCATAATTTGAGTTGCTTCTTCAGGCTAATTTTCTCTGTTTTCAGTTTACAGGAATAAAGTTTTGGGCTAAACGGACAATACAAAATAAACAGACATGCCAATGCAAAACTGGAAATGAATAAACAAGCAGAAAAAGAAAATCATGGACAGACAATAATATCACATAAGAAGCAACCAGATCACAGAGCAATTGATGGGCGGGCAGTCACATTTACACACACACGGTTCATAGTGACAGACAGACAAACCCAGATTTGAATGGACCGTGATGATCGACAGTGAGGAAAGCAGGAAGTTAATGAGTAGATTGTGGGCCAATAACATAACCAGTCACCCACAACAACGCACTGCCCGTACTCCTTACCTGCCTTGCTGCGCTGCATTCTGGCAGTGGAAGGGCAGAGTGGAGCAGCGATGGGATTTGAAAGGCGTTCTGCTTGGGCGACTTACTGATTTGCATTCAACAGTGAAGACACACAAACACATACACCAACAAGCATAGCCTCAAAAGAGATGCACATTGCAAATAATAATGATAATAATAAAATAATATTAAAAATAACTAACAATAATAACGTGTGTATGCAACCACATGCATGCACAATGTATGCAGAATGTATGAGCATGAAGCGTGCTTACTGTAATTATTAACCCCTTTCATATTCAAGTAAGCGTGGATGTGAGAGAGAGAGATGATTGGAGAGGAGATGAAGAAAGAAGAGGGATTAGAGGATAGAGAAAATATCCTCACCCCTCTCCAAACCCCTTTTGCTCACCCTTTTTTTTCCTCTGGCGTGTTATTTTTCGCTTTACGATTCTGATAATGATGATATTACAGAGAAGAAGAGGAGGAGGAAAGAAAGGAGAAGATGATGGGCCCCACTTGTGATTGTTCGCCCTGTCTTTCTATTTTTTACACTACTGCACATTGCATGGATAGAGCAACAAAGTGAAAGAGAAAAGAGGATGAGAAGGGGGGCTCAATGACTAATTTTCCTTTCTTTTACGGCAGCATAAATTTAACAGGAGGGGGGTTGTGGGGTAAAGTAGAAATCCTTTTAGCGCTCTGATTTATGTATGTCTGATGGCTGAATCATAGATCACCGCCGGAAGATGGCAGACACACTGATGATGATGGGGCCCTTCGATGGGGCCCACTAATGCCCTGCCGAACAAAATGTAACCAATCTGTGGAGGCCCTCAAGCATGCAATGATCCTCTAATAGAAACTATAGCAAACTATATGGCGGTCACCAGCGACTGGAGTAGGGGTGTTGTGGTTGAGCTTGTGTGTTGAAAAAAGTAGAGAGAGAAAGAAAAGAAAGAAGAGGAAGTTAAATATTACTTGATTAGTTACCCTGAGAAAACCAAGAAGAGACAAAGTAAAAAAATGAAGGTCCAAAGCAAATGAGAAAGACTTTTTTAAAAGAGGAAAAACAGCTGAAACAGAAAGACAGACTGAACGTCCAAGGTGGAAGCATAGTTACATAAAGGCGAGGCTGGTTGAGGGGGGCTCTATATGTCAGGCTGAAATGGAAATCAAATAAAAAAGCAACCAAAGGAGTAAACAGCTAAACAATAGACAACAAGTAAACGATTCAAGTGTCCACCTTAAATCTTCCAATCACACAGATGCATGCACACATGCAGTCCTGATGCACAGTGCGGCATATGCAGCCACACCAATCATCTTTATATCAAAACATCATTATGCTGGCTGACAGCAGCTAAGATTCCAGCGAGGCCTCGTTGTCATAAATCGTCAGCTGTTGCAGCGCTGGAATAAGAGCCTTTTCATTTAGAAATGTCAAAGCTCTCCTGAGCCTCGTAAAGATTGTTGGAGACTCGGGAGCTGGGGGAACAGTAGCAGATATGGTAGGGTCTTTGAGATGAGGGGAATAACCAAAGTTGGCAGGCATGGTGAGACGGTCTGTGAATCACATTAAAATCAGCTTTCTGAACATTGGTTTAAAATGTAGAATATGTGATTCAGATTTCACACTTGGACTCACTAAAAAACTTCTTTGCTCTTATGACTACATCCGTGCAGACCAACAGTAGTGTTGGCAGTGCTTGTTGGGTTATTAGTCCATCATTTTGATCCACACTAAAGTATTCCCACACCTATTTAATGTAATGCCATAAAATGCTGAACAACTGGGATACTTGCTCATTAGGTGGTAATTTTGGGAGTCACTTGACAACTGGTGCTCTACCAGGATCTATATGAGCTAAACATCTAAAAACGCATTTGACTATTGTGAAAAATAAATCATATTATTGATTTGGATGGATGATTTGAGAGGCCGACGGTCATTCTGGAGGATGGTGTTAGGTCACAAATTCTGAAAATGTGGGATCACTACTGACTCCAGCATCTTTCTCATCTGAAATGCCAACAAGGATCCAGTCATACATCTGTGAATGGCATGCACACACAGTTAGCTGTGTTGTTCAGTTCACATAAGCAAGATCTACACAAATTAATCAAACATTTTATTTTTATTTGTTTGTTTTTTCTGTTTTTAATGATGAACCGATTTAAATTAATCAGATTTTTTTTCTTCTACTTCTAAATGGACACAAGAAAGCAGTCGATTTCACAATTTTAAAAAATTGACATATCATATTGTAATAAGTTATGAATATTCTTAAAAACATTCTACTTTTTAAAAATGTGATTTGTTAAAGGGAAAAATAAAGACCTCATATTAAAAAAAAAAAAAAAAAGACTTTTCTTGCGGCTTTTTTCATGGTATGGTTCTTTAAGGGGTAACTAAGCTGGAAAATTGCCAAACACTTTGAAACTAGAATGACTAAGTTTGAGAGTAAAATGGAACACCCTGTCTATAAAGATGCTTGCCACTGTATTTGGAGAGCTGCAGGACTTAACAGGGATATGTCTGAATAGCTAATGAACATTGTCACACATACTTGTTGGTGCTGCTGAGGAAAAGTCAAGTCATGACAGTGTAAATGTTACTGCCCTCTCTCCACATGCATGTCCCGCTTCACACAGGACAACAGCGTGCTTTGATTAGGCACAACAGAGAGAAAGGGAATAATATTTCCCTTTATATTCAGCGCGGCGATTCTTTTGCAAGAATACCTTTTTGAGCTGTTCCAATGCACTTTTTGATGATGTGGACATGAATTTCTACAAGGTCCAGTATTTTTTTTACAGTATTTTTTTTACCTTTTTTACAAAATACTTCCACAGATCTGATGCAATGATCACATTTCTTAAGCTCTTTACACACAAGTGCAGTCTCAGACTAGTCCTGTCTACACCTGTACTTTATGTATTATATGCAGCTCTACGTATTCTATCTTTATTTAATCTTTTTGTATACGTTTCATAAGTGTTTTTTTTTTTCTCTAACATGAGTTAGCAACCCGTAAAGGATTAGGTGGTAAAGAGAAATGAAAAAATGAATGAACATATGAGCTGATGCAGTAACAGCAGGACTTAAATTGTCACACTATTTTGTCTGCAGTCTTTATCAGAAGCAACATCTGATCCTTCTGACATGTCATTTATCAGCTGTTTTTCAGCAAACCTGATGGACCTGACAGATCTGCCAGGTTGGGCTCTGTGTGAGAGAATAAAAGATTTTTCATCCCTGCTGTTCTTGACTCGCTTTCTGATTTCCTCCTTAATTCATCTTTTATGTTACCTCACTATTAAGCTGGTTTCCATTGGTTGGGGCATCTGCAATAAAAAACAGCTGTGATGCATCGCAGCAGTCAGATGCTTCGGAGGAAAAGTGCAGACAAATAAGTTTAAGAAATCTAAACTGCATTTGGCTATTATCATGTAGATCCATTTTTATGCAATTGATGTCTTAGTTTTCAATGTTAAACAGTAGCCTGCAAAAAAGTTACACATTTAAGTCATTAAATTGAATAGAAACTGGAATGCATTTAATGCATCGTTAATAAATCATACCAATTTAAATTTACTATTTAAATGCAAGCAGACACAACAGTAAAGCAGCAACATGCTTTGTACTGTTCCTGATTACAGCAAAACTCTCAGGCTGCACTTGTTCTTAATCTGTTAAAGCATTGCCATATGTTTTCCCTGTTAACATAGAAATAATCTCAGATTTATATGCATGTCATGTTTAGAGATGCAGAATACATCTACAGAAACTGAGCAAAACAACTTTAATAGGCAGTTCACACTCGAAAACATGAGTCTCTCAGACAATTCCTTGTTGAGAATACAAAACTTATTGTGAGACAAAAATATGTTGTGAGGGACCATGAAAGGAAAAAAGAGTTCTCTCCGGGGGCTCTGTATCAGAGTGCCTGTACAGGCACAATTTAGCATGATGCATTCACGTTTTTGAGAATATGAACTAAAAGTCAAACACTCAAGGTTTAAGTGAAAACAACCTAATACTTATATTTATAATAAGAAGTTGTAACTTAGACATCATGGAATGACTTTTCATGGTTTTCCCTTTCCCTTGATCATGAGGCAAGGACAACATTGACAATATGGTGTTGCAAAATTTTATTGCACTCTCAAAGATGGTTTTTTCAGACACCAGAACTTCTACTGTTGAAATGAACATTCATGGCAGCTGATTGTAGACTCAGTTATTTGTTTTAAAAAGCAGCTGAATACGTATTTTTAAGCTTGCTTTTATTTAGTTTTATTTGCTTTTATGTTTGTTTAATTAAAGACATCAACTCAAAGCTGACAGAAAAAAGGAGAAAATGTTTGCACATAAACTTCCTTTTTTCAGTCTTCCAAAATTCAGTAAACATACAATGCAAGAGAAGACCACTTTAGTTCTTAAGCTATTAATCAAAATGTATTATAAATTCATTGCAAAAGTGAGCTGACAGTCTGCACTCCACAGTCACTGTGTCATTTCACATCAAGAAGATGGAATATGGAATTTCATAGAAAGGAAAAACTATGTATGTGTGCATTTGTTAGAAGGAGTGTGTGTGTCTGTGACTAATGTACTGGAGAGCTCTTCACTGGTGCTGACAAAAAGACAAGTTTGCGTCGCTGGTGCGACTGTGTCCCTCCAGGGCTTCCGTCCATTCACTGGCAGGGGAGATGAACTGAGACAAGATGTCAGAGCAGGAAATGTCAGACCACTGCCAAACCGCTGTTCTACACTCTACTGACAAGCACACACACACACTCACTCACACATATATACAGTTTTTTTTTTAAAAAAAAAGGATAACGCACACTTAATGTTGACACATATTCACTTTAACACACACCGACACACGTACGAATAATGTCGTAAGGATATCTCCCCAAAACCTTGCTGTACACACTCATATAGAGCGACGCCACTGCAAACGACTGCACTTCCAGTCCTGCTTTCTGCATCTCTTTTCACACCAAATTCAATCAAAATGGTTTTTAAATCAGATGAGGTGGGAGCATGTTTTGAAAGGAAATTTTGGAGTTTCTATTATTTTATTGAGATTCTATTGAGTTATAGTAAAAAAGATGCAAGCAGGGGAAGTAAGAGGGAAATGGAGAGATATGTGAAAGGATGCGCACAGCAGCAGCTTGTATCCGCTGGCCAGTGCTTATGTTTGTCTGCTTTGGCGGTGTGTACATATTACAGATGTCTTGAGTAATGTCTCCATCTGTAATCTCGCTCTCTTCATCTCTCTCGCTTTCTCTTTCTCTCTCTCTGCTATCCTCGGGACTCAGTTTTCCTTAAGTGTGTCAATTTGGGTCTCCTTGCTCAAGTTCAAACATTTTGCCCCCAAACAGCCATTTGTCTCCAACTTACCAGACAGACAGACCAAAATAGAAGAAAATACCTCAAGAAATAAAGAATAGAGAGAGGAAAAATAAACATCTTGTTGGTTTGACAGCACTTTTTGCTGCCTGGCCAGACCACACACACATCACCCCCCGTCTTGTCTAGTTATTGGCTGTGCACTTGCAGTCCCTCCAGGCTGTGTGGGGTCACTCTGTGTGTCTGTGTCTGCATTTGTGTGTGTGCTGGTGGGTGAGGGGAGTTTACCCAATGCCAACCACATCCCCCTCACCCTCCCAACGCCCTGCGATCCACACACACACGCCTATACACAAACAGCAGTAAATATGCACACACCCATCTCTTCACCAAGCTACAGATGATGTGCCGTCTAGCTGCATTTCCATCACTGTGACGATGAGTGCTCCTGCCAAACGCCCGGCAACCAGAGTCACATCTGCTCCTGTCTCTGTCGCCACGGCAATACTGCCGAAATCTGCTCCACAACCAGCACACGACCAGGGGGCAACAACGGGTGGCGGATAAAGAGAACGAGAGAGACAGAGAGTAAGAGAGAACCACTTACAAATAAAAGATTTTTACAATCTTGGAGTTCATTTACAGATCTCTTTCATTTGCTTTGCCTGGATGCTGCCAAGAAAACTGGTTTTGTTTGACTGCACATAAAAGCTGTCGATATTAAACATGGAGAAAGTAAGTACACTCCAAATCTAAGTATGTGTCCTGATATTGGGAATACCCTGCCCTGTATGTTTGAAATGGTTGCATGTTATAAATAACCTAATTCAAATGAATAAGTGAGCTTTTCATTTAAGTTTGCATTCACTGTAATTAGATGTATCGATGCAAAGAAACATTTCCTTTCTTTCACCAAAATTATCTTGATTTCTTCTCTCATTATTATGTTTTCCTATATGGCATGTTCAATATCCTCCTTTTATCTAATAACCTTCATACTAAAACTTTATACATTCTATTATCTCTTTTTTTCTTTGCTTCTTTTTACACCCTTTCTTTTTCTCTCTCCACCCCATCTATCCTGCCAGGGTGTTTATATTTGCCTAGCCCACAGCCGAGTGCCTAACAAGGTGGAAAGAATTAGGGGTGAAAAGACAGCACTGCTGCCAGCCAGGGTCTCTCCTTCCTCCTCTTGCTATTTGACAGTAGATATATTTCAGCTAATGTACTTCTGACATGTTCTCATCCAATGGAATAGTAACAAAAACCAGCATCCACACCCTAAATAGTAAAAGTGATAAAACACACCAGAAGTAGTGACCAATCAGCTTTTGTAAATCCTGGCTGAAACAAATTTTTAATTTCTTCACATTTTTCACTTTGATATCTTTAATATATTCTTTTATTCTACTCTAATCTAATTATATTAGTCATGAATGTCAACAAATGTGGCTCAGACTGCATGCAGGTATGACAGTTCTGGTTCTGTAAACTTACTTCTACAGTAAAAAAATATGCATCTCATGCGCCTAGGGTTTGGGCTGGCTTTGCTGGTGAGGGTCGTTGGGGGCCCTGGGAGGTGCCGGGCTTGCTGTGTGTGTGTGAGGGGGGGTCATTTCCTGGCCTTCTTGTCCCCTTGCCCACTGGGGTGGTCTCAAAGGGGGACAAATTTGGTGCGGAGGCCTAAGTGGGGGAAGTGTGGCGGCGGGTGAGCATGAGAAGGATGAGATGGGTGAGCGTGTGTGAGTGGGGTGGAGAGGTGGAAGGGTGGGGGTAGGTACATGGGAGGGAGGATGTGAATGAATGGGAGTATATGCATTTGTCATTTGAGGAGGAGAGTAGGTGGGTGGGGGAGTGAGGTGAATGAGTGGTCAATTGGGCAGAGAGAGTGAGGGGATAGGTGTATGTGAGTGTGTGTAGGTGTGGAGGATGTTGTGTGGAGGGAAGAGAACGGGTTGATATAGGTGGGTCGCTGTCTGTGTATGAGTCTGTCTGTGTGTTTAGTGTATGTGGAACTATCGTTAGGGGGAGTGAGGGTGATGATGGATGTGTGTGTGGATTTACGGGTGTGGGTATGAAGAGATATGCTGAACTAAGTGTGGATGGGTGGGTGGGTGTGTGTGTGGATGCAGGTTCCCGGGGTGGGCATTCAGGAGGATCAGGGATCGCCGACCGGAGCAACCTGTGGGGGGCTCTGACCGGGACCTCCCTGGGCTGCCTGCTAGGTGGATACAGGGCTGCCTCTGTGGTGGGTTGGCTGGGGTACTTGTTTGGGGCTGACTGCCGTTTGCCCTGGTCTTGGGATCCTCCTGGCCTGCCTCTGACCTTTTGGATAGATCCTGGGCATGTTCACTTTCCTGTGACCACTTTTCACCTCGTACGATCTGCATGATGACACAGTCTCTGAGGTCTCTTTTAGATTTATTCACTAACAGCTATTCTTTCTTATGTATGTGCCTCATATTTATTTATTTTTTGCAGCTACATATTTTGCTTATTTATCTCTGGCGCTCCTGACTCTTACTGATTTCGTGACCCTGCGGGAGCCCATGAGATCATTTTTCTTTTGTTTCTGTACAGTTGTGACGGATGGCATAGTATGGGTGGTTAGATCGCGGTTTTTCCTTTGTGGTGTGTTTCTTTCTATTCTTTCTATTCCTTTTGTGTTCTTTTTCCTTTTCTCTTGTTTTCTTATCCTTTTCCTGTCCCCTCCGGTCGTGTCCAGCAATACATAGAAACTCTGTCGGATTAAGATGTAACTAAAATAAATGAATAATTCAGATTGTCAAGAGAATCTTTGTATATACATATATATATATATATATATATATATATATATATATAGTTCCTCTTGACAAAGCATATTTCCTCAGCATGACACAACAGACAGATCATCATTCTGCTTGCTTTAATGCTGGACAAGATAAGTTAAAAAATGCATCTAATATTATTATAATGTACATAAGAAGTATTTTTAGTCTCTCATCCCTACATGCAATTTTTTTGAATGCACATAAAATTATTTTACATATTTTGTGTGCACATTTATGAAAAAATAAAAATGTGTAATGTAATTTTGCTGCTGATTTTGCTGAAATGATTTTTGGAGGATGTTCCTTTTATTAAAGAAATCACCTGCCAAGCACTTGCCAAAAAACACCATTAATAGCATAATACGCAATAAATCAATGTTAAAAAATGCCAAGCAGTATTTTGAACTAAATTGCCATTCACAAATTCGCAACAAGAGATTAGAGCAGGGGTGGGAAATCCTGGTTCTCAAGTGCCGGAATCCTGCCGGTTTTCCATGTGTCCCTGGTTCAGCTCACCTTATTCGAATCAACTGCAGATCCAACAGCTTATTCAGATCTGCAGTGACTCATCCATGTAAATCTGGTGTGTTGGCACAGGGAGACATGGAAAACATTCAGGGCGAAGGCCAAGGTTCCCCACCCCTGCATTAGAGATTACTTTTAGTTTTAGCATTCTCTTTAAGACCTCTCTGTGCAGAGTTTGCATGATATCCCCAATTTAGGATGGATTTTCTCAGAGTATTTCAGTTTCCTCACACCATCTAAAGACATGCATGGTTGTTGATTGGTCTTTCAAAGTTGTCCATGGGAGTGAATGTGTGTGTGACTGTTTTTTTGTCTCTCTGTGCTGGCCCTGTGATGGACCAGGAACCTGTTTGGAGTGTAACCTGTCTTTCGCCCAATGAGATAGACTCTGGCTGTCCATTACCCTTAATTGGACTAAGTGGTACAGATATTTAACATTCATCATCAGTCATTTCAGAATGTGAAGCCCATATATCATATAGATTCATTATACATAGAGTCAAACATTTCAACTATTCATTCTTTGAAATATTGACAATTGTGGCTTATAGATAATAAAAATCAAAATGCGGTGTCTCAAAAAAATAAATTTTGTGGAAAACGTCAATGTTGGAGAGCCATAGTGCCAGACCCTGATAAACTAATGAACTCAAAACACCTGCAAAGCTATCCCGAGCCTTTAAATGCTCTTTCAGATGGCTACACAATCATGGGGAAGACTGATGACTTGACAGATGTCCAGAAGACAATCAATGTCACCCTCCACAAGGAGGGAATGCCACAAAAGGTAATTGCTAAAGAAGCTGCTTGTTCACAGAGAGCTGTATCAAAGCATATTAATGGAAGGTTGAGTGGAAGGAAAAA
>JBAMHX010000001.1:21970746-21982207 GCA_037177515.1 Pseudomugil tenellus
TATATAATGAAATGTAATAAAAAAATACTTTAGATATTTTATATGTAAAATGGAAACGTGCTTAAATGAAGTTCTAAGAGCTTTAGTTTTGCCTTTTCTAAAATGAGCAACTTTCTCTCATTTTGTCAAGAAGCAGGAAATTTCATGCTGGAAATATAGTATCAAAATATAAAATTGATATGCTTAAATTTATCTAACAACAAAGCTTTTAGTACAGCATTTAGTTGACTTTATTTTCAAAATATTAATTCAATTCAATTTCTGTACTCAGTTTTAAAACATAAATTTTGTCATATTACACATACTGTTGGCTTTTAAAAAATCTTGTCATTAAAAAATAACACAGTATATTAATAATAATGACTATTATTATTATTATTATTATTAGTAGTAGTAGTAGTAGTAGTAGTAGTAGTAGTAGTAGTAGTAGTATCTAACTCAGTTTAGAACAAAATCAGTTCAGACAACAATTTGTGCACTGAGTGCAACAAGAGAACCATCAAACCACTGTCCACAAAACTTTTTCTAAACCTTTTAAAAGTTAGAAGAAGAAAATGGATTGTATATATGGCACAAAAACATTTACAAAAGAGAACATAAATGTAAAAGAACAAAGCACCAACAACACAGGTGACAACAGAGATGAATAGTAATCAACAGCCATATAAAAAGGCATTGCAAAAAACACTGATCATCCAGCAAAGCAATGACAGAGGCGAGAGAGAGAGAGAGAGAGAGAGAGAGAGAGAGAGAGAGAGAGAGAGAGAGAGAGAGAGAGAGAGAGAGAGAGAGAGAAGCTAAATCTAAATTAAGATGTTGGATGCCGCCTTTCCAATAGGACCTTGACACAGCAGTTGACCTACTCATGACAGGATCCCAGTGCCGCGGATTTGGAATTCTATTAGTATTACCAGCTCTAGAGGAGGGGTGGAAAAATGTCATGCAGTCATCAGGAAGAGGCCAATCCATAGCTTCTATCCATCAGCCAATTACTGGTGCTAAAGTGGAATTAGATAGGTATTGACAATGAGAAGAGGTGGAGGGAGATTAGCGAGAGAAATGGAAAGAGTGGACAAAGGAGGAGGCGGGAGAAAGGAATGGGAGAAATGGTAGAAAGAGATAAAGGGGGGGGGGGGGGGGGTGACAAGAAAAGAAGGGAACTAAGGAAGGAACATGCATAAGAAGGGAAAACACCTGAAGGAAAGGAAGGAGATTTGCTGCGATCAAATTGTTGCCTGGTTGAGTGGTGGGATAAAAAAAGAATCAGAGGAAAAGTTAAAGGAGGGATATTTTGAACTGGTTGTAGAAACCTTCCCCTATATTGTAAAGTTCTTAGTGACAAAACAATTGTTTTAATTGTTTTCTTAAAATGACAACAACATTGACAATTTTTTTTTTTAAAAAAATCATGATTTATTTGTAGTTAAGCCTTTTTCACCAAGAATCCCTGCTCTCCTAAAGTAAACTACTGAAAATTTCAGCTTTATAAAGTACAAAACAGTTCTGCACACTGTTCTCATAACTATGGAACTAGAAAAATAACCAACCTAAAAGAGGAATTAAGCCCACGATGATGAGAAAAAGTAAAAAAAAAACTGAAGATGGCATAAAGAGAGGCAGTGAAATGTATGGGAGGGGAGGAAGAGATGAGGAAAAATAAAAGGAAAAAAGAGATGGAATATAAACTCACAGCTATGTAATGAATTTATGCCTGGCTGGCAGATCTTTATAAGTTATTGGAAAAATAGCCGGGCGGCGTATTGACACAGCTGGGTCTGAGATCAATACATTGAGAATGGGCAATACATTTTAATTTAAAACTGTTCAAACTTTAGCAGCAAATCCATGAGGCTCTGTGCAGCCTTCTGCCCCATCCTAACACAGATTCCTCTAAGTAATCGTACATGCAGTAAAGGTTTGCTTGCACACATATATCTACATATACACTCTTATGTTTCCATCACTTCAGAGGACAATCAGCTGACTTACATTCATTTCCTGGAGATTTAACAAACACAGTCATGGATGTAACCCAAACACTAAACACAATATTTAGTTGGTTTTATTTTCATGATTATTATTGTTATTTTATTAAGACTCACAAGCAATCTCCATCTCAGCTCTCACCTATGGTCTTGTGCTGGGTGACAGCAACATTAAATGGGTGAGAACAAACAGAAAAATTGAGGTTGTTCCAAAGGGCTGATACCTGACCAGCTAGTGTGAGGAGCTTCTTCATTGAAGCACTGCCACCAAAATCCATGCCTGACTGAAGATGTAAAATTTTTTGGTGAAGAAGAGGAGCATCTTTGTGTTTTTGTTCAGGCTGCTGTGCTCATGATATTGGCCTTGTTGTAGGAAATAGATGTATGTAAATATGTATGACTGACTTGATGTATAGTTCACAATAAAAAAAAACAAGTTTTAAAATTAAGCCTCGTGTCTTGCATCTGTGTCAACATGTAAAATTTGAGAGTGTGTAAAGTTGTCTGTGACAATGTGTTTTCTGTTATTTTTAGTTGAACCAACATCGTCTGTAGGGTCAGTTCAGTATGGAATGGGCAGGAGGGTATTTTGGGCATCTGCTTTCATTCTGCTCAAATAACATAATTAATCAACTTCAATCAATCCAAACAGATTATTTTTTAACACAAAGAATAAATCACACCATATCCCTTTTACTGGGAACTAACTCATCCTGCACTGTGTGCACAGAAGTCATTGATCACTCTACAAATGAGACAATGTTAGGTGATGAGGCTTATTGAATTGTATTCCTATTGTATTTTGCAGTTCTTACATCATCCATCATTACCCTGCAATAAACTCAACGACTGGGAACTTAGTCAAATAAGCAGTAATAAACTTTTTAAATAGTCATGCATGGACTGAACTGACGGCCCATCAAAAAGAATCAGAAGCATTCAGAACAGACTTCTGTCAAGCCCCCAGTAATTTCTTTTTTCCAATGATTCTTGACAATATTTGTTAGTTAAAAGCTGTGATGGCCAAATTATCCCTATCTCCTTATAGTAAGGCATCCTTTTAAAAGGCACAGATCCAGTTCAATCCTAAAATCAGATCACTTGTTCCATATTTTATTTCTGATATTTCCTGAAAATTTAATCAAAATTCATCCATAACTTTTAGAGTTCAGTTGCAAACAAACAGACAGACACGTTCTCTTGACAGAGGGAACAATATGGCTATCCAAAATCTGGTTAACCTTCCATTTCTTTTTGGTATCATCATGGAATTAATTCAATTCATTGTTGGTTATCAATGTTAGACAATGTGTATGGAAATATGTCAGACAATGTGTCAGATTGTAGTTATGGAGCATTGCTTCATTCATCCCTTTTTCAAAGCATGCATTTGTGTTGGTAATGTTTGGTATGAACTACATATGCAGGTTTGAATTTAATAATATCAATCAATCAATCAAAATGGACTGATCACAAGTACTGTAGCTCTGTTTTGACATGGTCAGATGTTAGAAGCAAGAAGTGAACACATTTAGCTGTACTTTATGCAAGTTTTGAGAGATTTGGCTCAGTGCTAGCTCACATGTATGGCATAGTACAGCTTTTACATTTAATAAATGGGTCTGTCTTGTTTCTTTTTACTTTCTTGTTTGGAAGAGCAACATTACAGCTGTGATGTAGGAAAATGCATGCTTTGGCTATTCAGTCTAGTGATTCATATAAAGAGATAACCTTTACAGGTATTTTACTATTTTAGTTAGTTAGTTAGTTTAGTTTATTTTGAACAGCAACACATATATATTCAGGAAAAAACAAACAAACAAAACAAAAAAAACAACAACAAATCAAACACAAAACAAATCAAAACACCAATTTTATGATTCCGCCTCTGTTCAAAAAGGAGTGGGAAGAAGACTATGCTCATCTAGTCCCACCCCCTTTTTTATAATCTGTAATATATAATCTATAATCTACACCACTAGTCTACAATCATCACCACTACCATCAACACCATCATCCTTGATAGTGACATAAGAACAGCAGTAATAATAATAAGAGAAAACAATAACAATAAAACCAATAACAACATAAGTAAAATAACAATTTCAATGTTATCAATAACCATAAAGGCAAAATTAAATAAATGAGAATACAAAGATTTATTTATTTATCTTATTTTATAATTTAATGTCTCATTTCAGCCCTATAACATATCAATATGTATTCTTTGTATCTGTTTTTAAACTGTTTTATATTTGTACAATCTTTTAACTCCTCTGCCTCTATTCAAAAGTCTGACCCCACAAAATGAAACACAAAATCGTTTCCTGTTTGTATGGATGCTTTTAACTCTAAACCTCTTCCTCCCTCGTAATAAATAACCTCCTTCTCTATTTGTAAACATGTTCTGTATATTAAGTGGTATGATCCTACTACCGATTTTATACATAAATTGTGCTGTTTGAAATGTAACAATATCAACCAATTTCAACAGTTTTGCCTTCAAAAATAATGAGTGAGTATGAGCCAAATAACCAGCCTTATAAATTATCCTTATTGCTTTCTTCTGAAGAATGATTAATGGTTTGATTGTGGTCATATAATTATTGCCCCATATTTCTGTGCAATAGTAGAAGAAAGGTAAAACAATGGCACAGTATATATTACGGAGTGACTCTGAATCTAGAACTAGACTAGCTCTGTTTAAAATTGCATTATATCTTTATATTTTAGTTTTAATATGGGCAACATGTGCTTTCCAACTAATTTGATCATCTATTATCACCCCAAGAAATTGATTTTCATGAACTTTTTCTATCTTAATCCCTTCTATCTCCAACTTTATATCCACTGACCATCTTCACCTCCCAAATACCATAAATTTTGTTTTATTTAAGTTTAATGACATTTTTTTTTAATTAAACCAAATCTTCAATTTAACTAATTCCGTAGTTATGTCTTCAAATAGGTCTTTTATACTTCCCCCAGAGCAAAAGATAGTAGTGTCATCAGCAAACAACACCAGCTTTAGGATCTGTGACACTTTGGAAATATAATTTACATATAATAAAAATAGTTTAGGTCCCAAAACCGATCCCGGGGGTACCCCACAGACTATATTCATACACGTTGAACACACATTACCTATCTTAAAAAACTGTTGTCTATGTTGGAAATAGCTTTTAATCCACTCCAGTGCAATCCCTCTTATTCCATACCTCTCCAATTTATTTATTAATATAGTGTGATTAATTGTATAAAAAGCCTTCTTAATATCAATGAATATTCCAGCTATATATGTTTTCTGTTCTAGAGCATTTGTAATTTCTTCTACAGTCCACTATAAGTGGACAAACTAAATGCTGTCCATACATAGACGTATAAACAACACTCGTGATGAACATTGCTTCAAACTGTATGTGCTTTTGAAAAAGACAAAGGCAGTTTTGAATGGACACGGGCCATATGCACGCACATATCTTTGGTGACTTTCAAACAGACAACACACACAAACCCACACGTCTAATATTGTTATATTGTTGTCAGGTTTTCAGTGGCTTGGGTTAATCAGAAAGCAAGGGGAAGGGTGCTATCTACTCACCGCACTGCCACATTTATTGATTCCATTTACACATACACACACAAACACACACTCCCCACACAAACTGACACCCATTTTCACCTGAAGAACAGGCGCCCATAACACCCCTTTAACTATTCTGTTGGCCCCAAATAGATTTTCCCATTTTACGCTGTGGAGGCAGGGGAAACACTGGAGCAGAACTGAAAGTGATATAAATGTATCAAAAAACAGATGAACAAACATAGTTGGAAGATTTATTACTGGAGATTTTAATAAAATTGGAGGTGGATGAATTGATTTTGGTTTAAGGGAGGGTGTTATAAGGAACAATTTATCGGGATGGCCCAGCTAAGATGCATTATTTTCCGATTGTTATCTGGCTTCACTGTTTAAGGGGCTGATTTGTGTTGTGTATTGCATTTTATGGTTAAGAAGGAAAGGGGAACTTTCAATGATTTAGGTGGGATGTATTAATCAAAGGCAGCCGGTGTGAACCATAGATCGCCAAGCAAAAGAGGTACAGGTGACAGCTCATTCTGCTAAAGAATGTTTTGGAGCTGCACATCACTGCCTCTCAATTCTCCTCTCCTCTTCACACCCTTCACCACCTCCGTGTTTCTCCCTCTCTCCTCTCGCTATCTTTCTTGCCTCATCATCTAAACCTCTTTTTTCCATTCTATCTTTTCCTGCTATCTTACTGTACACACGCCTGTTCTCTACAGTGTGGAGCACACTTAGTTTTAATTTTATGAGGCTGGGAGCAGCTTTTAACCATCCATGCAGCAAATAAACTGGGGGATTAGGAGTCCTTAGTGTTTTCCTGCACTGCTCCTTTGACATGTTACAAAACAAACTCATCTTCATGTGCTTGTCCACTCAATCCACTATCAGCTGGTAAATTATGTAACTTTTTACTATAAGTGATTGGTTTCTGGTCTGGCTTATGGGGAAAGAATATTTGCCTCGGTTTCTTAGACGTGTTTTAATGTAATATCTTTTTTTATATATATCATTTTTTGGTGTATATCTGTGACCAGTCGTGGGTTTGCATTTGTCTCACCATTTACACCATTTCTAATTTTGGGATCAAGACAGATAGAAACAAACAACAACAAGGACTTAATAAATAAATCTGGTGAAGCTGTTTCCAAAGTTGCATGTGAACTTAAAAGAGAGAAACAGACTACTTTACAGAGTGAAAGGCTTCACCACCTCTTTCTAAAATCTTTGTAGATGGCAAATAACTCTCTATCACACATACATACACACAGGCACAGATACACACAAACATAATGAAAGGCTATTTGGCCTGGCCATTCACCTGTGGTCAGAACTGATTTCTGGTGATTTGTGAGTTAAATTGGTTCTGTGATGAATGAGTCTGTGTGAACAGAGGAATGCTGCAGTATTATGACAAACTCTGCTTTCTTTTAAATATACAAAGGTTTTATTAAATTTTCTTTTAACTGACTATATGTTATTCAATTTAAAAGCTGAGGTACGAGCATGATGGACTTAAAAAGGGCTTTGCGAGTAATTTCCAATAATCAAAATCATTCACTTTCAAATTTCTAGGGTAGACTTTCCAATAACGTTTTTTAATGTTTTAATCTAGTTGCAAAAATCAGTGAATGAAAGTATAACAACAGATCTATCAGTGGGTATAGTGGCCAAGAGGCCAAACTGGACCAAAGGACACACTTTGTGATCAGCAAATGCAAGTGTGTTGGTGCATGTTATTGGGTGGTCACCAGCAACCATCAGCTTCACACTGTGTTGCGCTTGCTGTATAAAAGCAGGCATTGACGCACTAGAAAATGTTTAACTGGCAGGTATTGACAATATAGGTGTAAAAAAATAGACCAAGGCAAGCAATATAAAGTGCTCCAAACTGAAATCCCATCTGTGTCCTCTGGTTGCATTGGTTTACCATTTTTAATGTTCACATCTCCTTCCAAAGGCCAGTTAAAAAATACTTGCTTTTCATGTTAAAATAAATAGTAACTATCAGAGAAACCTATTTTCGTCACATCACTGGTAATTGGTAATTTCCTATTCAAAGATCAAGAATTGGATGACACTGATATCACCTCCTCCCTTCAGATCTAAAGTCATGATGGCTCCATCCCTCTTTTATTTAATGTTTGGGCGACAATATCAACACATTGTACAACTGACTGCTGGTGAGCATGTATGCATATACACATATAAAACATTGTCAGATGTGCACACACCTCAGCAGCACATAACTGAAAACATATAAATGGGATTGAGGGCCCATGTGGCCCATGGATCATGCGCAGAGGCCCTTATGAGCCAAAGGTCAAGGTCTTTATGAGCAGGTGAAACTCACTGCTTTGAAACAAAGGAATTTAATTTCCTCTTGAGCCAGTGCTTTCCTTGTCTTTGTTTTTATTTCTTAACTCAGCAGTTACAAAAGGAATTCAACTAGATTTAAGTGCTTTACATGCATTTGGATGACAGCTTGGTTTTATGTAGATTAGTGGCTGGGATCGCATTGCATTTGATGACAGCTGAGAATTAGCAATCTCATTGGTCTTATTGGGTGGTTTCCCTTCAACGTTTAAACATTGATGTAAATCTATAGTATCCTCTGTGACAATTAGGAACTTAGGGAAAAAATCCTAATGGTATTTTTAGTGTAGATGATGTCATCTTGTGCATGGCAACTGGGAGCAGGATCTGCAGATGGTGGCAGTACTCTTGGAGTCCCCAAGGCAAGACTCATGGCCAACCCCTAAAAAGTGTGTAATTGGGCGCGGGGAGATTCAGTGTCTAGGGAATCTCTTGGCCCAAAGGCAGGTGTGCCCGTAGCTAGTCCATTGCCACAACCAACTGCCTGCAGCCTACACTTGAAAATAATGGGAGGTGGTTTGCATGACTGGCTGGGAAACTAATAGCTGTAAAAGCTAGTTTTTTTTTTTTTTTTCTTTTTAAAAAAAAAAAAAACCTTTCTTGTATTTACCAGTCTTGGCAGCTCCTGCCTTGACAGGACATCCAGCAAAGTAAACAGGAAGTAAGAATGGTGTGACTTACTACTTAGCCATATATTTCCCTTCCTGTTTTTTCTCTGAAAATGTTGTAGATGGAAGAAAGAACTGTTGTCCCAAGATAAATAAGTGGTGTGTAGTACAAACAACATGGGAAACAGATTGTCAAAGCTATTGGGGACAATCAGACTGTCACCGTGGTCATAGCTGTCTTTTACATTTATACACACAAGTTGTTGATTTTTTATTATTATAACACAAATGTAATGCCATATAGTTACTAATACATTGCATATTTATTTTTTTCCAGGTTTTGCAGTGAATGTCAATAGCCACCACTGCATTCATATCAAATTAATTTTGAATCTGCACAAGGGACCCGTCGTTGTTATTGCATTCAAGACAGGGCAGATTTCACACTAATGTTTAACGATGTCTGTTCTTCCTTTTTTTATTTAACTAAAAATTGTCCAACCTTTCCGCTGTAATATTATGAAAATTATTTGCACTGCCTATTACATGAAATAATTTCATCAAAAGAAAAATAAGGAAAAAACAGTGCAGCTAAGCTTAAGTTAAGCAACCCTGCAAAAAGAGCTTTGATAACGGCAACATATGTAGGTACAGATGTTCTCACAAGAAGAGATTCAATTAATCATTAAGTCACTCCACATGTCACTGCTTCAGCTAAACAAGGTCCAGTGTATCTCAGCCAGAATCACTATATGTTTCCATGTGTGTGCATATGAGTGAGTGTGTGTGCATGTGTGTCCCTGTTTTTGTGTAAGAGCTGATTGCTCTTGACTTCATTAATCTCTGCAGTGTGGTTATGATTAGCTCTCTGAGGCATGCCAGAGGACATCTGACACACTCGCTCACACATTTACTGTCAGGTCTGGCCACCTTTCCAACCTGTCTCTATCATGGTCCAACCAATTAGCTTGGCGCAATGAGAAATAGACTGATGCCTGTAGTGACAGCAGTTCAGTGCACACACACAATTATCCAAAAGGTTTGTTACATTTAACACAGAAGCAAAAGAGTGTCTGTGAGTTCAAGAGTTAACTTAAAAAAATTGTACTTTTTGTTGGACAGTTTCACTTCAGGAAAGATGAACCAAGAAGAACCACCATTTGCAAATTCCCTTGAAAATTCCTTGGTAAGAAGTTTTTATCAGTTGTGTGATATAAACACTAGAATTTATTGACTTGAAGAGGTTGTGTGATTGTTAAAAGTCCATACCAGACACCGTAGTATGCCTAGTTATTTCTTTTACAAGTAAGAACATGTGTCCTTTGTACTTTGATTAATGAAGCAAGTCTGTTTAAAATGATGAACGACAAGCGGAGAGATAAACCGAGAGAAAAACATACAAAGAGGAAACAGTGAGAGGCTATCATGTATAAAAAAATTGAAAAAGAAACAAAAAAGAAGGCAGACAAAGACAAAGCCAGTAAGTAATGGCAATCAGACAGACATAAACCAGAACCAGAAATGAGCAATGCATCGAACAGGGCAGATGAAAAGAACAAGTCAAGTGTAAGTGGTGAAGTGCCACAGAGATGGAGAGCTGTGAGATGCAAGACTACACCCTGCCATGATCAGAGTACGGACTGATTTATTTTCCCTCTCCAATAGTGAGTCCCTCAAAAAGAAAAAGGGTAAAAAAAAAGTCCACATTCCATTAAACTACTAAGGGTTTTATATCTGAAAGGAGAATGTGATTGTGGACATGAATGTGAAGCGAAGGAATGGTCATCAGACCATCGTCCACAAAAAGCATCTATCCCATGACCATTTGTTTTTGATGATTTTTATGACTTAGATTGTTTTGTTAGGTTGAGTCAATAAAACATATGGTGAAGAATAAAGATTGATGCTTGCAAAATTGTAGTTCAATTTAGAGATAATCACATTCAATAGTGTCTTTAATTTTTCATTCCTGTATAATACTATATAATACTGCAACATTTGAAAAACATCTGAAATGCAATTATTTTGTTCATTCAAGGCAACATTGGGCTGCAAACAGGAACATATATTGTGAGACAGTTTTTAAGATTTCTAACACAGTTGCACGCATAAAAAAACAAATTGTGATCAAAATGTGCAGATTTAAGACAGTAAAGAAAACTTTTTCCTTTATTTATTTAAAAAATATGGAACTTAACACATTATAACACATTACCAAGTGATGAGAAATAAGTAAAGAAACGATTTCACATAGCTGTAACTAGTGCTTTTTGCAGACACTGTTTTGGGTTTTTCTTATTAAGTTCACAGTGTAAGTGATGTCCAAATATCATAAAAATGAGTTTGCTTTGAAATATTTTGTTTAAAATTTTTCTCCAATTTTCCCCTAAACTGAACGAAATGTATAGCAGTTCAGAAAGAAAACTTGCTACCATGCAAATCTGTGTATTTGATTGTTTGCTTGTGTATATGTGTGTGTGTGTAAACACAGAGAGTAAAATGACAAATTGTTGAAAAGCAAAACGAGAGGAGTAATGATTGAACAATAATGCCACATGTGTACTGTAGCCTGTGCATGTGCATGTGTGTGTATGTGAGTGTATGTATAATGATGAATCTCTCATTGTGACAGTGGGGCCGGCAGCAGCAAATGTCCTTCTGGGTGGGACACGCACACACACAGACATACACACACAGACACACAAATACACAGATGGAAACGACCACACTAATGGATCACCACTGTCTGCATGCAATCCGCCACAAATAATGATGAACCACCCCTGCATTAAACTATTTTACACAATGCTCAATTCATTACTCTCCCGCCCGCCCTCTCTCTCTCTCTCTCTCTCTCTCTCTCTCTCTCTCTCTCTCTCTCTCTCTCTCTCTCTCTCTCTCTCTCTCTC
>JBAMHX010000001.1:21982307-22000775 GCA_037177515.1 Pseudomugil tenellus
CTCTCTCTCTCTCTCTCTCTCTCTCTCTCTCTCTCTCTCTCTCTCTCTCTCTCTCTCTCTCTCTCTCTCTCTCTCTGGGTATATGTGAGATAATAAAGGTATGATATTTCTCCTTTACTGGCAGAATCGTAGTTTTTATCCATTAGTATGATATTAAGAATGGGGAAGGGAGGGGGTTGGATGAAGAAGTAAGTATAAAAGGCTTCAAATTGGTTTAAAAGCATTGCCACTGTAAGAAATAACAGTAGCTGCAGGCAGAAGGCATATGAAGCAATTTGCATGGTTTGGCTAAGAATACAGGGCAAAGTTCCAACATTTTACCTTCAGCTATAACTGGAAGGACTTTTACCACTTTGTGGGAAAAACCTTATTTATCTGGGGTGGGAAAACATTCAGAAAATAAATAAAAATATATCTTATAAAATAAAGAGATGGAAAATTTTAAGTGGTTTGTAACACACTGAGCTAGAAACAATGAGGCAGTGATGAGGTAGCCACTAAACAAAGCTACATGTTCAGTTTAAAATCTATAGAAATAGTTTAGACACTTTCCCACTAGATCTAATCTAATGAATGCATAAAGGGTTAAACTGTGTCTTTCAGACTGATATAAATAAATTACCAGTTACTGATTCTCCCACAGGAAGCTAAAATAATTGTGGCAATGCTATATTCAGTAAATATGGTGACGCACTCTAGCAGTCAAGGTTTGAAACATTTTCCCCTCAGATTTGAATAAAAAAAATGCCACAGAGTGTCAGTATGGAAAAAAAGTATTTTACCACTACAGATACATTCAGTGATACTTTTTGTTTATTAATATTTTAATCTGTATTTATTATAATGTATTCTATAAATATTTTAAAATAAGATTTTGTAATAATATGATGCTAATACTTTTTTAAATAAATTAGAGCTGTATCATTTTTTGTCTGATTCATCACCACGGCAAACTAAGTTTATTACAATGTATGTTATGTTCAAAATATTTATATATTTTATATCTATACATGATGTTTTAATTTATTCTTAAGTAAATAGTAGTGTATTGGATGACTCACTACATCATGTTACAGAAATAGCATCTTCATTCATGACGAGACAAGACAAAAAGCTTGTAAATAGGTGTTCGCTGTAGTGAGAACTATGCATGAAAGGGTTAAAGTACGACTTAAAATACTTTTAACAAAGGATTTTGACTTGCTAAATTTACCTGGCAAAAGAATGCAATAGCTGTGATGTTTTATGCCAATGTTTAAATCTTGTCCAAATTTAGTTCTAATCAAGATTAAAGTTTAACATACTATTCTAGGCTTCAGTCTGGTAATCAGAGAAAAAAAGAAGATGAAGAAAACTGGCTTCTAAATGTGACTAAATGTTTGATAAGAAACTACAACAAAAGTCCTCATAGAGATATTTTAAATGTGGATTTATGCATAAATCTACAATGAAAGTATCTCTATGAGGACTTTTGGTTTTTAGAAAATTGAATGAATGCTATTTTTATTTTATTTGTATTTGTTTTAAGTGACCTAAAGACTACACTACCGTACTTCATAAAAGAATGAGTAAATAATAGCCAGTGAAAATATTCTTCTAATTCAAAATGAATCTTCTTGCTTCATTTTGCTCAGTGTGGAGAAACAAGAAGATAGAGTCATTATGGATTTCAATTAAGTGATCCCTGAGCAGAGAGAATGCGTCAGACTGGGGGGAATTAATGTGCTGCGGACAGATGTTTAATAATAATGGCCGAACTGGCCCCGCCGAGAAACACACATTCCCTCCACCGCACCCAACTGTGGCTGCAGGACCTTCGTATGCATGGACACACATGCTGAAAAGCCACACAGCCAGCCCCACACACAGACATTTTCGGATAATCACTCATAAACTGACACATACAATAATGACTCAAACACACACACACACACACATACACACACACTACAAAAAGCAGCGTGTGAGTCTCACACACATCCACTCACCCATACAAGCGGTATCTCCACTGGTGTGTTCGTTTTTATGACCAGTGCTGGCCACAGCGCATATGGCCCTCATTTAGGAACAATGGGTATGGAGAATGACTGGTTGAATGAGCTTCCTGACTGTGAGAGGTGACAGAAGGCATGTTAAATGACATGCCCCGTATGGAGAGATGGAGTAAGACAGGGAAAAAGTGCGTATCCATGAGTAATTGTGGATAAGGACTTATTGCCTCAGTGAGCAAAGAAAATGTTTGGATGGGGATCTGACAGAAGAAAAGAAAGAAAATGGAAAAGTTGTGATAGCAGCCATAGATAGGGCAGAGAATCGGATTATTAGACAGAATGTAAACAATGTTCTTTTATGAAGAGGTCTCATTCTCTTTTTTCTGTTGCTCTATCACAGAGACACACCTGGTGACACCTAATCAGTGTTTTGGCAGGACAGATAGCTTCCAGCAGTCCGTACAGTCTTGTCAAAAATAACACTCCCCCTAAAACTCTTATTCCCCCTTTCTCTCCCACACACACGTGTTGTTCATACCCTCTTGTCACAACAACAACTCTCCAGTAATTACCAGGGTGGCCGCCCTCCTACCGCCCTTCGATGGATGAGCTGAGCAACCGTAGGTTCGACCCTGCAGCCATAATTCTACCCAGGATGTCTGCCGACTGCTCTTCACCACTCCTGTGGCCCTCAGACGGCAAATTGGCCTCAGAGAAAGACAGAAAAGGATTCTCAACCAAGCTCCCTCCCTTGCTTACAATGAAGAAGACATGTCGGTACACTAGAATGAAAGAGTGTGGAAGCAGACATGTACTCATTCACTTTCGCTATTTGTCGTTTCCCTGTCTCCAAGGAGTAATCTATAATACAGACATCCCTCTGACCAATGGCTCGACAGATATTATTCCTCGCACAGATACAAAACTGTACACACAAAAACACAAACACACACACAACACACAATACCCTACTGAGGTGATCATTTTGACAGGGAAATATGAGTGAAGAGGAGTGGAATGAAGATGAGAGGGAATAGGGAAGGAAGCGCAAAAAGACATAAACTGATAACTGTATGATGAAGGGTGATAACGTCAGGAAAAGAAGAAATATAGATGAAGGGATGGATGAAAGAAGTCAGGCAGCTGGCAAATCAATACAGTCATTCCTACTATCTGCATCCAGAGAGCAAGACTTTCTAAAATATTTTTTTCTGGTATTTTTATTTATCTTTTTTAGCAATCTAAAATGTATTACTACTGGTGAAAGAGAGGAATAAATTAGCTAAATATTTAGGTAAACAAACCATGTCAGTATTGGTTTTATTAAGCTCTATTTATTATGGAGCCAAGCTGCTGCTAAATAAGTCATCTTTGCTATGATTTTTATTTCTAAAAAAGTATGAAAGCTGTTGATAAAGTTTCTCAAGCCTATCAAATCCTTTGCTTCCGGCTTAATAACTTCATATGTGAATTAGGCTGTAAAATATCATTCTTTGTTTTGCGATTTTCAGAAATAACTGTTATCCATGATTATTAGATACAGATCAATTATTTTCCAATGTGGTCATCACTTGTTGGATGTTCCTTTCAATTTTAAGTTTTACTTGGCAGAAAAAAATGCAAAACATTAAAACATGTAAACAGCTTGGGTGCTTAAAAAACAGAAAAATACAACATAACTCAAATGATCTTTAAAAGAAAAAGTACTAACATAAGAAAAATATTTTATGAACTGATCCACATTGGGAGTCCATTCTTAACTCTGTAGATGCTATGACCTTACTAAGTGTCAGTAAATAATGTAAAAAATGTACACACATTTGACACTTTTTAAGCTATTTTTTATGTATACAAAAATCAAACATTCTGATTAATTACTTGATTGAAAAAGTTACTATGTAAGTGTCTTGTGTTTGAGAAACCTCATTTTCCCCACAGTTCCAAACGCATCATCTGGCTCCGCTTTGTCGTCAAGACAACAAGTTGTGTCAACTCAGTAGACATGGCGGACCTGCTGAAAATAAAAAATCTCGTACAAGATTTCCGAAAAGAATACTTCCACAAAAACAGGTTTAGCGTGTTGATGTTTTTTTCATATTTTATGGAGTATTACGACTGCCATGGAGCGGTTTATTAAAAATAATCTAACTTTATTATGTAAAACTAACTTGAAAGTCGTTGCTTCCTAACTAGCTAAACGTTTTAAATACGTTTTTGTAGGCATATATACAGAACTATTTCGTGGAGTATAGCTGTATAATGAGCTGTGGTCCATTTTGTTATATTTATAATATACGTGTGTTTCAGCCAAGCAGAGGAGAACAGACGGAAGGAGACCGAAGCTGCAACACGGATACAGAGCTGGTTCCGGGCATGTAAGGTGCGGGCATACCTCAGGTACATTTTTTATGTAATGAAAATGTTTCCCCCTCTCTCTCTCTTTCTCTCTCTCTCTCTCTTTCAAGTCAAGCTCAGTATATGATAGGTATCAAAGGTATTTAGTGGTCTTAAGTATGGCTGTCGTTTGGCAGCTGTTAAATATTCAGGTGGGTCTCTAAGAGTTAATTTCAGGGGGACCCAGATTTTAAGCTCAGTACCATAATTAACCCCCTTGCAGAGCTTTTAAATGCCCTCAAGGAATAAATGTGTCTTGCACTATGAGCTTTTTTCTCACACAGTGAAATGTATATCTCTATCTCTGTGCTTCTTTGGCTGCTGTGACCCCAGCGCCATTCTGCAGGGTCAGCAGACAAACTTCCAGACAGTAGGTTAATTCAGATTACTTTAGTTAATTGATCAATGCGTTAAGTGGATAATTAGCAACAATTTTAGCTGCCTAAGTGCAACTCCGGGGTTGTGCTATCCCCACTATAAGCATTGATTTTCTGGGCATATAAATGGCCTTTTGGAAATTGATGGCCTCATTGGAGGCAGAGAATCGCAGTGGACTTGCATTTAGAGTATGTTTGAAGATTAATACAAATGTGCACCACTGACTAAAGGGGTTGAAAGGCTCATCGGGCATGATCGAAAAGCCTGGAAGAGCAAGGGGGTTTGTGTGTGTGAGAGAGAGCCTACTTGAAAGTTTCCCTGACCTTTTGATTTAAGCCCTTTTTTTGACCTAAGATCTGTTTGCAGAAAATCACTCTTCTCTTGCACATTTTTATTGAATTTTTGTTAAACTTTACTCATTTTGTGACTTTAGCACTGAAGTGTTTACATTCAACTATATGAAAATGTGTTATTTGTAAATTTTCAGTTTCCTATTATGTTATTTTTTCTATTAGATGGACAGACTGCAGCTAGTTAATAATCAAACTGATAAATCCACCATTTAGTCCACCTGCCTTCCACCACCATGTGTATCTAAATAACTTGAAAAAAAAAGTTTTGTTCAGTTTAGCCTCGAAAAGCTACTCATCCAATCCTCTCCCCCAATATGATTTTATTACAGCCATCTGCACAAGAAAGCAGTCATTATACAGAAAATATGGCGGGGCTTCATGGCAAGGGCGCGTGTCAGACAAATGGTGAAGGTAAGCCAGAGCCTGGAACAGCTATAGATATATTGATTATGTTATGATAGCATGCATTAGAATTCAATTGCCATATTCCTAAGCCACTGCCTCTGACCTTAAGAAATATAATTCACTCATTACACATTTGGAAATTAACACTTAGCAAATATGATGCTGTATGATAACAAATTCTATTTGTATTTCAATTCCTGGAATGCATATAAAAGAGTGTTCTGAGTTGTGTGCATTATGATTGTGTACATGTTCGCTTTAGTAAAACAAGGCCCCATTTTCAACATATTGCCTGCAACTGCTTCTTAATTGAACAGATTGTTGATACCGGATCCAATACCCAGCACTCTCACATATAATTTTCTCCTGGATTGAGTTTTGTAAACGTATCACAACAAGCTATTTATCATGCCTGTAAATTGACTGTTTTTTAAAGCATATCTGCCAGCCACTGTTTGGGAGGTGTTCAAGAAATAGTGAGGGGGTGAGGGGGTGTTAAAATAAACAATGAAGGATGTGTCACAACACACATATGGGCTAAAATGAGGCTGTTTGGTCTCATTTGGAAACAGACGAGCGCTAATTTGAATCACTCAGAATTGCCACATTGCACTATTTTGAATTAGTCTAAATATATTCCATGCTTCACCTCCTCTCTCTCTGTCTGTCTGTCTTCTGTTCTCCTGCAGACCTTATCATGTGTAATGCGACTTGCTCAAAGCCCCTTCTCAAAACATCAAGCTGAATTTACAACCAGCTTTCAAGTCTTTGTCTTCTTTCCCCTTCATGTCTTCCCTCTCTCTTCCCTGTCATTATTGAAAAAGACGTGTTGAAATATGAATCGCTTTTATGGCCGACACTCCAGTTTGCTACTGAAATGTTCCCCCAGCGGTCGGCTGGCACGTTTGGTCTGTGACGGCTCGTTGAGCGTGTTGCTGAATATTCTCTGGCCTTTTGTTGTTCGTCTCTTCTGTGGCTGTGCTGTCATTGATTATGAAATCCAGAGGAGAGCGTTTGGCCGTCATACATCTCCATTAGCGTGCTGCTTGACTACCATAGATTTTCTTGGCCCTTGTCTGCATTGGTGTATTAAGAGAGTACTGTCCTCCCCTTGATACAAAGTCCCACTAACCATTTTCTGTCTTTCTCTCTTCCTCTCCTCCTTTCTCTCTTCATCCTCTGGAATTTTTCCTCATTCTTCTCTTCTCTTATACTTTCCTTCTTTCTGTTTCTGCCCCTTTTCCCTCCCCCCGCCCCGTCTACTGTGGCCCTATCTGTGCTGTCTCTGTGCAATGTATTATGTATAAAGAGCTCTTTATCTTTGACGCCTGCTGTGGACAGATCAGAGAACCGGGAGACAAGATGTAACGCCATCTTTTCCTTTGTGTTCACAGGAGGCATATTTTATCATGAAGATGAATTTCTACGACGTGATGGCGGTCAGGGTAAATATCACCACAGTGTCTTGTATTAGTAAATGGAGTGCCGTGGTGGGGGAACACTCTATTCCACTGTGTGTGCTGTGAATGCAAGGCCCAAGGAATAGCAGCCCCTGAGCACTTTATCACTTTTTTTTTGTTTAACATCTGGCAAAATGTTGCAGTTCCCTTATAATTGTGTTTAATTTAACATTTATTACTTGTAAATTAACTGAAACTGGATGGTTCAGCCAAATAGATATGACTTTTGGCAGGTTTTCATATGCATATTTACTGGCCTGTGTGTTTAGTAGTTTAAAATGTTTTCTTTTAATGTAGTAGCAAAGGAGCTTCTCTCTTTGTCTTTCATGCACAACTGCCAGCCGTCCTCTCCTAAATGCTGAAGGTAAAACTGGGAAGATTTAGATCAGGGCATACAAACAATGCAACCAATCTTTTGAAAAAATTATTGTTTTTCCAAAAGCATAGATGTTTTCTGTAAATATGATTGTTATTAAACCAACCTGGTATATGTGCAGTCTTATTCTGCAGAAAACTATACTTTATGTTAGGGTACCGGTAATATTTAAAGGAAAAGCTTTGTATCGTAACTTTAGAGCCAATTTCATAAACTATTTTACCACAATTGCACATCACTGTCTCTGCTCAGCTGTGGGCTACAGGCCATGCTAAAATATTATCAGTGGACAAAGAACTAAAAAAAAAACAGTTATGTAACAATTTCCAGATTGCTACAAGCTTTTATTCTACACCTTTCTGTGGAAAAAACAAAAAAAAAATATTAGTGCATTTTGGGTGTCACATACAAATACCTGTAAAAATATATCTATAATAGGCAGTATAATAGCTTAAAGAATTAGACCTTAAGAGAATTAAAAATGGTCTTTTCTCTAGTGCTGACATTATTCCCATAGTAGCTACTACTATTCAACTCATTAATCATAACACTGTCGTTGTGATTGATGCTTTGGCACTTTTACACAAGAATATTTCACAGAAACCTTATAGTTTTACAGTTCCATATATTTATTCCTCTTGTGAAAAGTCTCATTCTGCCTAAACCGTACAAGTGTTTTATAGACCAACAAAAGTCCTCCAGTGTTTATTGAGGGTGTGTCGCTTTCCAAGTAGACAAAGATGGTTGTAATACTTTCATATTGTTGGGAAAGGATAGAAATGGAAGGCGTCAAATTTCACATTTAATAGAAATCCAAACAAATGAAAGTGACCACCCTGTTGTTTGAAGGAATATCCCGTTTTAGGAGCGACAGAACCAGAAGTAGTCATTAACCCAGGTCTTTCGGTGATTGGATGAAAGGTTATAGTTGATGTCACCATGTAGAACAAAGCAAATGCTTCTGAAGTTGGAGGAAATGGGGCTTTTATTATCCATTAAAAATAACCTTCTTATTCTTATAAAACCCACATTGTTTCCTAAAGGAAATCATTGAAACTTAATAGATTATTATGTAAAACGGTTTGGTGAATCTGCGGTTAACAATTCAAGAAAGCACTGGGTTTAATCCCCACATGGGCCCAATGAATCTTTGCTGTGCTGAGTGTATTTTCTGTTTGACTTGGATTTTTCAGGTGCTCCAGTTTTATCCCACTACCCTTGACCAAGTCTTTGGCCTCGGAGCCTGTCCCTGGGTTCTATACTGTGTACTGCCCATATCTCCTAAAGATATGTAGAATATTCAGAGACAAAGTGCTGGTTGATCAAAAGATTGTGTTTTAACATCAAAAACTGTTCATAAAGTGTCATGAAAATTAAAACATGATGTGAACGTACATCTAGTATCTTAAGGGGCCCATACCATCTGTATGTCAGATGCTGTTTCTCGCCTTATGTCACATTGAGCTACCGAACTCGCTCTCGCAGAGATGGTCGTGTGAAAAAAGGCCCCTGTGTAAAAATGCATGAATGAAGGACACCAGTTTCCTTTTACCAAAGAAGTGTTCATTATTTAAATAAAGAGAAAGAAAAACATACAGAGAGAGAAACAATCATCTTAGGATCCCCTTGTGACATTTCCTTTTGAATCAACCTTAACTCTCTCCTCCTGTCTTTAGCATGGTGTGGTAGATAACAGAGGGTAAAGTATTAAGGCCATAATAGAAACTAGTGTTTACATGCCGCACCTCGGATTTGTATTAGATTCAACAGCATCGATTTCACTAGTCAACAAAGGTCAGCAAGAACTCGGGTGGCGCCAATTACTTTATTTAAAATTATCTATTGACTGGCAGATCAATGCTAATTCTCATTTTGCTCTTTGTTGTTTTTTCCCATCCTCCTCCCCTCCCATCCCCATTCTTCTCATAGCATGATGATTCTTTTACCTGCCATTGTTTTAATCTCCTAATTAGTCTGAAGGACATCTGCCCCCTTGGTTTAAAATGATGTATGTGGGTGTGTGTGCTAGCTAATCTACACCCCACTCAATCAGCAAAGACTTATATGGTTAAATATACAGAGTTGTAACAGTTGTCAGCCCCACCTTGGATTGTCCCTTTGTCACTATGCATTCAGGAGTGAATGGGGTAAATACTTGGATTTAATGTGAATGCCATGACAGAAGAAAACACTTGAAAAAAGATACTACTTTGCAATAAACTTCATGTGTCAAATTTTCCGTATTGAAGTAATAGGGTAAAATTCTTTATTTTATTTTTTAACAATAAAACAATCTGATATTCTTGTGTTCCATAAAAACGTCTGACGTGAACCTCTCTGATTTCATACAGATTCAGCGGCAGTGGAGAGGATTCTTTGTGAGGAAATATATCCATAACTTTTATGCACGTAAAAGTTACATGGAGAGACTAATCATAAAAAATCACATTATCAGGTAAGAAATTTAAGTGTTCTGTTTTAGACAGAATGAGAATGTTCCACGGCAACATGACTTGCATTACTCGGGTCACACAAATAACTTATAAATAACTTTTTTGTGTGTGTTTTTGTATTTTTTGTTTGTTTGTTTGTTTGGACATTGGAGACAAAAGAGGTCAAAGAGTATCAGAAATGCAGTTATCTTAAATCATATCTCTGAAGGCCAAAGTTCTGGAAATATTTCTTTTAATGACTTGTAATGTTATCAGAATGTTCCACACGTAGAAAACTGTCACAATGCTTCTGAAAATGTGAATTGAAATTAAAAATGATTAGACAAGCCAGATGTCTGTTTAGATTGTGATAAAACAAAATAAAAAAAATAACTTTGGAGCTTGAATTTTATCCGCTCACTGACAGGACTTCATTAGCACATGTTACGAAAGAAATCACTGCTAATGAAGATCAGAAAATGGTTCAAGCAAATCTTTGCAAACAGTTTTATATGTGAGTTTCCCTAGAAAGGTTGTTGCTTTCCCACAAAAACCTGTCCTGCTTTCTATAGAATATTGTATTTTCTAAAACTATTCTAAAACTATTTTAACCGACAGTGTAGATAACACTGGACATGATGCACCACAGTTCTCAAAAAAATGAAGAACTTGAATATTTTTGTTCCTTTAAGGAGTTGCGAGGGTCGTGAATTGTACATACTATGTGCTATTCATGCTTTATGATTTATTGATATCTGTCAGATAGACCCATAGGCTCAGGAAGTATCTAACCATGAATGTGTTAAGGAAACCTTTTATTAATGTGATGAAGAGATGAAGTTTTTACCTATAACATTAAAATGTGAAGACCTCTGGTAGAATATAAGAAAAAAATAGAGAATGAAAGACACTGAGACATGCAGAGATGGGGGAGAAGGTGGAGAGAAAGAGAGAAGTCCTGTAAAGTGCTCGAGGCCAAGAGACAAAAAAGTGAACGATGTGAAGAAATTAAAAATTAGCCTCTGATTTGAACCACAGCTTGTGCATTAATAAAACATTCTGTGCTTCGGGGCTTCGTGCTAGAGATACGCCATCTTTTACTTTTGACAAAGTAAAAAAAAAACACGTTTAGCTAATAGTGACATTTTTAATGTTGCTAATATATTTTACCAGGAAATATCTTTAGGCTTCTGCTAAAATTAAATGTAAATTTGTTAAAGTGCTCCTTGGATCACTGACTTTCCCCCTCATTTCCCCACAAGCGTTCCACCTTCCCTCCTCACCCTGTTTAGAGGTAGCGGGGATTTGGCTGTTAAAATCCATCAAGGAAATGTTGCCACTGAATTCATCTAACACACAAGGAATGATGCACCACAAAACTGTCCCAAGTACTATAACCCTTCTGAGAAATAACTGTTGTGATTGTGGTTATGAGTTCTTGATCAAATTTGCAGCTTAAATATTTTTATCTGTGCTATAAACAAAAAATAATCAGCATTTGCACATGATACATGTGTTTTTGAAGTTTGACAGTTTTCTGCCACACATAGTTTTTTTTAAAAAAAAGCTTTTTGCTTCATATATTAGCAAAAATAATACGAGGAAAACAGGAGGATGACTGAAAGAATTCACACATTTGCATTGAAAAAGAACAACATTACAAAAACTCAAGAATCTTTTTGATGAGATTTCATTTGAAAGATTTGGTCTTAACTTTTTTCATACAAACACACACATACACACACAGCCTCTCCTCCAGAGGGAAATTCAAATTCAAATTTCAGGCACTGGAACAAAGCAGGATGTTTTCCACATCACTGGTATTCTTTTCTGGCTCAGACTGGTGTTGAACTGGTACTGGAGAATCAGACATAGTTGTCTTGAGCAGGGAACTCTGGGACTGACACCATCTGGACCTGACACCAGGAGATGAGGAGGTAGATGAGGTTATGTTCAGGTCCTTGACTGAGCTGCAGGGTGACAGAGTGGAGGTGTGACAGGAGAGCTGTAGGCTCATGGGGCTAGCATGTAGCTCATTTCAGCTCCATGTCTCTTGTGCAGATCTCTTTAACAGTAACATGTCCAGGATGACACCAATGCTGGATAACCAGTACTGCAACTCCACCTCCCTGCCATGGAGATTCATCATAACAAGTCTTAAAAGAGCAGAAAAAATATGCAGAAAATCTCCATGTATAGCACAGCTTCTTACCAGCATGAAAAGTCTTCTTGGAAAACCCAAATAACAGCTCATGTCTTAAAAAAGACGCCTTTATTACAAAAAACACAACAGTTAAGACAGAGCTACTTTGCAGCCACCGAGCAGCGCATTCCAGAATGAAACATCCTTTCCATGTTAGCTGCTTACCCACTAGATCGCACAGTGCCTGATAGCTCACTCCACACAGATCTGCTGTTAAATCCAACAGCTTTCAGCCTGGCCCAATCATTAAATATATTATTGAGTGTTCAGAATGATGGTCTCCTATCAGTGAATGCTGATCAGGTGAGCATGGTAATAATTTAAGAGTAGTACATGCAGCGCCAAACCTTTCTTCGTTATTTACCTCTCATACTATTAATTGTTTTTTTTTATAATGAAAGATCTCTACAGCACAAGACTATCCTTGGTATTTCATTAAGTACTGCATCTTAACTAATCCATGCCACTTACAAATCCTCTTCTATCCACTTCCTTGTCTTAGCCTCCTCCCCTTAATATCCAACTCCTGTGTTTCTCAATTTCTTCTCTTTCTTAATCTCCTTTGCTCTATATCTTTTCCTCCCTCTCTCTACCACAGGTTCACTGTGCTTCAGTCCATCCTCATTCATCCTTTCTCTCCTTCTGCATAGCCTAATGAAGTCAAGACCCCAGCGCAGTCCCCACTCTGCCACAGTTTTCCGTTATACCCCAACAATTTATCACTTTGTCAGGGAGACACTTAAAGTTCCTTGGCTTTAATAAGGGCATGCATTGGGATGATGGGGGCAATTAGGAAAGCAGAGCAAGCACACTTTGCATATTTACTAAATGTGCGACTGTCATCGTTGCCGCAACTACCACGGCCTGTTGACTGCATGAATTATTCCTCTATCTGCAATAAACAGCTGGGTAATTATTAGTGCCATAATCAGATAAATATTTCTCCCTGTGATGTTGCAACAACATGGTGAAATCTTTTACTTATTCTGTGGAGTTTAAAAAAGTAGGCTTGAGGAAAATTTATGGATTGCTACAAGACTGAGCCTCAATATTTTTCCAGCTCCTCTGATGATGCGTTCCATCTTTTTTTCTCCCTTTCTCTTTTTCTGTCTTTCTTTACTCCAGCATTCTTCATTCCTCCCTCTCTTGTGTCCCTTCCAAGGACATTCATGAAAGGAGAGCTGTTATGGTGGAGAGTGAAGGCCTGCCCTTCGATCACTCTCGGCTTATATGCGTCAGTCTTTCTTTTGCTGGTCTTCAGTTCTCATCCAGTTTCGGTGCAAAAAAGTTCACTCCTTCATTATGATTAGATTTATATGTTCATTCTTTGGGTCGTGTGTGCGTGAGTGTGAGAGAAAGAGCGAGAAAGAGAGAGAGTGACGGTCTTTTGAGAGTAAAAGTAATCAAAAGCATGAAAAATAGTTATGTGTATGTACTTTTTGTTTTATTTTATTTCATCACAACCAATGGGTAATATTTTTAATCTCTGCTTAAGATTTCCTTAAGCCTTTTTTTTTCTTTAGTTCATCAATGAGTTGGTCGCTTAAATTGAAAGGTTGTGTTTTTATCGTGTTAAACGCTCAATACATTGAGTGTCTTTGTCTAAGTTGATTCTCTGAATGATGCCCCTTCTCTCGTCACCTTACAAACTTATTGAATCATTCAATTGGAGCAATTAAATCAGCCAATCAGGTCAAGCCTTCATTAACTATTTAGTACCTGACCAATTAGCTGCTCCGCCGCTGGCCTGGATGACCAAAGGTGTGGCCTGCTCTTCCTGAATGCCTTACTCTCTGATATTCCATCAGTCCTTGACTCTCTGTTGTGAACCAAAGAATACATTATTGATGGAAAAAATGGAAAATGTAGCTGTACAATATTAGCCATTTAAATAAGTTAAAGTCCAGGGTGAAAATGTCAGTAAGGGTTTCAGTCATTTCAGAGTAGTTCAGGTATGGTTGATTACCTTATTAAACAGTTTAACAGCCTGCAGAAGAAATATGTAGTCAGAGTACTTATTCCATGTTGTAGGGCATGGCTTGAACACAAGTTTCCTGCTATTTTAATTTGTATGCAGTAACTGTATATCATTTGACAATTTCATAATGTGTGTGTGTGTGCAATACATCAAAATAGGAACATATAATATAATGGAAGTTCCACAGTCATTTAGCAGATGATGTTCTTCAAAGAGAAAGATTTTGTAATACAGAAAAGCCAGTGTGTATTTTTTTATTTATATTTTTATTTTCAGTTTCACTCAAACACATACACACACACATATACACGCATACAGAGGGCATGTGCAGCTTGCCGAACAGTGCTAATGAGGGTTGTATGTTGTGGCGGCTGGTTGGGTCGACACAGATCGAGGTGCCTTCAGCCGTTACAAATCTGTTTGGCTTTTGTCCACTACACAGCAATTAATAACATGGGACTGGGTGCAGGGAAGCAAAGGTCACTCATTCAGCCTGACCTACACAAACACATGTGCACTTACACATACAAAGTGCACGAGCATTTAGAATGGACACGTATACACACATTTTTGATCCAAATAGCCAGCCACACACACACATATAGGGATGAGTCTCTCTTTCTCCACAAAGATACAGTCATGTGAAAACAGATTGCTTCTTTGTAAGGTGTTATTAATGTCCATGTGAGCAGAAATACACAGACTCACTGAACTCTCATGAAATGAATCATTTGGGAACCAGCATCCTACAATACCCCCAGCAACTTTATTTTTTACATTAAGAAGTAATATCCCTGTTAGCTGGATAGACAAATAAAGGCCAAGCGACCTCAATATTTACACTATCACACGTAGCTCCACACTATATTAAATTGTTGTGCTTAATATAAGAAAGCATTCACATTTAGGCTTGTTCCCCTTCTTGGTATATATACACACACACACACTTGCACACACAGCTTTGTATATTTCATTTATTTTGTAATTTAATCTTGTGCTTTGGAAGGAACGAGACTGCAAAGGCAGTGGGAACGTGTTGTAATTTCTTTTAAATGTCAGTAGAGGCCGATTGTGTTAACCTCACATTACAGGCATACTTTGAATATCCTGATTCCTATGTGGTGGCTTGTAATTGAAATCAGAAATTGGAGCAATAAGAAACAATGCAGAGGAAATACAGAAAAGGGAAAAAAAGACATGACTGTTGAGGAGACATAGCTACACTCTTATTGGGATTGCTCAAGCAAAATTAAATGAGTTAGTTTTCTGAGTGTCTTTTCAAATTTTAGTGACATGTGTGTACCTCTTTGTAACAATAAGTGTCTGTGATTGTGGAAGGAAATAACTGTGTAGTGTTTTAATGCATCCCATTTAGCTGGCTTCGCTAGGCAAATGCCACAGACAGACCTGTCCTGGCTGCAGTGATGAAATATATCCATCATCTTCCCACTTATTTACCTCTCATTCTTTCATTTGGCTTTTTTCTAATCCACACAGTCTCATCCCTCTTTTTTTTCTAACAACTGATGAGTCTTTTTACATCTATCACTGTGTGACTAGGAGCTTGTTTTTTTCTTTAGTCATCTGAAGGACACTTCAGAAAAATATCAGACTGCATTCTAAACAGATACAGTGAAAGGAAACTCAGGTCCTTGAGTTGTTAGGAGTTTTTTTGTTCACATTTACTCACATTAAATTAGCAGACGTGTTCAGACAGGAAATCAGACATGGCAGAAGTGTAAAACATCTGACAAATGTAAAAAAAAAAAGTCCCCCTGTGCAGGTTTACGATTGCTGATATTTTTTTAATCATGGATAAAGATACGTTTATTACAGAATCACATGATTTTATATGATACCACAGATCCCTTTTATGAGGTTAGCAGGAAGAAAAATATTATTATGTAGCACTCAGACCACTGGTAAATAAATGTGTAGGATAAGAATTGACTATTATTCATGTATGGTATGATTTATATCTAGGTTATTTGTTATGATGCGGTGAATTAGTTTATATGATGCCTTAATTTGTGAATATAGTAAATCTTCTTGTTTTTTAAGCTTATCCTACCACTTAGATGTTCATGTACTTGTATTGAACTATAATATTCTGGCTGACACTCATTATGGGATTAAATTTTTGGAGGGATAAAGCTAATAAAACAAATGTGTGTGTTTTCTTTGTCCTCCAGGAGGGAGCTGGATGAGATTGAGGAACTGCAGAAAAGAGAAAGACAATGTTTAGAGATGGTAAAAGAGCAAACAGCCAAAATCTCCCAAGTTCAGCGGTTACATCACCTCCTCAGTACGAAACAGGTTAGCAGTTACAAACACCAAGACAAGACACTCAAATCCTGTTAATGTGTGCTCACAAGTTCTATGTATAAAGTAGAAATTCTGCAGTCAGAGACGACGGCTAGGGTATATCCCCAAACAACCTCTATTTTCAATTTCTCCAATCCTTGAATACATATACAAATATAAAAACACTCAGGTATAACATCATTATGTAAAAAATCTTTAGGTCATGACCTTTCATTAGCATTTAATTTGGACAAATAGTTTCAGAGACATAGCCAAAACAGTTTAAGTTTGAGTGCCCCATGGTGGCCAACCTGAATATGATAAATCACTCAAAATTAAATCAGTTCGTCTTCTCTATGGTATCTATGCATATGCAAAACATGAACAATCTAAATTAAAACTATACTATCCCCGACACTCCGTTCAGGGATATAATTATAACTTTTCTTATAAAACTCTATAAAACACTAACTGTAATATTGTTACAGATCATTTCAGTTTCCTTCCTCTTCTGCTGCCTTAATACCCAAATAAATTTCATTCCATTAAGTTGTTTTTTATACCTTTTTTTCCAGTGAGGTGTTTTTTAAATTATTTATCCTTTTATTTTGTTGAGGCTCACAAACTTTATTACGTTTGTTTTACTATAATGTATCAAATATTAAAAAAAAATAAACAGACTAAAATGAAATGCATCATGAAGTTGTTCTTGTTAATGTATAAGTGTTGCTTTCAGCTAAAGATTTAGAAAAATTATGTTTATTTAGATCATTGTTAATGATGGGAAATGAATTGTCATTAAATATCCTCATTTGTTAAACCTTTGATTTGAGTCCCATGTTAACTTTGCTTATTATTTGACAACAGAGTCATAAATAGTTTAGCTTTTAATGTCTAAAGAGTCATCCACATATCCAATACACTTCACTTTATTTTATAAAGCACATTTTATAAACACATCTCCAAAGTGCTGCACATAAAAAGTCAAATATTAAATAAAATAAATAAAATAAAATAATGATGTTATTAAAATAGTAAAACAATAAAGCAATTTACAAATAAATAAACAAATACCTAAAATGAACAAATGGACACAGGGACCACACGACTTGTAGTTTTAAAAGCCAAAGAATTTAAGTGGGTCTTTAGACAATACTTAAAGCATTTCCCTGTAGGGACAGTTCGGACGCAGTCTAGGACTGACTACAGATATAAGCACTACAGATAGCAAGCTCCTCTAGAGACCAGCTACGGAGAGAGAAGACCCTTCTTTTTATCCTTTTGTCAACACAAGTGAACTGTGTGGAGTTAACTTTGGTGTGTGTACACATTAGTAAGTATGGATCCTCATGGCTCTTCTGATGTGCTGAGTGGAGTATTTCAGTGCTTCCCCTGGCACATGTGTGTTTGTGTGTGTGTGTGTGTGTGTGTGTGTGTGTGTGTGTGTGTGTGTGTGTGTGTGTGTGTGTGTGGCATCTTCGCATCTCTGAGACTCCCCACTGGGATCATAATGAAGACAAAGCACACTGGTCACTGTTGATTCAGCACCACCACTCCTCTAACTTTCTCTCTTTCTTTCCATCTCACTCTCCTTCATGCCTGTGCAGCCAGCATCATTGTTTTCCTTCAGGTATCCCATGATCATGATACACATTACCATGCATTCATAACTTTGAAATGTTTCATTGTGAACAGTTAATCTGCTGAATACAAATATGACCATGTTTTTTTCTTTTCCCTAAATATATGTGATAGGCACTTTGTGAATATAGAAAAAGAAAAAGAAAGCAATAAGGAAAGTTCATGTACTCCTGTCCTCCATCTATCTCTTTCTCTCTGAAATCCTCCCTCTCTCTTTTTCTGCATATGGCAGGGGACTCTTTCCCTTCGTAGCTTTGACCTTGTCAGCAGTGAATAGATGGCTCTCCCGCACAGTTCATCCTTCCTCACTTCTCAGACCCCAGCCCACACACACACACAAACAGAGACACACACCTTAACACACATTCTCTCACAAAGCTTACCAAAAGGCCCCAAGTCCCTCTGACAGAGACAGAGATGTTGTGTTCCGGGGGTCAACATCATTGGTCTTCTCATAGCTAGTTTGGTACTTTTAGGTTTGTGTGTGTGTGTGTATGTGTGTGTGTGTGTGTGTGTGTGTGTGTGTGTGTGTGTGTGTGTGTGTGTGTGTGTG
>JBAMHX010000001.1:22052530-22079309 GCA_037177515.1 Pseudomugil tenellus
ATGGATGGATGGATGGATGGATGGATGGATGGATGGATGGATGGATGGATGGATGGATGGATGGATGGATGGATTTTCTCAATATGCTTATCAAATTTGAGATGGGGGTCCAAGACCAATCCAAGATATTTAAACTCCACTACTACTTAAATTTTCTCATTTAGCATTTTTACTTGAAATCTTTTGTCTACATTTTGTTTTTTAATGGAAAAACGTATTGCTACCATTTTTGTAAGATTTAGGATGAGTTTATTTTGAGTAAGCCACTGACTAATTATAGGCCATGCATGTGGATAAAATATCCGCAGCCTGCTCTGGTATTTTAGAGGGTGCATAAAAGACTCCGTGATCCACATAGTTCATAGCGAACACCTGGACAGATCAGAGACAGGTCATTTATAAAGAAACTAAACAGCAGAGGTCCCAAAATGGAGCCCTGCTGTATGCCCATGTGAATATTTGCAAATGAGCATTTAGTTCTGGCCACTTTAATGCATTGTTCTCCAGGAGAACCAATGTACTGCCTGGGGGGAAATATTAAATGAGGACATTTTAGATAAAAGTAAACTGTGTTTATAGTTTATAGTTTCTGACAGTTCTATTGTGTTATACTCTTACTGGTGAGTTAAGTATGCAAAAAGTCTGATATGACTGATTAAAAGGTCTACCACTCCACAAAATACTGACAAAATTTAAAGCATCATTGAAAATACTTAAACGTGTGAAGAGAAAACTATGTGAAATATGAGTACATATAGCCTGAACCAACCCCTTAACCATGTTCAATAGTTCAGAGGAGCATCTGAAGCACACTTATGTTTTTTTCCAGTATAAAGTCCATGATGAGTTGTTTGGAAAAGCTAGGACTTTTTGACTTGCCCTGGAAACATAAAGAACTGGGCTGGCAGCCTGACAAGAACAATATCAGGAGTCTGTGAGAAATTAGTGCAGGCCTTTCTCATAGCGGATTTTCAATCCCCTGTTACCAAAACTAAACATAGCAAAAGAGTTTATTTCTATGTTAACATATTATTGTGAGTATTTCTACATGTTGTTAAATGGGATCCTCAGTCCATCAGCAGTAGATTGATTTTATAATACACCAACATGAATATCATCTGCTATGTCCAGAATAAAGAAGCTCTTTTTTGCAGATGTTTTCGGGGGTTGGAAGTAATCCTGGAAGTGAGTGATCTATTGTGAGTGCTGGTTCCCAATGAACTGAGCTTCATTACAGCTTTGGTCTTTCCAGGGACAGTTTGTGTGTACATGTGTCTGTCTATATGGGTCTGCAAGAAAAGGAAGCCTCAAGGTTGAAACGCATCAATACCTGAATGAGATGAGACCTTCCTTTTCTAAACGCAGACACACACACTAACATACATGCACACACATGAATGCACACACACAAACACAATATTCTTAATAAAAATGATTTATTTACTGAACCAAAATATTGGAAATCCGCTAAAAACGATAGATGTTTGTTGTTTAAACGGACAAAACTCCTGCATTTGAGTACACACGTCCATTCAAACATAAATGCATGAGATTTTCACGCATTTAACTCATGAAATTGATTGACCCCAACAGCTTTCAAATAATATTAAAAGACAAGTAATTATTTTGATCATATGTGTGTATTTCATTAAAAAAAATGCAAACTAATTGATCTATTACTAATTAGACCTGATGACTGGTCTTTTTTCCCCTTCTGGCCTCTTTACTTCCTTTCCATGGCTCTTTTGCTGCTCTTTGTCAATTTAAAACTTCATGAAGTACATATAAAGAAATCAAACAAACAGGCAAAGTGATGCATAACATCATAAGCTCCACTTGCAGCCGTTGTTGGCATTTGCCGTCAGTGGCAGAATCAAATTACATTTATCTGTCTCATCATATTTTCGTCAAAGAGGTTGCTGTGACTGCTTGTGTGTGTTTGCGAACTGTATACACGCACATGATTTTGTATGTAGGCTACAGTTTGTATGCCTGAACCAAATAGTCAGTTGTGGAAGAGAAATATTGCATTATAAACTCAATAACTCATCATGGATTAAAACAATAATGTGATGTTTGCTAATATTTACATACTAAGTAAAACTTTTTTATATATTTTTAGCCTCATAGAGAGATCAAAGTTATGAATTAGATTAAATTGAATGGAAAAAAATTGCAATGTCCAATGGAAAATGCTAAATAAAAACAAATAAATAAAATAAATAAATAATTAATATAGCAATTTAATCTAATCGCAAAATAAAAAATAAATAAAAGACCTTATTTAATTTAATATGAATATTATGTTTTATTCACTGATTTGCTTATAATTAATTGTCTAAGTGTCTAAAATGCTGGGAAGAAAAAGGGACAATAGGGAACAAAAGAAATCTGGTTTTAATAGTTTTGTCTTCATTTATTTTCCTATTCCTTTTCTCTCCCTGCAGTTACGGTAAAAGCCACATCTTTTCAAGGACGGGTCAAAGACGTGCACATGCATAAGCACGCATGCACACAAATGCGTGCACATGCACTAACACAGGCATATATGCATAGAGGAGGTGGTGCGGTATGTATTGTGGCAGCTCTATGGGAAAAGCCTGTGGGTCTGGCCAAAGAAAAAAAGGCAAAAATAGACTGGAGCTGCTGTGTTTCTGTGACTCCACTGGGTCAGTTTAGATCCGTCTCTCTCTCTCTCTCTCTCTCTCTCTCTCTCTCTCTCTCTCACTCACTCTCTTGAAGACCCTCCAACCTTTGATACACATACACACATTATTTCCTTCACTTACTTTCTTGCACTTCAACTTCTTTTTGATTTTCTTTTACTGTAAACTTTGAACCAAAGGACATGTGGGGAGAAATGCTGGGTAACAGAGTATGAGAAAAGCTCAGCATATGGCAAAAAACGCTAGGCAAAGAAGAAATGGAGTTATCAAACACTCAGCAGTTTGAGCCTGTTCTCTTTTATCAGGTCTGCTCTGCTCTCATGCACAGAGATCACCTGTGCATCCGTGCTTGTTTCTGTAAATCTGTTTGATGGGGAATGAAAACGAAATGGCTGCAGGCAGATTTCACAGTCTTAAACTTGCCAATCTTCCAACAAACTCAGGTGATCTAAACCAACGCTTTATGTCTAAAAAGTTGTGACATTGAGAGGTTTGGAACGCTTCACACCTCCATTGATTCCATTTTTCTGCAACATTTTGATGGTTCATCTAGAAAATACCGACTTTGCCAAAATAGGGAGATGAAACTTTTCACAGAAAAAACCCAAATCTTGTTTCAGATTACAACTTTATAAAGGACAGAGGCCGGGGCAGATGAGCTCTAAAGCGTTGGTGGGTGACTCCAAGGTGAGTCGTGGGGACAATGAAGGGGAAAGATAGTTTTCAATGTGTGCTTCGATCGGATGAGTAGGAAAGAGTGAAAAGTAGGAGGCTAAAGGAGATACTGGGCTTGCTGGGGAGCGCTTAAAAGGGTCAAGCTCATTCTCATTACCTAACTACAATATGCTTTACCGTTATTTGTCAGAGTTAAGGTTTAGTTTCTTTCTTCTTTTAACCAATGTTTCTATGTTGTTGGATTAATGTGTTGTTCATTCTAGAAAACATGCTTCTCTTTTCTTTTGCTGTCACAGTTTGTTGAAACTGTAATACTTTTCTGGAGGTGCGCAGACAAGTCGTTTATTACAAAATAATGCAAGTACCCACTGGTGATTCAACTTATTTTTTTCCCTTGATTCTTAAAGAACATCAGTTTGTTTTTTGTTTTTTTGTCATAACATTACCCACTGGAAGCAGCAGAAAGAATTGGGTCTTCTCAAAACTTGTCCAAATTATATGAAGTTTCAAAATCTGTAGTTTCTTCACCACAATTGCCACTATGTTTGATGTTCTCTAGCTTTCTTTCCTTATATGTTTGAGCCAGTCATATCCCCTGACCCCATCTTATTGGGAACTGGTCCTTGGTGACCTTGCCACATCTGTAGGTGACCTCCAAAATGTGTCCACAATATAAAGATTACGGTCAAACTTTTCAGACCTGAATTAAAGCTAAATTGTCAGGGCTTTGTCTTTTCTAAAGTTTTAAATTGCTGATTTAACTTTTAAGTGATTTTAGATGCTTTTCAGGATATTTAAATTTAAAATGGTATCAATTGTATAAATTATTGTAGTGTGAATTCTGATACACATGCAAAAATAGGGATGTCATTTTCACATTCCACACATGTGGTTCCTGTTTGCATTAGCTCCATGCAGGTTCTGCTTACATTCCCTGAACCTCGATCAGTTATTTACAACTATTTTGTACCTCCACTCAATGCTGTAATAACTCAGTATAGCTCCATACCAGCCATGGCTTTGTATTATGTGCAATTTTACCATCTTGATTCCATTTGTATATGCTGTACATCATATGTTCCCTCAACATATATGAGACATCCAGATTAAACCATGGCTACCATAAACGCTTCTTAAATATTTGTCTGAACTCAAATGGTTTGTACAGCATGTTTAGTTTTATGAATAAAGTACAGTATAAGTGGAAGTGGAGCTGCATGTGTGTATAATAGAAGAAGGGAAGTTCATTTTAAAACAGGTCGTCTGTTCTGAAAGCAGAGCATGTGTGCGTGTTTGCACTTTTGTGTGTCGACCATGCGCTCTACTTTCTCAGTGCGCAGGGTGGAGAGAGCAGAGTGGAGCAGGGTGTAATTAGGCCATGATTTGAACTCTCTTAGTTCCTCCCTGAGAGGGGGCACAGGGTCATGCCAACTATTATAAATCGAGCTAGGGTGTATATGTTCTTGGATCCTATATGTTCATCTCTGTATGTGCATAAGTGCAGAAATGTGTGATTTTGTGCCACCCGTGTCTTTTTGCGTCTTAGAGGTATCGAGGTAACCGGGCAGGGCATTTAGAAATAGTTTAAAGTTTACTGTTAACTATAGCTTCTTCAGGGTTGCATGCTGTCTCAGTTTGAGATGCAATGGTTTTTAGTTAAACTCTGAATTCAGCTTGTTTCTTTTCATTTACAAAATGTGAATATTAAACTGCAGATAAAGATTTAACAGCTTTCAAGTTTCCTTAATGCTTCAAGAACTAGCTTGTAGAAACATTCTTATACTAGCTTTAGTGTCCATGTACTGCAAGGGAGACAAGTGGTAAGTACTCTATAATGGTGTGAATGGCACAGATGGTGTAAATACTATCTTTGTATCAGAGATTTTACACAGCAGAAGTAAAATCTAGCGATGGGCCTTATGGAACGCTTCCAGAGGAAGTAAGACAGTAAGTTGTAGCTAAGTGTACCAAATCAAATGCGCTTAATCAGTTCTTTGTCACATCTGTATTAACACATCATGGTTTTGGAAGTATAGTGAAAATGTCCTTTCTTAATATATGGTTGTTTGTCATCTAATTAAACTCTAATTAAACCGATTACCTCATCTGGACAAAGGAAACCAGGGAGCTTTTCCTGGGTGCTTGTTGTCAGGGGCCTGGCCGTTGAGCCTTGGCTCTGGGGCTTTTATAGGCTGAATCTGACGAAGCTATAAAACACTACGTCCAAGTGGGCTTACCATCTGCTAGAACAGGGGTGTCAAACTCAATTGCACACACTTTAGGTCAGGATGAACATTTATTGAACACAGTAAACGTAAATGTTTGTTTTAACATAAATATGGATAAAAACAAAAACTGGGATATTGTTCTAAAACAAATACAATTAAACCTTAAATAATTTAAGATATTTTGCACTCCTTAAACATCATGTCAAAATGATCAAATAAATAAATATGAATAAAGATAAATAAGAAATGTGACATGATTTTGCTTTAAGTCAATGCTAAAATAACCAGTAAAACATTTTAATTTCTTTGCTTTTATGTCATTTTATCAGAGCTGGATGCTTGACATCTTTTTTAGCAACATGTCTGTTATGCTTGATGTGAGCTCCTGGAGATTCTCAAGATGGACTGTTGGCGCTCATCAGTGAGATTCCTGTGTGCTGTCTTGTTCATTTTATCCCTGAGATGAGCTACTCACACAGATATGTGCTACCAACAAGGTTCCAGTCGCATGTATACAGAGCAAGTGCAGTTTCCACGTTGATGGCAAAATTGTTGCAAAGCAACATGAAATTTTCCTTTTTGTGTGTTTCAAAGTTCACAACGCACCTATGTACGATAAGGAATGTTGGCAAGTTTCTGAATCTATCTCCTGCATAAAGGACTGAAATTGAAGGTGGTTTAAACCTTGTAAAGTTTATGATTTGTGTTACAGAGCTCATTACATGCTCCATCTACAGGATTTTGACACAAAATTCTTCCTGGTTAACTCACCAGTAGCCAACAATTATCTTCCTGTATTTTTACTGGCATAGCTGGTCCAATAAGTCCAATAAGTTTGTCCAGGGAAGTTTCATGCCAGTTTCACTGTGACATGCGTCCTCCAGTCATCGCACGCATCGATTTATTGTCCAATATTTCCTCTGACGCATAAATTGGAGTCCACTACATGGATGAAGATGGTCAGCTGTGCAGTGTTGGTCATGTCAGTACTTACATTGACAGCACAAGAGTTTTCAATAAAGTTTTTGCTTCCTTTACTTAACTGTGTTCTTATAGTGTCCATCTCGTAAACCTGATCAGCCACCGTATTACTACTCACGCTTACATTAAGCAGATGAAATAAAGACGTTGTGAGAGGCTAGCTTCGCAATAAATTGCAGAAACAGAAGCTAGACTTAATTCATGTTAGAAGTGTTCAGCAAGGTAACTGAAGCAATGCATTATGGGATCTGTAGTTTATTGTGTGATCAGTGATTCATATTGCCGGGATATTAATAATAATAATCTAAAATGATCTCGCAGGCCAGATATAATTGCACACTGGGCCAGATGTGGCCCACAGGCCTTGAGTTTGACACATGTGTGCTAGGAGGATGTGGGGCCTAAAGAGTGATGGGCAGCAACCAAAGGTGGTTTGCACATTGCTATGTTCCCATTTAAGTTAAAGTTTAAATTACTTTAACTGTGAGATTTCATATAAAAGAAATAATAAAATGCAATGAAAAAAAAAATATTTATTGATGATATATAAAACCTTATAGTTTGATAATACTGTGTGTATTTTTTTTAATACAACACGATTTGAGTTTACCACATCTTTCAGTAATACGTCAGATCTTACACTTTTTAAAAAGCTCTCTGAGGTGTGAGTTTGACGACTTCCAAGTCTTTGGAGTTTGATATTTTTCATATTTTTTAAGGATCTATATTTTTAGTTTCCCTAAAGTTATTCCCGAAATGTCTTGCAATGTTTACATTTAAAATCATGCGGGGAAGTTGGTACTACTGCATCAGCTGGACCACATGTGACCACTGAAGTTAAAGTTGAAAGCCTAAGTAAATGTCATATAATGTTTTACTTTAACCCTAGTTGTTATGGGTAGGCCTACCTGCAAAGTTTTCTTCCTTCTGTGTTCAAGGAATGAGATTAGGCATTGATTATAAAAAATAAATAATAAATTAATTCAGAGAACTGATCTCTGTGGCTTTTGTAATTAGTTGGTATGAAAATAAAACTGGCATTATTTTATAAATTACATTTTTCAGGCTCCTACTCGATACACCACTCTGAGGCCACTGATCAATTAAAGTCCTTTTGTAACCTCCTCTGCACCCATGCACGCAAACACATTCAACCCATTAATGAATGGGTGGCTAATTAAGATTAAAAAAGCGGGGGAGACACTTCTTTTTGATTAATAGCATCCACTGCCCTCTCTTCCTGCTATTTTGCATTTTAATGTTCATTAATAAACTTTTATTGTTTTGTTAATTATAATACCACCCTCCCCCATTGAGATTATAACTGAACAAAGCAATTTGTTCAGACTTTTGCCAATTTTCTGCAACATGAAGAAAGGCAGCAGATGAATTGCCAGAACAGAGAGAGAACAATATACAAAAGAGATAGAATATAAATTAATGAAGAGAAAACAGCAGGAAGTGCATGTAGAATTTAGTGATGTATGAAAGTTAGAATCTCAAACAATCCAGACAGTATAGCTAAATGCATGATTACCAATCACTGAGATTTTAGGTGCATTGACTTTTCTGAGCTAAGATGACTGACAGACATCAGTAGACCTCTTTATGTTAGCCCTCAGCTCATATATAAAGTTTTTAGTAAACATCAAATCAACCAATTTTTCAAAAACAATCTTAAGACAACCACCCCATTTAATCTGTTATAATCAATCAGAATCTCCTGTTCAACAGTAGACTAGCAGAATTACACCATGTGCTTTGTATTTTTCATCCTGTATGCACTTATTTTCAGGGAGACAGAAAGTTCTGAATAGTTCCTTATATGTTTTTATGTTTAAGTACGTCTGCGTATGTGAGCATTTACAGTATATGTACGTGTGTGCGCATGTGTGTGTATGCGTGTGATAGGTTGGAGGGGGAGCTAATTTAAATGTGAGTGCATGTGTGCTGTGGCCCTAAAGGTGCTGGGCTGGGGACGCGCATGATGGATCGTGGAGGCCAGTTGATAGCGCCATTACTCACTGACATACACACACATCCACACTCACATCTATATAGTACACACCTGCCTGACACCTGTTCCCCTTGGGGGTGTACTTGCCCCTGAGGCCATTGCCCTGGAGACAGACAAAGTCCAAAATTATTCTGCAAGCCAGCAAATGCAGGCAAAGTTTGAAAAGGAAAGAACTTTCTGACTTTGTAGGACATGCATGAACATTGTCTTGTTCTTTCAGTCTGTTTTCTTATACGGAGTAGAAGCATTGCCGTGATGTGGTGCATTTATATGAAGCTTAGTACAAAAGTCTTAAGGGATCCCTCATTTCTTCTTCTTTGCCTTTTTTGTGATCTTTTGTGTTCCATAATCTTTTGAAGGTTTTTCAGTTATTTTTTGTTGTTGGCTGCATGTTGTCCTCTTTTCAGTTCACTCACAATATCTGCCCATTTTAAGGGGATCTTTTTTTATTCTTATTTTATGTTTGTTTAGTCTCTGATTCATGGCCTTAACTCAACAAACTATTGTGTTGTGTCTCACGAAGAATTTAGCAAAGAACGCAATTTAAAGTATGTCTTTAGGAACTTTGTGGTAGCTTGTTGCAAAGATGCTCATATTTTCACATTTTTTAGCATATTTTCAAGATGTCAGATTTATGTCCTGCAGAAACAGAAAAAATTGTGACACATCTGGGTCTACTGCTCACTGAAGCCTCATCAGAAATGGAAATTTGGCCATTTTGAGACCATATTAAGGAAGAGAATCTGGGAGAACAAGCTGAGGTATGCCGAATGACACAAGAAGTGGACTGAAAATTAGAAGCAACAGACCTTATAGCAGAGATTAATTCTCTCCACCACCTACAGTAAATGAAACAGTGAGAGACCATCTTGACAGAGAATTCTAAAAAAGACAGGTAACATATATTTAAGAATAAAGGAATAAAAAAGCTTTGACAAGGTTATCCATAAGCTTGGAGAACCTTATTCTATAAAAAAAAATACCTAAAAAAAAACTTTCAGGCAAAGCTGGTGAATAGTAGAATTTCAGTGTTATGGCCTTCTATTCTGTATTCCACTTTATTTCTTTCCATGTGTCAATTAGATGCTGAACCTGTTTCCGTATCATGCTTGGTGGGTGCTTAAGGTGCTAGTAGTATAGCAGTGTATTTTATACACCAAATTACCAATTCTGCTTTATTTTAAGTAGAATGTGAAAGTGCCTGGTTATGGCAATGAGTTCTAATTCAGATGATGACACATTTTTACATTAAAAAAGCAGTAAAACATATCTGCAAACTTTTAAATCACTCATGTGGTGAAGTTCCATTAAGTTGAGAAAAGAGCAATCTTTGGTGATAATTCTTTATGGACTTGTGTTATTTGACTAATTGTCAGTGAACTTAATACTGTAACAGCATCATGCTTGAACTAAAGAAAAACAGATCTTTTAGTGTTGACTTGAATTATGAGAAGGAACAGAAACAAAAAAGAATGAATAACATGACAGAAATTGAGGTTTTGTGACTAATTAACATTAAATGGGGCGCTTAATTGTCATCATGCACAGCGAGAAAACACTCATTTCTCACTTAATCTTCATTAGTAGGAAGAATTGATGTGATTTGCTTTTGTGTGTATGCATGTGTGACATAGCCAGTAACCAGCAGGTAATAAGAGAAATGCTAATGATCAAATTCACATACCTTAGTAGTTTTTAACCAATGCCTTATTTTGAAATTTTTTCAAAGTCCTGTGATGTAATAAAATGACAGTTTTTGCTAAACTTGCCATGTTTTGTGTGATATGGTGAACCTTTTTCGTGCTTAGAGACAAGTTATATTTCTTCATTTGTTTGAAATTTGAGTAAAAAATGTTAATGTTTATTTGTAAAAGTTGGTCTTCAAAGTAATTACCAACACAGGGCAACGTTTAATGTAACCTATATGTCCTATATTCCTCTACAAAATTAAAAGATAAAAGTCATATTTTTTTATTACCATTTTATCAGCTCTGTAGTTGCATTTTATTGTATAAAAAGTGCTTCATAAAAATGTATTCAATTTAAGTTTGATTTGACAAACAATAAGAGATGACCCTGCATTATAATTAGTTCAGCACATCCATGGAAACGAGCATGTTGATAGAGTCCTTTTCATACAGATTCTACTTTCTAGGTGCAAAAAATACTTTTCTCTAACTCAGCACTGTTTCTTATTTTAAATGTACACATACCAAATGGAGGAAAATCATTCTTTACATACAATAAACCTGCATTTCAGAATAAGCTGAGGAAAATTAGAGCACCTAGAACCAATAACATCCACAATGTGTGTAACACAGTCTCTTTAGAAGTTAGTCCAGAAAAAAGTGGGTGTTAAAGGTGTTTGTAATATCTGCAAATATGTTTACTTTATATTACTGTTTATTTAATGAACTTCTCTCTCTTTTCTGTTCTCTGTTGCTTATATACTGTTAGTGTCAGCTACTGGTTCTTCTCTTCTTCAGTTGGCTCCAAGGATATATGGTGACTAATGTAATGTCCAGTATTCGTATAACAGTAAATACAATCTGCCCAGAAAAAAATCTGTTGTCTATCTCAGCTGCATGTTACACAGGCATTCCTTATATAATGTCGCTGGTATTACCACGTTCATCTTTTTTTATTTTGTTAAATTGTTATTATCTATATTTCTGTACATGGTTTGTATGTTGCATCAATTTCATATTAACTCTTAAAAACCCAACCCATGAAAGCAGTAAGGAAAGTCTATTTTGTTTAATATGAGGTCATTATTTGTCCCTTTAACAAAAGATATGTATGAAAGAAAGACATCACATTTTTAGAGATATTAACATTTATAACCATGTGATGTCATTATTCTTATTGTATAATCTTCTCGTTTCTGGTGTCCATTAAGGAAGAGAAAACAAAAAATCGATTGTGCTCTGAAACGTTTGAGCTACACAGACATTTGAGTTTTTACCATAAAATGATGCAAAATGTCTGAGAAAGTAAATGTATCATGTATGCCACACTAGGTGTGTTAATATTGTATTAATTGTATAGTGAATATAATGGATTGTCTTGTGAAGATTCAGGTGCGAGATTTATATTGAAACTTAAGCCTGGAAGCAAAATAAGTTCTAAAGTTTTTTTATCTGAGAGCATATTGTTGAACAAAAATGTTCAATTTTTTTAAAGGACCTTTGTAGTTTTGTTATTTATTTAGGGGTTTTTAATAATTTTTCTACTGAATTATGCACTTTTGCTCATCTGCACCTGTGACTTTACTGTTGAGCAAAGAGGAACAGGAACCAGGTGAAAATCTGAGCTTTCACCTCTTCCCTCCACAACCTCACCAAACCTTGCAAGACCTATGTGGACAGACAAACACTCAGAAGCAAACAGACACAGCAAAAAGGCTTGTAGACAGATACGTAGCTAATGTTATATATCAGAACTCTCTGGGACTTGCTACAGCACACAGCAGAGCACCTGGGGACACTGTAGCCATATGTTTAAGCTTTGTCTCGTCCTACAAAATTCAGTCTGCCCTTCACATGATTTGTCAAAGGGCTGTGCACAGTGACAGGTACAGCATGCAGGAGGACCTGAGATATGGAAACACACAAACTTACAGAGAAAGGTGGGTGAAGGTAGAACTGCCAGAAAAAAGGAGGTTGAAAGTTGGGTGGCAAGGATGAAAAACAAAAAGGCCACAAGACACAGAGGAAAAGCCGAACATGCTGCTGGATGCATGAAGGAGGGAAGTAAGAACAAAAAGAAAGAGAGGAAGGAGGAGAGGTGGGAGGAACACAAAGAGAAGCAGGGAGACGCAAGAGAAGAAATGAGGGGTATAGGTGAAGAAGCAGAGTGCCTCAGGGCTCTTTTTCCTTTCTTTCTCTCACTCCAGTCCCTCTCTCCCTCCACCCACTTTTTTCTGTCCCATCTCTTAGTCCTCCCACCCTACCGCCCACTAACCTGTACCTCCCCCACCCTCTCTCTGTCCTTCTGTGCAGGGGGTTGAGGCGCTGAACAGATTATGGCGTAATTAAGGCGCTAAAGCAGCGCATTATCCACCTGGTGGCTTATTCAGGGTGGATAGCACCACTGCTAGGCTAATCAGCCTGTGTGTGTGTTTGCAGGTGAGTGTGTGAAATCAGTCAATTGCATATTTGCACCCTTTGCATGGCTGTTAATGTGCACTTACCGTAATGTGTATACATATCTCCGTGTGTGTTTTCGTGTGCAAGGCGCACATCCAGCAGCATCGGGGCCCATCTCACCTGATTAAGGCCTCTTAAAGGGATGTGTTAAAAGCATTAGGTGAGGACAGGAATGTAATTTGTCATGTTTAAAAGCTGGAAATTGAATCAGGCATTAAGCAATAGAAAATGAGCACACATGCATGTGCTCAGTTGAATATATTTCCTTATCTCTATTGTTCTGCCTGTTTCTTTTTTCTTATATTTTCCCTTCATCACTCCCCCAACCTCTTTTTTTATTTCTCCATTCCTTCATGTTTTGATGCTGAGGTTAAATATACATTACACACATACTCTCCGCATATGTTCTATCTCCATGGCCCTCAAAGTGATTGAATTGTAAATAGCTGTACAGACAGATGGACAGAATATGAGCAAAGACCATGCCAAGTAGTTGAAATAGAAGCAGACCTTATTAGATCGGAAAGAGTACTAAGTGTGAAGTGAAATACCTCAGAGAGTAATTTTATACCTTCAGACTTTATTAAATCTAATAGGTTTATATATATCTCCCTGAGGCTGGTCAATTTATTAGTTGTAACCGTTAAAAACTATTACACACATAAGAAAGTAATGGTATTGGGATCGAGACCAGGGAAGGAAAAATCCCTTCTATGTACCTGTGTTATCCCGATATGTTATAGACATTAAAAAAATCACACTGAAGCAACAAATTATAATAAAAGATTTTTAATTAATAAGTAAGGTCTTATATTATAACACTAAAGGAAAACTATCCTGTATTTATTACCTAATAATTACTTGAAACAAAGGTACTCAAAACAGCATGTCAAGTACAGATTTCCATATCAATAAAAAAAGTAAGGAGCATGTAAATTAGTTCATATTCTTTTAATCATTTTAATTTACAAACCATCCTCTTAGTCTTTAAATTTGGTCTTTGAGGACAAAACATTGCTGAAATGTGATCATCACTGATAAATTTGATATGTATAATTACACTATTCTATCTAGACAACACTGGGTTTCGACTGAGGAGATGAATAAAATGTGAATGTGTTTTAGTGACAGATTTGTCATCATGCAAAGAGAGAGAAGCCAATCACAACTGTGAGGGTGAGGGAAAAAACAGACTCATAACATTGAGGTGTCTTTGTCAAGGACACCGTCTTTATTTCCATACTTTCTTAAGATGGACATGCAGAATAGGGAACTGGTTGTTGCCAAAAAAGCCAGCAGTATATGTGTGTGTTTGTGTGTGTGTCCCCATATGTGTGAGACTCCTTGAGGGGGTATGGAGGTGATGATGTTTAAGTCAAAGCCTGTCTTAACTACACTCAAAATTACCCAATTTATGACATAATTCTTGTTGACATGAGCACAGATTAAAATCTTTTGATAAAATAGCTTTTAAAATGATAATCTGGTATTTGTCTTTATTTGTTTATTCTTTTCTTAACACCATGGTAATGCATTATGGGAAATATGTCAATGATTAATTTAGGACAGTTTAGTAGGACTTGCTTGTCTTTCACTGAGAAAACTGATCATTTAAAAAACACAAAACAAGGATTTTAGGGGAAAACACTAACAAATTTAAACATATGTAATATTACTTTTAATGTTACCTTTTGTAATAAAAAATATGAAAATTTAGGGAGTTGCAGAGACCCATGTCTGCCTATTTCATAGAGAATGTTTCCTGCTGTAGTGTCCTTGAGCAAGACACTACACCTTGAGTTGCTCCCACAAGGGTCATTTTATATTTCACTTTTCTCTCTGACCACCCTGGAGCCAGAAAATGAAAGAAATTAGTTTTATATATATAAAAAAAGAAAATAAAAGCTTAAATGCTAAATTTTCTAGATACCTTTTAGGAATAAAACATATCTTAGTTCAAACAAAATAACAAGACCGGTAACAGCTGTGAGTTAGATTGCAAATGTTATAAATATGCAGAAAATGAAAAGAAACTTTGGTGTGAGAAGCTGACGTAAACCCAGATGTGACTCCATAATTATTTGAAAACATTTGGTAAATTGCCTTTTCAAAAAATCAAACTTATGACAATAAAAGTTCCTCTTTTACCCATTCTGGATGTTGCTTAACTCACTAGAATCTCATGAAGCAAAATAAAAAATAAACAAAAGCATGATTTAGTAATGACAGAGAACATCAGGGAAAGGCTGAGTCATTGTCAAGGACACGTTTGTTAAATCAGTGCTTCGCATAGCAAATGTGGTTGTGCATCTGCAGCTCCTGTTAAATTATGTCTGTATATTATGCAATGTGAGAACATATGGTCCGCAAGAATTCCGCAATTTTAATCTCTGGATAAACACTTAAAGGATTAAATATCTTTTGAGCACTTATTAATGTAATTTTTGGATATTTTTATTTCTTTTTATTCTAAAGCAAATGTCAAAAATTGAACAAAAAAACAAAAAGAAAGATTAAAAATAATTGAGACATGGCCTGCTGTAGCTTTTGATATTTTTTTCCTCTGATCCATCCAGATTATTGGCAAAATATCTGCAGTCTACAAAAGAAAAATGTCATCTAAAACACAAACTACATAAACTAAACAAACTTTATATAAAGTAGAGCTTGTAGTGATTAACATTATTTACTTATTAATTATTCACTGATAAAAAAAAGAAAAAAAATAGACAAAACAAAGACAGATTCTTGTATGTATTTCTCTTTGTTTTACTTTGTAATTCCCTTTATTTTCCTTCATAGAGTTGCTACAGAAGAAGTGCGGATGCAACTTGGTCACATCTGCATTTCTATTTTTAAACTGGAATCCCGGTCAGATGAATGTCATTGCAGCTAATACAACATCAACTCACTTTACCCTCAAACGCATCCATATATAGAGAAGAAAAATATACATTTGATTTAGTTCTACAGAACATCACTCCTAAAAAGTTTCTTGGTATTGTAACATAGATTTTGATTTGCTTAGATTTGTTTGGATTTCACATACTGCACATGAACAATACTGAAATTAAATATGTTCACTAGTCACACTGTTGTGACATATGTCAAAAATGCCATTGGATAAAATTTAAATTATATTTCTGCTTTACAAATAATTTCTGGAAAGCAACTTACTTTTACTTATTTATCTGTTTTTATTGTATTAGTATATTATTCATTTATCATATTATGGTGATCGCTAATTGCATCCCTGACATTAGGAAGGGGAGACGATTAAAATGATTTAGTAATTGATTATTATTGTAATATTTTGATTGGTAAATATCAGACATGTCCAGTCTTTTAGAAAAGTAAAATTATTGCAGCTTTTTATGCTTCAGTCAAATAGATTTTTAATATTTTTTGCGAGTGTGTGCAGACATGCACCGCTTTTTTTTCAATATTTCAACTCCATAAGGCTATTTAGTGTTGATGTCTTTGAAGTATTATGCATTCTGCATGCTTCATTTGCTTAAAAGTTTAGGAGTACAGAAACAACAGCCTTCAAACCTCCGTAAGTTCACAGGCGCTTCCAGTCCAAGCATTTGTATGGTTTGTGAATTATGAGAGGTTGCATTTATCAGAAGAAAAGACTGTCATGCTGGGCCGTCTCTCTCAGTGATTTAGTAGGCTTTTTTTGTTTATAACTTGACTTTATGCATGATTGTTCTGTAGCTATTCTGGTGCTGAATGTGCTGGATGACTCTGTCTGCTGGCTCAAAGACAAAGAAGGACGGTCATTAGACTATTCTGTAACATCAGGTACAGTACACTTCTTTTTGCTTTTTTTACACACACACACACACACACTCACACACACTTTCCATCTTTCTTGTTCTATTTTTCCTTTTCTCCCTCTTTTCCCAACAAATGCACACGTGCACTGCTTTGCTGCGCTATGCTCCACATTCCAATACATTTCAGCATCATCTCCTGGTATGGAGCGCCATCTACAGGTTCCTAAAGGAACAGCTGCTAAGGACTCAGTCCTTCATTTTTTTTTCTTATCTTTTTTAAGAGAAGATGAAGAGAATTAAGGCTCAGTAGTCTTACTCAGTGATAATCATATTAACTAACTAATAGCAGATATGCATGCTATAATTATTATTATATATAATCTTAAAACAGTGTTCCCTGTTGACAATTATACTAAGATAAAATAGACATTTTTGTAGTAAATAATCTCCAATTTGGGCTGCTAGAAGAAAAAGTCTGAATGTACTGCAGTTATTTCTTGTGTCAGAAATATCTGAATTTATAAAAATGTATTTGTAAAATTAGTTTTAGAAGCTTAATTTAGATTAAGTTCTGATTAAATTCAATATCAATGATGGGCTGGCAACCTGTCCAAAGTGTACCCTGCCTCTCACCCGATGTCAGCTGGGATTGGCTCCAGCCCCCCTGTGACCCTGTTCAGGGAATGAGTGGTAGATAAATGCAATATGAGAACTTTGTTGGTATAATAACCTTAATGTGAATGTGTGTTTGCAAATAAGCAGAGAGGTGCAAATATGTGCATGAGTGGATGCAGCCTCTAGTTTAAGTGGAACTCTTTTAGTCTTTTGTTTTGTGAGCTCCCACAATAGCCTGTTATATTTGTTAAAGTGATGAATGAGTTTGCCCATTCCATTCTTTTTTTCACGTGTGTATGTGTGCGCAAGTGTGCTCCAGCATTTTCAAAGTCATTGTTTCCCCAGAGAGGGGTCAGTGTGCTGGTCAAAGCTTTTTGCTGCCATGTTCACCTCCCACTACTGACCAAAGATGGAGGAGGGAAGCTTGCTCGCTTATGCCTGTCACACAGGAAAATTAGAATAAAGCTTGAATTTTTGTTTTTGGTGCTCTAACTACTTGTGTTCAATTTAGAAAGAAAGAAGTCAAAAAGTATAGTATATGTATTGCACAAAATGCTCTTGAATATTATTATTGTTATTTTTTCTTTTAATGCAAAAGACTAATTACTCCTCTGATAAGAGGGAGGAGATAGATTAAGTTGTTTATCAGACAAGTTTCCGAATAAGAAAATACTTGCAAATGTCACAATGTGTGGAATGTGGGGACCCAAATGCAGGACTGCGAGGCAAGCAGCAGGACGAAGAATTCAATTAGAACAGCGGATCTTACAAAGATGTATGAAAGAAACAACATAGTAATACACAGACACACAGACTCACACACACACACAAGTAGACTAATAAAGAACAGGTGAAGTGGAAGAACAAAATCAAGCCAGGTGAACTAATGACACAGAGAGACGAGAGAAGAAGAGAAACCCTACAAAATAAGACACGGGAACAGACATAAGCCTGAAAAGATGATAAAAATCTAAACCATGACAGCAAAATGGTAACGGTGAAACCAGAATAAGAGGAAATATTCACTCCAAGTCCAAAAGTTCACTCAGAGGCTTACCTCTCTTTCACACACACGCACACACACCACATACTACTCCATAGCCATTATTAAAGAGCCTGTCTTGGGGGTTGAGTGTGTCGCCTCTTTCCCTCATTCGCTCACTGCCCCTAGAACAATTTCAATTTTAATAGCTTTTACTATGTATCTAAAGCACTGGAGACACAAAAGAAAGTGTACACACACACACATAGTGAGGGAGAGAACGAGTCCCCCTGGTTGAAAATAGAGCCATCAAAAATGAAGGCCAGCGCAGCACAGCCGACAGACACACAGACAGACCCCAGGAGCATCTTGTAATTATCCCTGTGGACGAGTCGCCTCTAGCCGGGCTCAGCTACCCATCCCATCCCCCCCGAATCTCTTTCTATCATCCTTCCATCCTGCCGCTAACCCCTCCACTGCTAATTTCATCCCAGGGATTAGCCCCAACTTGCTTGTCTATCTTGTAATATTTCTGGAGGGTGAAATGGTGAAATATGGTCTTCTTCTGCTTATAATAGGACTTACTGGGCTGGGACATTCTTATAGACCCCTCTCCCTACTTCCCTTTCTCCCTCCTCTTCTCTACAAAAATGGAGAAAGGGAAGAAGTGTGGAAATGTGGAAAGAGAGAGAGAGAGACTGCTGCTACACAAGCTCTACCGGGAAGTGACCGCAGAAAAGGAGTGAAGGTGAAAGCGGTGCGGTGCGAGACGGCACAGAGCTGTGGTACCTGCAGGGCAATGCAAGCTGTTTTCTTTATGCATAAAAGAGAAGAAGGGAGGGTGAAGCGAGAGGGGGGAGGCAGAGGAGAGACAGACGTACCAAACTCTGCATATCCACCATCCCATCTTTTGTTTAAGCAGATCAGTGTGAAGTTCTCCAACATATCTCACTCTGACTGTCCACATAAACAATGAGCGCTACCTTAACTGGAAACATCTTTGGAGATTCTGAAACTGGTACAAAACCAGCCTGAGGAACAAACGTAAAAGTCCTGGTTGTTTTAGTTACTGAAGCAAACATGAATTTGAAACACTGAATAAGCTTCAATAAATTCCAGTTACATGAAAATATGAAAGATCTGCTTAAATTTGCAGCAACTGCCTTAAAAGAAGTGCAAATTGTGGATAGAAATGACAACAACACAAATTTCTCAGGATCAGAGGACTAACTCTGAGATGTTGAACCCTATTTATCTAGATTTGTGGTCAAAGTGATCCACAATGTATACAGTAACAGTGGAAAAAAATTACGTCAGAGTGGTCAAATTCAAATTGAGTCTGAGTAGGTGCGTGTATATTTGTATCTCTGTTCCTCTATGTGTTCTCAGACACATGTGCAGGTGTGTATATGTTGAAACAGTCCATCTGTGAGCCTCTGCATGGATGTTTGTCTGTTCTTACACTAAATGACCTATACCCCTCTGTCTCTCACACACTCCTCTTCATCACTCCAGCCTCTCATTACAGCTGCCAAAGCCCAGCCTGTCACATAATTAAAGGCAAAGTTATAAATGACCAGCAAGCCAAAAGCCATATTTCACAGGTGGCTGAATATTTATTTATAATTTTTCACCTTTAAATGTGTTTCTTATGCAAATGAGAACCCGGACACTTTTCAATTAACTTTGGGGGGCCAGTCCCTCTGAGTACCACAGAATCTTGTTATTGAAAAACAGAGTATTTTTTGTTATCAGCAATAAATTATTCTTGTGTGTCAAAGAAATGAAAGAGTGTAATGAATGGACCTGCACAGGGTGCTACCAGAAGTGGCGGAAGTATTTTTCCTTCTTTAAAAAGTTGTCAATTGCTTTTTGAAAAGGAAAAATACACTTTAAAAAAAGAAAATCTCTGATAGGTACATACTAAACAGAATAAATCAATGCCTCGTTTTCAGCCTGCTTTTCTTATTCTAGCTCACTGTCACCTGCACACACACTCACACTTGCACTTACACTGCAAGACAGTTTAAAGGTATATTATATGAGCTACGGGCAAGCAGGTAGTTAGGTATGGTTCTTTTATGGTGGCAGACTGAGAGTGTCCCCCTCTGCCTCATTTTCTCCTTAATTGACCCACTGAGGGAAAGCAGCGAAGCGGTCAGCTATGCTATCGCATCAGGGGGAAAGATTTAGAGAACAGTGGGCTCAACAGAGCCGACACTGTTGGCAGCGTGAGGAAGAACAAAGTAAAGAGGGGAAAGTTTGAGACAGGAGGATGAGTGTTAACTGAAGAAAAAACATGTGTTCCTCCTGATCTCATGTCCCATCTGTAGCTCCTCGCAGTGTGAAGGAAAAGGCTACGCTTTGAGGTGTGTGTACTATATTCCCTACATAGTGTGTGCATCACTTATTAAGGTGTATATGTGTGTGTAACTGTGCCCTCTCCCTGGTGCGTAAAAAACGTCCATTAATTGAATTCCCCCTAATTTCCCGTCAGCCTCGCCTTGCAGAGCAAGACGCTCGCCTGCCAGCCTGCACAACGCCACACTTCAGGTATGGTGGATAATGGAGGATGACATTTCTGTCCTACCATGCCTGGGGGCAGCATGTGATACATGGCTTCCTCTATGAAGGTTAAACTCAGCTAACCTGCCTTTGGCATTTCATTACCTACTTGTTAAATACTCTTTTGGTAATAAAATGATTAAAAATTTTATTGCTTCTCTCAAATGAGGCCTCTTTTCAAAGGCCTTTAACGACTTTGGAGATGAATATGAGTAGGTGTGTGTGTGTTTGTGTGTAGGGTGCGCTCTGTGTGTGCAAGCATGCAAGTATGTGTGCACGTGTATCTCCAGTTAAGCACGACCAGTGTGTAAAAGCCTAATGAGAGTGATATGCTTTACAGAGAAACCACCATTATTCTCAGCCAAATGAGCTGGACCGTCATTATGTGTAAAGTAGCAATACCTTTTCCCTCTGCTGGGGCACATGCAAGTAGACATGTTTTACATACAGCTCTATCTGTGTCTTGAAGCGAAGTGAAGTATTTATACTAAAATGAATGGGCTGGACTATTTTTACATCACAAGTTAAGCACCGTGGCTATGGCAACGGGACATAAAATATTATATTCAGCCCATTAACAGGAACTACAAGCCTTGCCTCGGCCAATATGGCTCCATAGTGACTTAACAAATCATCATACAGAGGGTTGTTGTGGCTGTAAAATTAGCAGTAAAGAGGCTCCAGAAAGTAAGCTTAAAAATATCAATAAGTTTTTTTTCATGTCAGGAAAAATGAACTAGTGATCAGGGAGTAATTTAAATACACGAGAAGCTGAAGTGTGTGATGTCCTCAATATTATTTTCTTCTAAAGGAAAGGTTTAAACATGGCTGCTCAAAGGTCCAAAAAAAAAGACTGCAGTCTTAAATAAAGAAAAATTGTCAAATAGGATGCTGTTTTCGTTGTGTCTTAAGTCGCTTCAAGCAGGCATATGTAATTCTGTTCAGGGATTTCCCAGATTAGTCTGCCTCCCTGTTAAATGTTTGGGTTACATCAGTTTTGTTGGGGTTCATTATTGCCCTGCTGCTGCTGTCACAGAACCCCCCACCCAACATGCTCACACATGCACACATACACACATACATACACTTAATAAATGGCTGGGGCCCCCTCCCTCGGGCCAGAGAAGTTGGTGCTGGCCAGTTCATCTGATATATCATGGCAGCCCACTCTGCTCTGCTCCACTGGACCCTGTCCAACACCTGTTCTCCCATCAGGGGATGTTGTGTTGGCGTGGCATGGCTGTGCCACTGTACAGATTGGCACTGCCCAGTTGGGGAAGCAGAAAGGATGAAGTATGAGATTCCTAGTGACAAAATGAAACCTGCATCTAGGAGGGGGGCATCAATAGAAGAGGGTTATGCCTTTTGTGTTACATTTCATAATGTAAGTATCAATGTACTTAGATATTTCAAGTAAAACAACATGATGATGGTTTTGATTAAAAGATGGGCCTCTTGTTAGTTTTGCCAGTTTTTCCACCATTATACTTAATTCCACAGTTTTCTCTATATTCCATAAATCTGTTTAGATTAGCTTCAGTTATGTCATCATATTTGTAAATAAGTTATTTAAAGCCTTGACAGTATCAGTTTTATAGCTGAACTTAAATTCTTAGTATTTTTTGTCTGTTATAACTGTAAATGAGCATCACCTTCATATCCCATTATTACACGATGATCTGCAGCTATGTAAAGACACAAATATCACCCATATGCATCTACCAGTATAATAAAAGAGTGTTACCCTCACCCCCACAACCCTAAAGCCTCCAGATAAATTCACTAGTCTGTCTGTTGGTCTGTTGTGGCCACAGGGACATTTAACACAGGGAGGACAGAGGGGAGTCCCTTTGTCCCATCAGCATGACAGATTGCCTGGAAGAGGAGGGAGGTGTTGAATGAGACATTTGCAGTGCTGTAGAGGTGGGCTCTCTCATCTGGGTGTGAGGCACTTTCTTCACATATTTATATTTCTGAGCATTTTGACAGGAAGTCAGAACAAAGCAAGGCTCTTGTCATATAAAGATACATTTAATGCTAAAGGTAGTGTTTATTAATGAATAAATAAATGAAAGGATATCATTAACACTTTATGTAATTGTACAACATGTGATGAATTTTAAAAAAGAAATTAACATAATTATTAAAATGCAATTATGAAGCAAACCACTTCACACACTGTTCTGATTTGAGTTGATAGTGGACAAAGTGTGCTTACATTAAGCTTGGCAGGTAATAAAAACAAAAAAAGAATAGTTTGTAATTAGTTACTGATCATGTGGTCAGAGTCCCCAAAGACAAAACCGATTTAGCATATGATCTTAAATGATCTATTTATAGCACATACAATGCTGAAAAGACCCAAAGAAGCTTGAGAAATGTCTGTAATAACTAGGTTATATACCATTATTGAATGTCAAATGTTTGGCTTTCAGGCAGATTCTTTAAAAGCAGATTTCTGTCCATAGTGGGAAGGACTGCCTTGGACATCAAGGACTCAGCTTCCTTTACAGAAACAAGACCATCACACTTGTAAATATATATTTAAAATCAGTACTCTGGGTGGTATGGGAATTTTTAAGTACATTTAAAGTATTTAGTTTTAACATCTGTAGAAAAAAAAATAATGCTACAGAGTGGTCAACAGGATTTAGAGAAACAGCATTTTGTTGAGATAACCACCTTCACTCATGTCAAGGCGACAACAACATATTTGTCAGTAAGTCTGGATCAAATCCAAAATATGATTAAAGGATCTGCTTTGTAAAAAATTTAATAAATAGATGGAGGATAAGAGATCACCTTCTCCAATTGTTATACAGTTATGTGAGATGGGCTTCTTCTGCTCAATCTTTGTACTGTCGGTCCCCTTTTAGTCCAGCAGAGGGCGCAATAAATCTACTATTAACCTCTGTGTTAAACAGTAATGCAGCCAATTTTACAATAAGTTTCAATGGGTTTGACTGTATTCATTTTGTGGTGCGCATAGATTTTTACCAGTAAAACCTCTTTGAACATTATTGTCTTCTATTTTTAAAAGTTTATTTTTTTCAATAGAAGATGTGTTTGTTTGTGTCAGTCAAATCAACGGTGTCCAATTTGCTGTTTGTAACAAAACAAATTTCTCACTTGACACCAAATCAGTGAAATTTGTTAGATTTGTTGTAATTGTCCTTAGATTTTAAAACAAAAATAATAAAAATAAATCTCTTTCTTATTTTTTTATTTCTTTAAAATATCTGCAGGCATTTTAAGCCAACAGTCTTTGATGATTTGACTCTTAAAATATATAATAACGCTCAAATCTATTTCTTTTGTTTATTATTTTAATTGCAAAATTTATTTAAAAGTTGACAGAGAAATTTTGATCATTAGTCATATTCTCAGTGCAATGATCAGCCTGTCTGAGACATTATGACAGAGAAATATTTTAACGTGGTATAAATAAGTGCAAAATGCACTAAACTGAAATATTGGGAATCCCACAAGTTCACCTGAAGCATATAAATATTAAAATAAAATCTCATAAACTCACGTTTATCAATCAGAAATAAGATTGGAATTCAACGATTATGAATTTAAATGTAGCCAATTCATCGTTTTATTTCCGATCCCTAAAATCGTTAAAACAATCTTACAAAAAGTGAGGATGAAAAAAGTGTTTTTTAAAAGGAGATAATAGTTTGGACCGTACCATTGTTGTTATGGGAGGGGTGGGAGGGACTTCGCTGCAGATCAGAGGTGATGACACACGCGACACCCAAGCCAGTCCAGACGTAGGTCTTGCGCAGGGGACATGGTGACAGTACGTCTGCTAGATTTCCGTGAAAAGTAGTTGTTCGGTATCTCCAGCCGTTCTTCAGAGGTAAGTCGTGTTTGTAGGTTGTTTGTTCTGACAGCAGAATTAGTTCAGGTAGAACACTTTACCTGCTCTGAGCTCTTATTGATGGAAAACCGACCCTCTCACTGCCAGCTTGCTGCTGATGCTGCTACAGGAAATAATAACGGCGAGCAGCGGCTTTACACTGTGTGACGTGAGGCATGTCGTTTTACTAGCAGGTACATGTTTTGCTGTAAAACTTAAAAGTATTTGTTCGTTTTTGACTCACTTTAATTACTTGTCATTACTTTGTAAGGACAGCTGAGGGTGTAATGTGGAGGTTTGGGGTATAACTGCAAACACACATAAACACATAATTCTTCCTTAATTGCGTTTTCTTATTTTAGCACATAGATAACATTTGTTAACATGTAAACAGATAAGCTATAGTTTGCCAAGTATGGTTTAGAAATAACAATCCTTTTTAAGTTAATCTGTAACCATTGTTATTTCTTTAAAAAAAAAAAAGAATACAAATTGCTTTTTCCTGCCCTGTGTATCCTCTTTTTTTTTTAGCTTTTTTATCTTCATTGTTTTAAGGCGGTTTTTTGGCATTACAATGTGCAGAACTCATAGTCATAATGATCTTAATGTTCAATATTAATAAGAATACTTCTTATTTTAATAAAAATGTATTCTTTTTATGGTTTTATCTTCTTCAACACACACAGAGAAGGAGTGGTACTGGCATTGTGTGCAAATGAAGTGCTGCGATGCTGCTGCTCATATAGTTTGATGCAGAATTGTGTACAACAGGCTGGAAATCTGAACTTGTTTCACTCAAACATAGTTTCATGTGAGCGATTAATATCATACTTTAACTCGTGCTCAAGTTTAGTTTAGACAAATATTCTTTAACTGAAATGTTTTAAGCCAAACCAGTCGTAGGTAAAACCAGATATGCTTGTGTGTAGACAATACAACTGTCCCTGAAGCCAAGCTGGCTAAAGAGAGCAGAAGAAACAACCAAATATTGCTCAAGGGCATTTTCTGAGATAGTAAAAAGACTCGGGGAAGTGGAGATATACTGTTTACAGTATGTAGACTGGTACTGTGACGTGCACATTGCACATAGTGTGTTTACTGGTACTATCACACATGACCACTTTTTATGTGATATAAACAGTATGAAAGCGTTTAATGTAATATTTCTGCCAAGTAATGGGCTTTCATTAGCAACTGCAGGAAGTTTGGAAAAAGTTAACTGCTGCCCTTCAGTGATTGTAGATATTGTGTTATTGCAGAGAGTAATGAATAAAGGTAGATGAGTGTATGGATTTGTAGCTGAATGGCTAGCTGAGAGGTTGCTTGACCAGTTGGCTCACTGGCCATCGATCTGGTGTCTTAGAGAAAACTGAATGAAAGCATTTGATTTGGGTCACTGGTTAGTGATGCTCCAATGTGAGGTTCCAACTGTGACTTTGCATGCATTTGGCTGTGGGTCGGCTATTACAGAACGTCTACAAAGCTTTGTTCAAAGGTTTGTTTCTTTTTGTTCTAATTTTACTTTTGGGGGCTGGAAGAGATGCCGCTGTTGCAGCCGACTCTATTCAACATTCCTTTACCTCATTATCTTATCTCTTTCTGTCACACACACTCACACACACAGACAGATTTCCACAGTCATAGAGGTGATGACTTAAGAGACCACAACATTAGTTTTTCCTTAATTAACATTAACCATCCTGCTTCTCTTAACACTGAAATAAACCCTTTAAACCCTCTCCAAAAAAATAATATCTAGCCCACACACACTCACTAGAGTTTTTGTAACTAAATGTATTGCACATATCTTTTTGCACATATTTGTACACAAACTTTTTTCTCCCCTTTGTATTTGCACGTGTGAGTGTATGTTTATGTGGAGGCCACACGTGTCAGGCTGAACACAAAGAAAGAAAAGCAGGGATAGTGCTTGTGTGTGTGTGTTTGTGTGTGACTGGTATGTAGGCCTGGCTAATAGAGAAAAAGCCAGGGGTTCTTATCTGACCTCTCCCAAGCTGACCTTTCACCCCCTCAAGACAAGCTTTTTGTGTTCCTTGAGCTAGAGACCCTGGGAGAGCGTGTGTGGGTGCCTCTGTGTGTGCATGTGAGTGACTGTGCATGTTTGTGTGCATGTGTATGGGAAGTATAGCCCACATCAAAGTCTTACTTAAACATTGTTATCTGAATTCACCTTTGACCCTGTGGTCATGTGATATCCCTCAAACTAAATCATCCATCCCATCAAAACAATATATATA
>JBAMHX010000001.1:22079398-22104835 GCA_037177515.1 Pseudomugil tenellus
TTATATATATATGTTGGCACTTTTTTTTAATGAATGTAGATAATTGTGCTTATTTACATAATTTACAGCTTATAGAAACTTTTATAACATTTTTTTTGTTATGTAAAAATATAATATTTATTAAGGTAAACTCACAAAGAGTCTATTTCTAGATTCTTAATATAAATGTATTAGTTTGGGAGTGTAGTGTGTGCTTTGCATGGGGCTCAGACTTTTAGGGGATCCAAACAGCTAGTTTATATGTGTGAGGTTGTGTATGTTTGAGGGTGGTGGTGGGAATGGGGTTCAAGAGGTCATAAAACACCACAATAGTGTCTCTCTCCCTAGGGTGAAACAGAGGCAGAAAGAGAAGAGCAGGAGGTGGGGGGAGATGAAAGGATCTCCCACTTCCACGTCAAGGAGAGAGGAAGGAGGGGGAGGTGGGAGGAGAAAAGATCAACAAAGCTCCTTTAAAAGTTTTACTTAAGGCTTATTTCTGCCATGTCATGTCCTCCTTTTGTATGTTATAGGTCTCTGAGGTTTAGTAAGGAATGCATTCCTTAGAGATAAATGTAAGATATATTACTCTCTGAGATATGAAAGATGGGGTGAGCTGTGTAAAGCTCCAAAAATGATTCATTGGTATGTTTTGAGTTCTCATATGTGAAACCACAGATGTTGGTGTAGCTGCACCTATTGTACTTGCTGGAAATCTTCCCTTTGATGTTTGACACGAAAATTCATATTTATACTTCCTGAAAATTCAGTTTTATTCAGAGGTTAAAATACAGCAAATACAGAAAAACGTAGAATACACTTGTCTTCTTAAATTCTACTCTTCCCATTTCCCCCCCTGTCTCCTCTCTCCCTGGTCGTAAAATGATCAGTGTGCTCTTTGGTGGAAGGTGTGATTTGCTTCCTCTCTGTGCCGGCTGTGTTATGACAGGGCTTTTTGTCCCCCACCCTGGTCTCTCCACAAGGTGCAAGGCCCTAAAAGTCTGTGTTGCTGCTTTGCATATGAAAGGGAGGAGACAGAATATGACTGGTAAGGTGGGTTTTCATCTTCAGTGTGAGATTGTGAGAAGAAAGTAAGTTGTGAATAATCTCACAGTGCTTGATTCTGATATAACTATTAACATGTTGGCTCATAGTCACTCATTACATTACAGTTATTTAGCAGACGCTTTTATCCAAAGCGACTTACATTTTTTTTTTGGGTCATAGGGTTCAGTGTCTTACCCAAGGACACTTCAGCATGTAGTCAGGTTAAGCCTGGAATCGAACCACCAACCTTCAGGTTGGCAGACAACTGCTCTTACCCCCTGAGCTACAACCTCCCTCACTCAGCCAAAGGTTGCATTATATTAAATAAGTAGATGGATGGATGGATGGATGGATGGATGGATGGATGGATGGATGGATGGATGGATGGATGGATGGATGGATCATTTTTTCAATACTTTTTAGGTGTTCTGTTATATTTTATAACAAATAATGGATATTATTATATTATATTATATTATATTATATTATATTATATTATATTATATTATATTATATTATATTATATTATATTATAATATTTAATGTGATTCTATTCATAGAAGGCAATAATTAAAAGAACATAGTCCCGGTGCAGTTCAGTGTGGGATATAATCTGGTTGTTTCACAGCTGTAATTTTTTATTCAAAGGGTTCAGCATAAGGATTATGACATGTAATGTCATTTTACTGCCACAAACTTAGTTTGTAAAGCAGTGCATCCTATTAATAGATATATTTTAGTATTTGAAATATAATAGAGTTTTCATGTGGAGTAAGTAACACATGATCGTTTAAGTCTGCAATCCGGTGGTTAGGTCTTAGGTAAGCTCATGAAGCTGGCCCTCAGGTTGCTGACTAGCCAATTAGTGTAAAGTTACCAGGTTTTTCAGTCATGCGCAGCCTCTTTTGCTTCTCTGGCAACCAACATATGGGGAATCTGAGGTTTAAAGACGGGGGATTAAGATGTTTACAATCCAACCTTATTGTTAGGTTTCCTTCTTTCGGAACCATTGTGTCCACTATACAGTACATTTAGTTGTCTTCTTTAAAGATAAAGACAGTGAGACCAGTTTTTGTTACATTTAATGTTATACACTGCCTGGCCAGAAAAAATGCACCACTGAAAAAAGATCACACACTGATCATAGCAGAACACTACGTTCACTACCCACTTAATCTGCATCTCTTCTTACCCTGATGCTCCCATCATCCTGGAAGAAAGGAAATCTGGTTCCATCAAACCTTCTTCAATGTCTTGAGATTCTCTGGTTGCTATCGAATAGCAAATTTCCTCGGACTAAACAACTTTTTAGTCCCAACCCCCTGCATTCCTGTCACATTGCATGTGGAAATGTTCCTGCTTTCACTAATGCCCTGAGTTCTACTGTTGTTTTTCTTCAATTTGATTTAAGCAAACGTTCATGTGATTGCTGATCTAGATTTTTCTGGACTCTTTTGCTAACACAGTTCTACCTCACAGTGCCTACTATCCTTCCAGTTTTAACGCTGTGTTGGCCAGTCTTTAACCCAGTTTAAGACATTTCTGCAATCTCCTTAGATGTTTTCTCTGCTTAATGCCAATGGTTTGATTCTTCTTTGACTAACTTTTCCATGTCCACAGGAGCTGTCTTTTGACATGAATGTTTAAGAAATCATTCTATAGGAAGGTTTTTAGCTACAGTATTAGTTAAATACAACATTTTTCTTTTGGCTGGGCAGTTTTTTTTAACACTCTTTTTAAAGACGTGAAGTAAATTTAACCTATTACACAGCAAACAAGACGTGGAGAGAAGCACTTTCATAGAGAAGCGCTTGGAGAGAAAGTAGAAAAACAGAGAGAGAGGGAGTTGTGTCTAGGTCAGGGTGCCCTGACACTGTCAGTGCAGCAGATTTTAAATTACATTGTTTGGACAGATGCCATCCAACAGTAACCACAGTTGAAGCCTGTGTGGACTGGATTTGTGTGTGTGTGTGTGTGTGTGTGTGTGTGTGTGTGTGTGTGTGTGTGTGTGTGTGCTTCCATTTAAAGAGCCATATTTCTGTTAGAATTGTGTGTGTTGGATATGTCTTTGAGTGTGTATATTTTAAGCAAGACGTTTAATATTGATGCCAGACAGTTTCAACAAAAAAAAAAAAAAAATCCTTTTCCGGATTGATTTTTGCACATTATGTTTTTTTTTCTTTCAGCCTTTTCTCTTTTTTCTTATCGGTTCACTTTTCCATAAATCAACACATTAGTGGTTCAGTCAGAAATCTCACAAGTGATGGATAAAAGCTTTGTTGAGCATTGCAGTTTGGCAGACAAGCTCAGATTCCTCCAGTCCTCATGCAGCCATATTTTTAATTTAAAACAACATATTGCAGTAAATACTGAACAATATTTTCACTTAACTAGCTGAAAACAAAAACAGGCAATATGCAATGGTCGGGGCAGCAGTGATGGCAGAAAGCATGAAGCAAACAGCAAGGGAGGAAGTGAACAGCTTAAATAGTTCCCCAATCCCAGCTGACATCGGGCTAGAGGCAGCGTACACCCTGGATACATCACAGATGATGCAAATCCTCCTGGATAATGAAAAGAGGATTGACTACATAAGAAAGCACCAATGCACAACTTTTAACTTTTTCAAATGGTTAAGAAATATGCACAAACACAAACTCAGAGGTTTTTTTTATTTTAAAACTTTAGTATTTGTTCGAGACATTGAATGTTCATCTAGACTTGTGCTGTGCAGTATGGGTACGTGGGGGTGCATGTGTGTAAATATTTGTATTCTTTCCTATATTTTATTTCTTGGTGTCTTAATACGTAAAGTGCTTGATGTTACTTGTTGTATCAAAGGCTATATAAATATAAATTTCGATTTTGATTTGATTTTTAAAAAAGACAAGAATGAAAAGAAAAAAAGCATTTTTTGAGTGTCCAGTTCTTGGTTGCTCTTTGCAGGACACTGATGGGGAACTCCTACGCGGGCCAGCTGCGGACCACGCGCTTCGAGGAGGTTCTTCATAACTCCATTGAAGCATCACTGAGATCAAACACCATTGTACCACGACCTGTCTTCTCGCAGCTATACCTCGAGACAGAGCAGCCATTGGCACCAGATGGTGGGTTTTCTTTTCATTGAGTAGAAGCTCATCAAACAGGTTGCTAAATAATAAAACTGTAGTTTGTATTACTCTTTTATAATAAACACATTCCTTTTATATCCAGATTCTCCCCACTTTTTTAACAACAATTTGCACACAAATCAGCCTTTCATTTCGTTGTTTAACATTTTGATCCTTAAAATGGGATGTTTTGTTTCTGTACTCAGCAAGCCATGCAGAGAATGATGATGAAGAAGATGAAGATGGCTCAGAATCTAACAGTCCTCCGATACCCTACCAGATGAAGCCCCCACCTGAAGGCTGTTGCACCACAGATGGCATGTACACCTGCAAACTTACATTAATAGATACATGAATAGCTTACTTTTGAGTTATTAAAGCTATAAAGCTAAGCAAAAATTATTTTTACTAAATCATTTTGTAAAAATATTATGTCTATATCTTGTTTTCCAAACAGGCTTTTGTCAAGCTGGAAAAGACCTGCGTTTGTCTTCGCTTGCATCAGATTCCTTGGATGTTCCCCCTGGGTTCATGTTAGTTGGGGTAAAGTCCCCCTCTGTACCTGATACTCTGCTGGTTTGTGCTGTGGACCGCCGTTTTCTGCCAGATGAACGGGGTCGCAATGCCTTGCTAGGTGCGGCAAAAGACTTACACAGAAAAATAACATACATTTTTTAAAACAATGGAAATAATTCCAAAATACTCTGGTTGATGTGCTCTTACTGTTGCAATGAGTTTTCCGCTTTGTCCATGGTTTTATAGGCTTCTCCGGAAACTGCATGGGCTGCGGAGAGAAAGGTTTTCGCTATTTCACAGAGTTCTCCAACCACATTAACCTGAAGCTCAGCACGCAGCCCAAGAAACAGAAGCACTTAAAGTACCATCTGTACAGAAATAACCAGGGTATCCTGGTCAAAGGATCCCCCATCTGCTGGAGAGAAAATGGTAAGAGCATGAGAGTCAAACAAACTTTGTCAATTTCACTATATGTGCAACTTACACAGAGAATCAAAATTTTATTTCTCGCCTCTCTACAGGGAAATGAATCATTAGAAATATATATTTTTATCATTTTAAGATAAATGTGCATCCATGGATAACAGTTCTGAACTAAACATACAGTTTCCATCTTTTTTGAGGCAAGAGACATTTTTTTCATTGAAAAAGTCACAAGGCACATCTATAAGCGAAAAGGTTTTAAATCCATAGAAGATATTAACTATATGAAGTTGGTCTTGTCATTGTTTTGAATAAGAATCAAAGAAACACAAAGGAAAAAGGTCTTTAGTGAATTTTCATATTTTGTACCCACTCAGTGTTAAAGCTGGGGCTGTTTGGATGAACACGGGGCTGTTTTTTATAGCATGTAGGGGAAATTGAATCATTTTCCATGGCTCACCTTATCATGTCTAACGGCACATTAGTGTGTGACGGCACAATGGTTGAAAAACACTGGTCTGGAAAATAAGAAGAAAAAAACCATTGTGTACTGCATCCAAATACAGTGTGAAATGTCAATGATGACTGGTGTCAGTAAAGTCAAGATGAACCAGAGTCTGTGACTCTCAGGGTCGGGGGGGTACAAACTTTGCGAAGGCAGGAGGAAGAGAGAAGGGGGGAATGAGCGCTTTTAAGAAAATGAGAGGACCTGTGTGACCTCAAGTACAGTACATCTGAAACCAAGGAAGGAATAAGAAACAACACAATTATTATAAATTAAGAGTGTGTCTACTTAGAATATTGCCACGTTAGAAGCTGGACGCCCCCTCCCCCCAACCCCCCACCCCCACGACACACTCAAGAACAGAAAATATTATTCTGACATTAGAAAATAAAAAAATAGCCTTTTCGTTACTGTCTGGTTACGACATGAAAATAGTCTAGTGATAACGTTATTATGAATTAAATTAAGAGGAAGAAAAGACCCTCACACATTTTGGGGGAAGTCAAGTTTATTCATATTTCAATCTCCCTGCACTATTTCTATATCTTGAACTGGATAAAAGCAGAATGTTAGGTCCTTCATACTTTTAGAAGTCTGACTTGAATTGATTGCAACGCTCTGAGTGTGTGGGAGTGAACAGATGAACTGATTGCACGGCCTCATAAAAGGGTGAAAGGTGAGACTAAAGAGTGTAACAGAGCCCACAGGCTAGACATAGCACATTGAGCTGTTATGATGGGAAAGGTTATCACCTGGTCAAAATACCTCATGAACAGTTACTCTCTGGATACTTAATCTTTGTCATGTGATATTTTCCTCCTGTTATCGGTGTTTATTTCTTCTAGAAGTTTGGGAGGGAAAGACTGCTTTTGAACAGACACAGGATAGACACTCTGCTGATAGTTTAGAAATCCCAGAATGGTTTCGGACCAGAATACATCTGTCATATGTTCAGAGAATACAAACCTTGCAGACCTTTTAGATCCAAAGACTCAGGTCAACTAGTCCAGACCAGAGTCCAGACTAAACATGGAGAAATAGCATTTAGATGTTATGCTGCAAACGAATGGAACAAACTGCATGTAGAGATTAAACTTTTATTAAATGTAGAAACTTTTAAACCTTGGTGAAAACATTTCCTTTCTCGTGCGCTTATGCATGAAATCTATGCAGTAACTTTTAATTTACTATGCTTTCAATAATTTTGTTTTAATTTCTGTTTTTATTGTGATTTTTTTTTGTTTGTACTACCTTTCTTTAATTATGATTTTAATGTTTTTACTTTGACTTGTTTTGTACAGGAAATGTGCAATTCAAATAGACTTCCCTTGTCTTGAGCAGAAAATAAGTAAAAATGTATCATGTTTCTAAAGCATGCTGAAGCTATGATATTAAGCAACAGGCATATACAGTAATATGTCCACAACATTTTTTTTTCCCTCATAGTTTGTTGTTTTGCAGCAATGTCTAATCCTCGGCTCAAATGCATGGGATCAGTCTGACATGTTTTCCATACCAGTCATTCACTTTCTCTTGTTTATCCTTCTCTGATTCAGGAGTGTCTGATTTACTTGTAACAATCACAGTGTATACATTAGTATAACTCTGGGCCCAGTTTGAAGAATTTGGTCTGTTGAATCCTTGCTAATCTCTTAATGGGATTTGTAGACAGCTCAACTGTCAGACTTTAGATTTTAGGTCTGATTGTGGTCGAGATTTGAATTCCAAAATTAAACAATTTGCACTTATTGGAAGAAGTTTTTTAAAACGTCTGTCTTCATACAAATTCACACAGATAATAAAGTCAAAACTGGGGAGGTGTCTGTGTGTATGAATAATAATTCATTGTTTGTTTCAGATGGCAGGTTGAGACAACTGAGGTCCAGTCTTGCAGAAGCTCACCAAACATCAGATGAACAGACATCAAACGTGTCATTGACTGGCCCATCACATGCACCTAACAGCCTCGCAGGTTTTTTATAGTGCACACACACTTCACTACACAGACATTTTCAGAGTTCTTGCAGAAAATTCCTCTGTGATCCCAGTGATTTTTTTAAAAAGGAACATGTCTATATAAGGTTAGCTTAAACAAATAAACATTTTTAGATAGATGTTAATTATAAAGTAGTTTGCAGATTGTAATGGTAGAAATTATTTTATACGTTTTGTGTGTGTAAGTGGTAGGATCCCATGCAGAGGCACGCGTGGTTGATGTTGCCCACACGCTGATAAATGGAAACCATGCAGTTCCCTCCACAGCTCATCCACCTTTGCAACAGTCAGGGTCTGGGAGACAGTCTGCTACAGGTAATGATTCTCCAAACTTGTGTTCTCTGCTCTTCATTTTACCTAATCTTTTGAAAATATAACGTTCCTCAGAAGACTCTCATACAATAACTTTTAAATTAATTGAATTTATTGTCATCAATATGAATGTTATTTTCTTTAAAAACATGGCAGAAGAACTGCTTAATGAGCTGTGCTATATTGATAAAGGTATCCACAAGAGCACACTCATTTACTATTTAAAAGGTAAATCAGAAGCACGTTTTCCTCCCACTGCTGCTCTGAAGTCGCAAAACTTTCATAAAGGCATTTTAAATCTTACACACGGTACAAACTGCTGAATGTGAATGCATGATCAGTCACATGACTCCTGACCGTGTAGCATTGTGATGGCAGTTTCATTATTCATAACAGAATTTAGATGAGAGACACATCCCCTCTCTGAAAAAGCACATCTTAACCCAGATATTTTTGCACTGTTGCTTTGTATAAACGGTAGGAGTAAAGCTTGTTGAGACAGCACTCTTATCTGCTGATCCTCTCACAGGAACATATTTTCTTGCTGAAACTATTTCACAACTGTTCAGAAGCTGTGTTTTTGGTTTTACGGGAAAAGCTGAAAGTGTTCAGAATATTCTAACTTACGTAATGTTTTACTAGATGACCTTCTAATAGACTCCTGTGTGCAGGTAAACATGAATAGTTTGTGTGTCGTCATAAATCAACCCTCCGTGTCTTCACACCTCTGTTTGTGAAGGCTCCTGCTTCCAGCGACCAGAGCTCTATATGTGTGTGTATGAGGTGTTATAACACTCCCTCTACCCAGGAGTCAGTCAGCGACATTATGCATGGGAGGGGGGGTCCCCTTTCTTTTCCCAACTCTCATTTGCAAACACGTGGGGCACTAAAATCCTTTTCCTCTTTTCTCTTCTGTCTGTCTGTCGTTCTCCCTCCCTCTCCCTCAGTCTGTCTCCTCTTTAAACCAATGCTATAAAATTCCCTCTGCGTTTCATCTTTTTTTCCTACTTTCTGTCTGAATAAAAAGCTTCCTTCCTGTTGTTGTTTTTTCATTGCCCCTTTAACAAGCAGACCTTTTATCTGCCTCCATGATTGCTGCATTTCAGCAGCTAGCTGAGAGGTAGAGACAAATAGTGCATGCCTAAATTACAACTCTTCTGCATTACTCTATCAACAAAAGTCCTTCCTAAAGCATTATTTAGTGTAAGATGTGAGATGCTCGAATAAAAAACGGGGCAGGAAATCCTTCCCCAAGCAAACTGGTTGAAAAGCAGACAAATGATAAAAAGACAAGGCAAGTTTATTTGTTTAGCACATTCATGTACAAAGCAATTCAAAGTGCTTTACATAAAAAACATTAAAGCATTTATTTAAAAGAGCAACTTCTGAGTATCTAATGATATTGAAAGCAGCATAAAAAAGTCTTACTTGATTTTGATTTAAATGTCATCCTCTGTGTCCTGTAGGGCCCCATGCAAATGCGGGTCCCCCAAAGAAGAGGCACAAGGGCTGGTCGCCTGATTCCTCCAGCAACAGTCTGCCAGAAAGCACAAAATCACCACCATCATCTTTAGCCTTATCCACTGTGTCGGTGTCATCTGTTATCACAAATGGAGCCAAATCAGGTAAAAATATGAACACAGAAATGCCACATGAAGGCATAGTAAAAAGATATTTGGATTTTACACGTCTCAGTGTTAATTTTCTTTCTCTTCCTTTTTACTTTCTGTTTCTAGAGACTGTAACACTGCAAAGTTCATCGCAAGGGTCCTCAACCCCACTATCCCCTCCAGAACTGTCTGTGATAGTGCCTGATAAGCTGCTCCATACCTGCAAACTGCAGCCTGTCATATTTAAAGGTTAGAAGATAATTTATTGTGAAATGTAATATAAAAAAAACTTTAAAAGACTGTATTTGTGATGCTCCAATGTTTGATCAGTGTGACAGACTTGTGCATGGTGATCATTTTGCACACACTGTGATATGCATGGTACAGATACATTTTTGCAGTCACAGCATTTTCAGCCAGATTCTTTACACAGTTCAGAAGTCAGCCAACACCCATATGTCCTTCTCTGCTTTTTAAATCCTTCCCCTGAACCTTTCCCACCCCTATGTGTCAGCTGTCAGCTAAACTTTCTGGTTTTACTTATTGTTATTCACCTGTCTGCCCTTCACCTCACCAAACAAGCATCTTATATATTTCCCGTATTTTCATCATTTTCGGATCCTTTATGGTTTCCATGATGTCTTCCCCATCCTCAGAAATGTGTTTTTTTGTGTGTGTGTCTTGACCCTATAACTCCACATGAGAAAATATGCAACAAGATATTCGCTGAAAGAATTGATCGAATCCAAATTCTTTCTTTATTCTTCATCATCACTGCACCAGTCTGTCTCTTTTCCAGCCAGACAGCTTTGGTCATTCACAGTGTGGAAAAAAGCAGGGTTTCCTGGAGGATCTGGTATTGGAACTGAGTAAATGCATTTTTATAACAATCTTGTTGATAAACCCAACCTCAGCAACATTTAAATGAAACTATTATTAAATTTCAGTTGTGTAAAACATTTGAACAAAAATTTTTCTTTATTATATTCTCACAGCTTGCTTTTGCATAATTTCATATTAACAGTTAGCTGTCTCATATTGCCGTTGCTTTATAGAGTAACTATGTGTTAGTGTTTTTTAACTGGTAGAGCAAGTAAACATTGTGGTTGTAACTCCCAGGTCTGTAGGTAATTCCTGAATACACCCACAGGACTGTTTCTGTTCACACTGCTAAAAAAATGATGATAAATGTTGAGGATAACTTCCAAATGTGACCTGAGCAGTAGATTTGAATGCGTCCTCATTGTGCTTGTGTTCATCCATTCTGATCATCCAACTCTCCTTCACACAGGTCATGGCCTTCTTCCTCAGTTGACTGGCAATGTGAATGAAGTACTGGTCAGTTCTCTGCTCCAGAGTTGTTACCTGAGCTCACAAACGCTCCCTAGAGTGTATCAGCACTACGGCCCATCACCTATTCAGCCTCTCTCTACCGAGATGCAGATCCTGCTCACTGTGTACTACCTCGTGCAGCTAGGTCAGCTTCCTTCAGAAATATTTCAACCCACATTGCAACGTGGTGACTTAGTTCATTCTGTGGCTTTAAACTCAACCTAGCCGTGACCTATAGAATGCCTTTGTTTCTTATCTTTTCTTTCACCAGGCCCTGAACAAGTTCCCCTTATTGAGGATTTGGAGCAGATATTGATGAGGTCATGGAGAGAGTCTCACCTCAGTGAGATCAGGCAGTTCCAGCAGGCTCAAACAGCAGGAACCCAAGGGAGACACTTTAGTAGAGAGGTTAGACATAGAAAAAAAAATGAATGAACCCAACATTAAAATAAATTTTCTCTTGTTCTTGTGAACTATGGAACAATTAAAACATTGCGGCATTAACTGCTATCCTCTTATTATACTTTCCAAGTAACACTGATGATAAAACATAACTGAATGAATGACCTTTTGGGTATTTCATTGTTTCCAGACCCTTTCTGCCTTGCCTGGGCTCCCCCAGCATCTGTCTTTACCTCCACAGAGCCAGCAACCCTTGACCCCGAGCCAGCTTCCCTGGCTCGCTCAGCTGGCTGCTTCCTCCTGTGGAGAGGGTGTTGTGGTGTTGGGGGAAGATGTCAGGTCTTTGGCTCAAGGCCTCCAGAGGACATTTAGCAGATTAATGGAAGGACGGCTTGAAAACACAAACTATGTAGTCATCATAGTTGTTTCTCCGGGGCAGGAAACACAGTCTTGTGTGGTAGTTACAGGTAACAGCTTTATTTTTTTACATGAACAATGAGACTGCTATGAACATTAGAAAGCTTTATAAATATGCATTTATGTTTGTGTTGCAGGTAAACACCAGTGTCGAGCTCTAGAAGAGAGTATGTTTTCTCCCAGCGAAGGATTAAAAGAGATCAGCCACCAGCTCTCCACAGGTGTTGCCCAGGAACTCATCCAGTACTGCAATTCCCTTGGACAAGGCAAGTCCAACTCTTTTTGCGATGTTCATTTGGCAGAATAGTGCAGTCGTGTGTCACTAACATGTCACGTGACTTTCCAATTCTCAGATGGGGACATGGATTCCTTACTGGACAGTTCCAGTATGGACGGAAATGACGCTTCTCCCTTATCCAGCACACACGATTCAGCTGAAGAGAAAAGCCTTAAAAACACACAGAGCCCAAAAGATGCTTCAACACAATGTGCTAAAGAGGCTCTGAGTCCTAAGGAGGCAGCTTCAAGTCCCAAAGACAGTTGTCCAGGTAAGAATTGCGCATTTACTAATCCACGGCTTATTTTAATCTGTGTTCAATTTTACTTTCTTTAATCCTCCCTCATATAAGATTTGCATAGAAAAGCTTTTTAAATGAGTGTGTGTTTGTGTGTAGAATATTGTGTTGAATGGCGCGAAGTCCGTCCCATCCAGCTGGCAGTGGCTAGAAAGCTGCTGTCCCACGTTTGTGCTATAGCTGATTCCAGCACACAGAACCTGGACCTGGGTTCATTTGACAGGATCAGCTTCCTCATCCTGGTACCTCCCTCAGAGGTTGCTTTTCAGCAGACAGTTCTCCACCTCTGGAGCTCTGGTGAGTGACTTGAATCATTTACCAGCATGTATATATGTGAAATCACCTTTTTAAAAGACAAAAACACCACCACCCTCCCCGCATTGTGTATCTCAGGGGTTCTTCGAGAGCTTGGAAGTGCGGAACATGAGTGTGTGTCTCAACGAGAGGCTGAGCGTTACGTGATCAAGATGGACCAGAGAGCGCAGGCAAGAATCGACAGCCTCATCCAGGAAGCACACAGCAACTCCTACACTCTCTACATCCTGGTTCATGACCACGCTCACTGGGATATTAGCAGGTTCGCACAAGGAGGAAAAAGAAAAACTTAACAGTTAACGTCTTTCCCTTCCTCTTTTCAGAATCATGTATTTACACAGTCTCTGTATCTCTCAGCTCATCCTGTAGCAGCTCAGACAGTGGTTTGGGTCTAGTGGATCAGCTGTTAAACTCCAGACAGGTTAAAGATGCAACAAACATCCTGATTCTTCATGTCACGTCATTTCCATTCACCCTTCAAACACAGTGCACCCGTATCAGTCCCTACAACGAGATACACTGGCCCTCTGCATTCAGTAATGTAAGTCTAAGCACACTTTGTTTGCTGTCTGGAGACACAGAATTCTTATTGTGGGTGCTTGTGTGTGCAGGATGTGGACTTGTATCATGAGAAGACACGGTATTTTGGTGTGTCAGAGCTTTTAGAGACAACTCGGTCAGGGAGCAACCTGCCTCTGATGCGATACGATTCCTCTTTTGAAAGCATGGCTTCTACTCTAGAAGAAAGGTACCATGTCCAAACACACAGTTTTCCAGTTTGATAAAAAAAGTTTGATTCCAACAAAAATAAATGCCATGTTTTTTTTTTTTTTTCAGGTTTCCAAAACTGCACAGTGCCGTGATCCGGACTATAGTTTTGATCCATCATTACTGTGTAGCTCTGATGGCTGCATCTGGCAGAGTCAGCAGCTCCCACAATCTCCACAAACACACTTCTGTGGAGACAATGGAAATTGTACAATCCCTGCTCACTGCTGCTCATCAGTGCCCCAATCATCATGGTCACATGGTTCTTCTGCGAATCCCCTCCTTGGCTCTGGCAGTGTGGGCCCATCGACGACTATCCAGAGTGAGGAGACAGCTCGGTCTGGAAGAGAGCTTTGAAATCATCCTAGGGAATCCCAGCCAAGCTCTGATTATTGGACGGATTTTCACCGACCAGATAAAGGTGGGATGGTAATTCTTCAACCAAGTTTTTTAAGAAAACCAACTATTTTAACCTTTACTGATTTTTTTTTTACAAAGATAGAATTAAAAAGCCCTGACCTACTTTAATAACTGTTTATTTATGTTTTCTAGACATGGATGAAGATCCAGGATCCTGAGTGGGTTCCTCATACCTACTTGGAGTTGGAAGCCCTTCCCTGTATCCTGATTCTGTCAGGAGCTGAGCCACTGGGAGAATCGTTGCCTCGGTGCACACACTGACTTCTAACTTTTAATTTCCTGATTTTTTTTTTGCCAAACAATAGTGTGTAAAGTTTATTTTATTTGTATAGGAAAGCCAAAAGAAACTAAAGTTTAAACACTTTCCTCACAGATCACTGAAGTATTGCGACCTTCGTGTGATAAGCTGCTCCTACCTGCACCGCACTACTCTTGAGCAAGAGCTGGGACTGGCTGCTTATCTAGTAAAGGCCGAGTCAAGACCACCACACAACCCAGGACCGGGGAGTGACCTGATTGAAAGCGATGCTGAAAAACTTAGCAGTACTGACAATGAAGAGGAGGAAGTACAAGAAAATGGTCAGATGAGACTTAACATTAGTTGATTTGTCATTTTTTGCAATATATATAGTTTTGTCATTTATTAAAAATATTTTGTGTTGTAAATTCCAGGAGACTCTCTTCTGCCATCCACACAGCCACTCCCATTTTGCCCAGACAATGGAGTTGTAGATCCCCTCCCAAATCAAAGCACCACCTCTCTAAATGTCCAGAAAGGGACATCAGACCCAAAACAGTCTCCATCAAAGTCACAAACTCAATCTCAGCCCCTGCTCTCATCTCAGTCTTTTCCCTATCCTCGAACTGCACCTTTGCATCGACAACAACCTCAACCTCAAAGCCATCCTCAGACATCCCAGCTGCAGTCACAACCTCAAAATCAAATTCAGTCATTCTCCCAAGTCAGTTCTCACCCCCTCACCCAGCAGCAACCTTATTCCCAGATTCAAATTTCCTCCAAATCCACATCTTCTGACTCCTCATCCCCACGAGCTTCTTCCCCTCATCTGAGCTGCTCTTGGGCACGAGGAGTGAGTCGTCCACCGTCTGTGCTTCTTCCTCGTGCACTCTACGACATTATCACAGCCAGTGATAGCAGCGGGCTTCCACGGTTTTCTTCATTCCTGCCACATATGTCTGTTGCTTGGGCAAGCAGCTTCAGGTAAGACACCCAGACCCTGAGATGGAAAACAGAGGGTGAGAATCAGATTAATAGAGAAGTTAATACAAACTATGTCCCCTGCATGCAGGCCTTTACTGAGTAAAATGATGACATGTACAGAGCAGTCACTGTATTACCGTCAGTGGACAGTTCCTCGATCCTACCACATGGACAGCAGTAATCGTACTGAAGGACGAAGTGACAACTTTCACCCTCGCAGACTGCTGCTTAGTGGACCCCCACAGGTAGTATTTTTTTATCAGAGTAATCAGACTGAACTCTTTATTTTAGCTGTATTCTACACTCACATTTATTTTCCTTTTTCTTTTTGCAAAAACTATTAGCCATGTTTGATCCCTCTTTAGCACACAACACTGACACAAACACAGTTAAAAGGACTGCGAAGCCGATGCCCCTTTATGCTGAGACGCCGTGTTCTATATAATAATTTGTCTGTTTGGATGCTTCAGTGTTTGCATTTTATGTGCAACTAACATAAATGTTTAATAAACAGGATGTAAACATCAGCAACCAGAAAAGTAGCTGTGGTGAATCATGGATTCATTAACTAGGGTTGTTTTAAGTGATTTTTAGGTGTCTGACATGCTGTGTGAACATGCACGTGTATGTGTATGAGCATCACAGAGCGACACAGACAGTAGCTATTACATGCTGTCTTTTAAATTACGTAAATAACATCAGACTACTGTTTAGTTTTTTGGGGGAGAAGGTTCATTAATTTAACTTTGTCTTCATTTAATTATTACTTTGGACCTTTCCAGCAATATACTGGAAGGTTGTTGGTTTATAGTTATTGTTAAATCTCCTCTTCATTCTAAATGTGCTCAGCTCAATTTCACTTTGCGATATCTTCGCTTTCTTTTCCTTTCTGTGGCCAGGTGGGTAAGACTGGTGCTTACCTGCACTTTCTGGGTATCCTGTCTCGCATGCTGATCCGGCTTATGGAGGTGGATATCTACGATGAGGAAGACATCAACTGCAGTCAGTATATTTTCAACAGAACGTAATTTATTAGGATGTGCTCTTATGAGACATCTCCTCATAATCATCACTGTTTTTAGTGCTGTACACTCATATTAGAGGTATGCACATGTAAATCTGTTGTGCTTGTAGGTGTCCAGGTGGAAGAAATTCACTTCCATCCACCCAATGCACCCTGGCCAAATACGGAAGTCATGAAGGCAATGCCATTTGACTACAGTATCCATGATGCCAAATATGATGACATCAGCACTGTTTACTGCCCTGGGTTTAAACCAACTGCTGATGGTAAGCACAATGGGAAATATACAGACATTGTATTCTCCCAAAACCATAAGTGTGTCTGTACAACATTCATCTTCTGTGTTTTTTTCTTTTAAAACTAAATTAGGATATTTCCTTGAAAGTTATTTTTCCTTTAATTTAATCTCGTTCCTTGTATTTTTAAGGAAATCCTGTTCGACAGGAGGATGTGTACCTTCGCAGACGGACGTCTAGGATTAAGCTGTCTAAGTATGCAGCCTACAACACGTATCATCACTGCGAGCAGTGTCACCAGTACCTGGGTTTCAACCCCAGATACCAGGTCAGCACATTACATACAGATAATGTTTGGAATACAATGTAAAAAACAAACATTTGGATTCACTTTAAAATGTTAATGTGAGACGTCTCCAATCATAATTTAGATATACGAGTCAACTCTACATACCTTCACATTCACTCACGTGCTGCTTGGAGAAGATATCCAGCTTTACTTCATCATCCCAAAGTCTAAAGAGCATTACTTCAGCTTCAGCCAGCCAGGAGGGCAACTGGAGAGCATGCGACTGCCTCTCACTTCTGAATGGGTATGTTTTCCATTACTGTAGCCACAGGCACTTTTTCACATTTTCTGCTACATTTCGTCAGCGCTGATGTCCAGAGCGGATGCCTAAAGCTCTTGATTAGTCTAACTGTCCTCTATGCAAGCCAAACCACAGTTAACATAAACATCAGTCAATTATAAAAGTCCATCTTCCTGCCAATGATCAGGGATTTCCAAATCATTGGGAACCACAGTAAATATTATTGATTTAAAGTTTTACAATTTGAACATCTGTGACACTGTACTAATAATCGAAGGATATTTGTGATGAACGTCAACATTCAAGGATTCTTTATTGCCATTTTCAATCGTACACAATAGAAAAAAATTCTTTTTCTCATCAGCGACTGAAGTGAACAAACAATAAACACAATAATACAATTATAGACTAATAAATATGCATACAATAAGATTAAAAACTATTCGTTCTGCACTGTGCATCATTTTCTTTAAAAATCAGTGTTAGTTTCATCAGTGTTAGACTTGTATTGTGTGTGTGTGTGTGTGGACTTTTTGCAGCCACAAGCATTATTATTTGCTGTGTTGCTCATGATCCAACTCCCTTGTTTCACCACTAGGTGGCAGAATTAGGTCCTGACACAAGTTGTATGTTATGTTTAAACAGTTTTGTAATATCTTACCGTGTGATATTATATTAACTTACATTTTTTTCCGTTTTCTCAGAGCCCAGACGGCATCAAAAGTCCAATCTTCACTCCAACCACAGGTCGTCATGAGCATGGTCTCTTTAACCTGTACCATGCAATGGATGGGGCCTCACATCTACACATCCTGGTGGTTAAGGAGTATGAGATGGCCGTCTACAAGAAGTACTGGCCCAACCACATCATGCTGGTTCTGCCCACTGTCTTTAATGGAGCTGGAATAGGCACGTTGCTACTACCCAAAGTATTTGGGATGATTGATTAGCAGTATATAGTTATGATATAGGTTATTATTATTATTATTTCACCACCTTAATATCCAAATTTCAATATGCAGGTGCAGCTCACTTTCTGATTAAGGAGCTTTCTTATCACAATTTGGAGCTGGAACGCAGTCGGCGTGTGGAGGGAGGAGGTCCAGCGGGTGACGTCTGGCCATTCATCATCCTTGCTGATGACTCCTGTGTCATGTGGAATGGAGTGGACCTCGATGGACGAAGGTAAAAGATGAAGATATCTGCTCTGTACAGAGAATAGTGTAAATATGTAAACTTATCAGATTAGAAGTAAAGTTTAACGTGGCCCATCATGCATTTTGGTTGTGTTCAGTGGTCCCGTGGAGCATGCAGTGTCCCTCAAAAAGGTCTTACAGCACATGGAAGCATGTCCAGACATAGCCCACTATGGTCTTTGTGGCATCAGGAAGTGGAGTAGCAGAGGATTCCCAGGTCAGGAGCCATAATACCAAAAAGGAAAAAAAATATCCTCATTATTCCGAAGAAATTGCTCCCAAAACATTTTTGCACCTACTTTAATTTTAACTTATGTGTCCTCAAAGCCTCTAGTTTTAACCTTTAAGATTTTAATATTTTTAGACAGTTTATTTTTGCTTGTTTTTAAGCTGTGTTTTATTTCATATATATCAATTTGACTATATCACGATTGCATTATAAGTCATTATTAAAAAGTTACCTCAATACAGAATGTAAGCAAACCTTTCTGGCTCATACATAATATAACATTTTAAATTGTTTTATTTTTCCTGCTAAAACAGGTAATAAAAAGTGGGAACCTTTCTCTAGAGGTCACCTTCATGACTTCCTCCTCCTCAATGTTGACCGGAGTCAGAATGTCCAGTACGACCAGAACCGCTTCACCTGTCATGATATAGACTTTACCTTGAGGCTGCACAGTGCTGGTCTGCTTGTCTGCAGGTTCAATAGCTTCAGCGTCATGAAGAAGCAGATTGCCATAGGAGGATACAGAACATTTATTATCAAGACCAAGGTAGTAGCTCCGAAACTTTTTCCACAAGTCACATTGTGAGAAGAAAAACAACCATAAAGGCCAAATGATTGCATGAATTTCACGTAAAAGTTCAAGACTATGTAAATGTAGTATTTTTATATTGAATGCAAACAGATAAGGCTCATTATAAATATTTCACTTCTGCCTACTCCCAAATAAGTCTCTATAATCTATTTTGCTAGTATTTGTTGTGTTTGTAGGATAGTACATGTAGTTTCACTGATTTTGATCAAATAATTTTGGTTAATGTTACATTATTTGAAAGACGAGCCAGAAAGTGAGCCACCTCTGCTCTATTTAGTTATTTAATTTTCATTGAGATGTAAATGACAACACTAATAACTTAAAAAGGAAAATTAGGATTCATGTTTCCTAATACCAGCTCATATTCTGCAGGTGACAGATGTTCCCACCTCAGTGGGGCCCTCACAGTACATCTGTGCCCCAGACAGCAAGCACCTTTTCTTGGCGACACCAGCTCAGCTCCTCCTGGAGAAATACCTCCAACACACCAGCCAGAAACTGTTTCCACTCAGCACTAAGAACTACAAACACCCTGTTCTCTCGGTGGACTGTTACCTCAACCTTGGACCTGAGGTACTCACACACTCATTCACCTGCATCGTGACAGAATCATCACATCTTTGCGGTAGATCATCAATCTTTGAACATAAGTATGAGATTATAAATGCATAAATGTGAATATACTGCTTGCCTCATGCAGGTGACGGTGTGTTTTGTGAGTTCCAGACCTCATTCTGTTAACATCAGCACCAAAGGGCTGCTGTTTAGTGGCCTTCTCCTCTGTTTTGCCGATGCCTTTGTGACTTCAGGGTTCCTCAAGAAGTTCACTTTCCTTAAAGGTACAGCAGCAAACCAAATAATTGTATCAATTTTATGTAACAGTTCAAGACCATGTAAATGTAGTATTTTTATATTGAATGAAAACAGATAAGGCTCATTATAAATATTTAACTTTTATTGACTCCCAAATAAGTTTCTTTATTACTAACATTAGTTGTATGAAAATATTGCAGAGATTCAAATCAATTGTAAGAAAAAAGTATTTAAAATGTATAAATGACATGTATTTTGGATTCAAATAACTATTTTGTGCTCATGTTGTGACTAAGTCACTCCAACATCCTCACTTTAATTCTGACTTGACATTAATTAATATAATTTTCATGTAAGTATTATTAAGCAAGTATTACAAAAAAGGAGGTTCATCAAAAACAGATATAAATTCATTACTTTTAATATGTTTGAAAGCAGAGATGACTGGAAAAAGTTTAAGAGATAATAAAAAAAAAAAGTTCAAATAATAATTAAAAAAAACTTCTGAACAGTGAGTTTCTCATAAGTGGATGGATGGTGCTGAGGTGTAAGGAGCCAGGAGTATTAAAGTTACTTATTTGTATTACAGCACATGAAAGTAAAAAATAGTCATACAGATTCAAGGTTTTAGTTCCACTTCATACCGATTCATGATGATTCTTCAGATTATTGTCTGTCTGTCATTCAGAATTCCATGTCATAGTAAAAGTCCTCCTTGCTCCCTCCTGTAGGTGCAACCCTGTGTGTCATCAGTGCTGATCGAAGCTCACTGAGGCAGACAGTGGGGAGGCTGGAGCTGGAGGAGGAGTGGAGGTTCCGGCTCAGTGATGAATTCCAGACTGCCAACGCCAAGGAGGACCGACCGCTTTTCTTCCTGACCGGAAAACATATCTGACTAAAACATTTACACAATAAGGCATCAGAGAGGTGCAACGAGGTGCTCATCAAGGAGAAGAAATGCACTAGTGTTTATTGTAGCAGTACAGTTTGTGTTTACTGAATGTTTTATAGACTCTTTATTAGCTAGCTGCACACACTCACATATCATTTTTGGCTTTTGAGATAAAAATTAAAGATTTGTTGTTGTTTTCATGGTATGTGTGCTGCTCTATAATGCTGATGTCTTAAAAAGAAATTTATATAGTGTACATTTGATATCTGATTGTGTAAGTACTGAGGGAAAAAACGTGAAAGGAATAATTGTGTACATTTAAACAGCAGCGAGATGCCAGCAGAACTGACCGAACTTTAAAAAAGAAATGTTCTGAAGTCGGATGTCCAGCTATATATGTGCAACTTGAAGTGTCCAGATTGCTTCTCTGCAGGTGCAAATGATGCAAACAGCTTTAAAAGGGAAAAAAGGGAAGACACAATCATTTCTGTGCAATGTAAGCCCATCTTTGGTAACGATTTTACAGGACAATTTTTGTCTATGTTTATTTTGGATGTAGGTTTTTACAGGAGGCGATTTCTAACTGTATTTTGTAAAGTTAGCATCATATAAAGAGGTACTTATATTCAGTGTGTGAGTAAAAATATATATTTTTTGTAGCTTGCCACCATTCTACCATTTGCTGTGGTGGAAACATGAACAACTGTTTCCTTACAGCTGTGTACAGTTTTATATCCACTACATGTATAAATGTACAGACCTTTTAAATCTCATTTGTGTTTGTGTTTCTATGTACAGTATACTTATTACCAGCCAGTCTGTCTGAAGGTTCAGCTCCCAGCTAAATGCCACCGTCTTTGACCCTTAACAGCAATCCGCGCTGCTCTTCTCAGTTACTCCATCCGTCCTCACATGTGGGCTCTGAGGTGTTTATGTGTGATGCAGGCTCGTAACAGGATTGAGTAATATTAAACTGCGATGGACTGGCGACCTGTTCAGGCTGTACCTTGGGATAGACTCCAGTCCCCGGCGACCCTGGATTGGATCAAGCTGTATAGAAAATGAATATTCTCATTCTTGGCATTAAGCATTTCTCAACAAAAGATAATCACACTACCAAAGTTTAAATGTAACTTATACAATTGGTAAAGTTTAGTGTCTAGATTACATTAGTATTAACAATTTTTATCGGTGAAACACCTGAAGCAGGAGCATCCGGTAACTTTGAACCCTCTCGGATTTCCTCCTAAGAAATCCATTCCCAGAAGACACTTGTTGATAAATTTAGTCTGTAACATTCATGTTGCACTAGCTGTTCACTCAAAAGACCCCACAGATATGAGAGTGACAACTTTTCCTGTATCTTCTAAAAGAGCTTTGGCACCATCTTGAAAGGATCTCATTTAAGAGACAGCTAATCTTTTTGAGGAAGCTGGCCAGAAAGCAATCAAAATATTTTTTAGACACCAAACATCTTTAAGAATTGAACTGTTTCCTTTTCTGGCTTTTTTTCATATTTCCAAGGATTCCTTCAAATTCTCCCGTGCTCTGAGATACTATAAGCATATTTCGCTGAATCAGTTATTGTAAACCATGCAAAGTGGAGCCCTGACCCACATCGAGGACCAAGACTTCAGCAGCGACAGTGAGGATGAAACCGCACCCGACAGCTGGTCCTGGGTAACAAAACTAAAATATTACCATACTTAGTGTACAGTTGCACATGAACAGAGTAGTAATGTAACATTACTGTGCTGAGGAAAGTCATATACTTAATCTGCAGAGACAAGGCTGCTAATGTCAGATAGTTTGTAAAATCTGCTGAGTTACAGCTACACAGCAGCTATGTGGATGTGTGGGATGATTTCTAACGAAGGTTCTGGAGATGCATTCTGATCATGAAGGTGGAAAGTAGAGTGATATTTTTATGGATTTGCTCACTTCTTTGCTTAGATTTTTACTTTGCTGTCCAGAAAAACGCCAGAATAGGCTGATTGTGTTTCTGTTTGCAAGCAAGACAAAGTATCATTCATTGGTACAGTTATAGAGGTCAAACACACACTTCACAATGTGTGTGCAGTTCATGGACTTTTGTCCATGGTTGCAGTAAACTCGTGTGCCAGATATCTCCGGCTCATATCTCCACACGTGAACTCAAGCCCACACAGGTACAGTATATATAAGCGTCTATTACACCACAGCCAGAGGAGGGCTTGCATAACAAGACCGCATTGGTACCACGCGGATGCGGCTTTGCAAACTCAAATACCTCTGAATTTTCAACCTTTTTTTTTTTTTAATATCGTTCCCCTTGAAGTTAATATTTAATGATAGTTGTTTACTTGACCTGAGTGCTGTAATGTATGTAAACAATGAATGTCCTAAAACCACTTTTTCTGAGTCACTGAGTTTAATCAAACATGAGCAAAGATTTTATTCAATCTAAGAAATATATTACAGAGTTTACCAAAAAGAAGAAATTATTCAAGTTATAATTCATTTATTTTTGAACAGTCAAGCAAGTCACCTTTGCAAAATACTGGTTACATAATGTACATTACTAAATATCAGTCACTCAACTACAAACTGCAGGTATTTTTATAAATGTAGACTATTCACAGCCATTATGACTTCATCAATTCATATTGTTTTTGTCTTTCTTTTTGCAGTTTTTTATCTGATTTCTCTAAGACCTTGCACTGTGTCTGGAAGGACTCAATAGCTCAGCCTTAGTGTGTAGCTCAGGCAGCTTTGTGATTGGCTGATGCAAACCATCCCCCCAAACATACACCCACCGTCTCTGTGGTGATGAAATGAATGCATTGTTGACCTGAGAGGGAGTGCCTGTGAGAGATCAGGCAACCCCTCTCTCATCAAACCACCTGCTCTCTCACGTGTCTGCCACTGACTCCCATTGCAGAGCAACATAGCTGAAAACATATCAGCTTGCAAATAGGCATGCACAAATAGCTGGTAAATATAGAGAAAGAGCTGCAAATACAGTGTATATGTTTACACCAGCATGTGCAGCACCGTCAACACAGCGCATGTGAAGTACAGTAGTGCAGACACAGTAGGCTTCTTTAAGACCTCACAGACTATTTTTACTCCTGTAGTGGCTTTTTATCTGCAACCATTCCTGAAGAAATCAAAACAGTATTTTATTTCCTCTAGTTGTATCAGCCACCTGACTCTTTTTAAAGGTGGTATTGGCATATTTTCATTGACATGTTTGGAAGTTCAGTCCTTCATAAATCCCTGTGCTTGAATAAAAACTATTTAGATTGACCCTTGATCGTCACCTCAATGACTGGAAATCGATGACCATAATTACCCAATCACCCTGTTTCAAAGGATTTACTTTTTTAGATTCACAGCTATGATATATTAGTTTTTTGTCCCAAATTCACCAATTACATATAAATTAGTCTGATGCAGTTGTTGATCATTTTACTACATAATAAACATTGTTAATGTGCCAGTACCGATTAAATTATTTTGTTCAGCTTAATTGTAAAGGGCTGTGATGAACTCGCCACTCACCTGCTAATAGCTGGGATAGACCCTTTACCTTATACCCCTGTTCAAACTAACTGGAAATAATTAATGAATTAAATAAATATCTAGTTAGATTTAATTTGGCAAGCTACCTGTATTTTATCTTAACCAGTACTAAGAATCTTGCTCAAGCCCTCTCCACAGTGCTGTCACTGCTTCTGTTCACATCTGTAACTCTCCATCACACTTTCACAAGAATTAACATTCATTGAATTCTCTTCTGACCCCACATCCACTCTGTTTCTCTGTCCTCCCTCCCTTCTCCATTTGGGTGCTTGTCACTCCCTGTTGAATGAGTCAGTTCTTAGAAAACCCAGTACATGTTTTTGTGTCCCCCTGCTTGCTGTTGATAGGCTGTGTGTGTGTGTTCTGTTAGGAGGTCATAGTGAATAGTCACATGGTCCACAGTTATGCAGAGTATGTGTGTAATGTCAGCAGGTTGATCTATAAAGTCATTAACTGTTTCACATGTTGGCACTGATGCTTAAAACCTTTTGTCACTCTTTAAGGAGGCCTAGAAGGACAAACAGCAGTTTGAACAGTCTGATGCGAGTCTAACTTGGATGAGAGGGTTCCTAGAAACATTGAGCAAGACTAAATGCCATGACACTCGGCCAAGTGAAACTCTTGGGGGCAGGGGGGGCTTTTGGGTTTTTTTCTCTAAAATTTGGAACACTGTGTTCAAATTTTGAACTCCGGGCAGTAAAAATCACCTTACATAAACTCATGAATAGATTTTAAAAGTCAGAAACAAGGAGCAACATCTGGAATAGAGAACTGAGGTTGTTACTGCCACTCTGTTGCTGGAGGAGCATGTTGGTATTTTCTATTAACAAGACGTTTAAGTTGATATGATGGAATATTTAAAAAGAGATAAAAGTGTTTGGCTCTCTGTGTTGCATGTTGCAGGTTGTTTGCCTGTGATGGACTGGCAACCTGTCCAGGGTGTCCCCAGCCTCTCACCTGCTACTGACTCACTGCTGGGATATGCTCCAGCTTCCCCATGACCCTAAGCTACATAGAAAAGGGATGGGTTTATGACTGTTTTAAAGAAAATACAACAGACGGAGTATATAACTGTGGTAGCTTAATCCAAAGGTTATGTTATATGTTGTGTGCACCACTCTACACGTGCCATCCAATCCATAGATACCAATACTTACTAAAATAAGGTAATTACAAGAAGTCAGTGAGAATATTTTACATATTTTTTCTCTTAAAGAGTATTTATTCTTTTTATTTTTTAAGTGCTGAATGAGCATCAATTATAGCTTTAAAATGTTAATACATTAAGGATACAACTTAAGAAATAAAACATAATACAATTAAATCCTTTTATGTATGTATATATATGTGTGTATA
>JBAMHX010000001.1:22108762-22120068 GCA_037177515.1 Pseudomugil tenellus
TCTCTCTCTCTCTCTCTCTCTCTCTCTCTCTCTCTCTCTCTCTCTCTCTCTCTCTCTCTCTCTCTCTCTCTCTAATGCACTTTACAAATAAATAAAAGTAAAATAATTTTATTATAGCTGACAATGTGCTTTTTCTGACCACATCTCAATAGACTGTAGGTTTCAGCTAAGACCACTTTTATTAGCTGGTGGTTAACAAGCTAATGTAGCGATTAGCTAGCTTAACATCCAAAAGACTTTAGCCACCCCACAAATCAACACAATTATCTTTAAAATAGCAGATTTTTTCGTCTCTAAACTTTGAAGCAGACTAGATAGGACAGGTGTGACAAGGGGCCAAAGCAGGAAACAGTCACCTCTCCTCTATACTGAACAGAACTTATGTTTTATTTTGCCCTCAAACGATGGAACCAGTACAATGTTACAGCTTTGAGCACAGCCACCAGTCAGAGTTGCAAGAGAAGAATCGCAGAGACTTACTCAGCATGTGCAGAATCAGTGGCTTTATGCTGTCCAGTCCCTAAGAAACTAAACTATGCCATGTGCTTCATCCTGTTCTGGGATTCTGGTTGGTGGTAGAGTTGACTTCAGGCTAGGTTAAAGTCTAGGTTAGGTTTTTCTCAAGTTTTCAGAATATTAAAATCTTAATGGAAATAACTAAATATCTAACTTAGCTGCAATAAATTTAAGTATGTGAATGTGAGTTTTATGTGTGCATAAATGGAGGCATCTGTTCACATGTGGCCATTGTTGACAGTGAACTCAGGGCATTGGTATGTACATGAATGAGCACATGTCCATGTTGTTGTTACTGATACAAAGAAAATGAATGTTTAAGGAAAGTGAGGCTTAAGGGTCAAATAATTATATAATCAATGTCTAACAATCCTGCTCTCAGTTCTTGAGCAATCTGTATATGAGACATTAACAATGATTGTCAAGCTGACATAGTTTTCTAGTTGCTATTGTCTAGCCATTATAGTAGCAACATCATTATTATTTTTGTAGCTCATCAGCCCCAAGAAAACTCCAAATAATCAGTTTAAACTCTGTTTTATGAAAGTTGGGTTGCATGACAGTATGACAGAACTGAGTCAGGGCTGAAGAAGATGTCCCCACCACAATGCTTTTATGGTTTGTTCCAATATGATACCATCTGTCCCCTACACATGGTGTAATGTGTGTGTGCGTGTGTGAAAGGATTCAGCAGTGTGAGTCAGCATAAGCAGGTGGCAGGTGAATATTTTTAAGGTCACTTTGCGATACAAACAAACATCACATTATGACATCATTACACGGTTTGTCTTTGTGTGTCTTAGTTTTCATTTTGATGTAAGTCTCTTCCTGTCTGTAATGCTACTTTCTTTTCATTGATTCATCATTATATTCCAGAACGCGGAATGTCGGGGATATAACGGTTTCATCACGACGGTCAACCGCCGATATCCTTCATGTGTGCGTGATAACTCGATAAGTTTTAACTATTGAAATTTAGTACTCGGTGTGCCTGTTTAGGTCCCCAATGGGACGGCCTGCATCAAATTTCAGCATTTTGGGATTTGTGGTTTATGATGCTTTATGCACGAAAAATTGTATTTTTGCCTATATCTCTAGAACTATTTACGATTGGATTTTGATACTCAGTATACCTGTTTATGTCCCCAAAAGGACGATCTGTATCGAATTTCACGATTATCGGATTTATGGTTTCCCCACCAGGTGGTGCTTTATTCATGGAAAATCCGATTTTTGGCTACATTTTTTGGAATTATTTCTCTCTTTGACCTTAAATCAAGTGCATGTCCTAAGCTTTGTGACTGAACTTTGTGACTGCTTGCTTCTGATTTTTTCTCAGGCTGGTAATCCTCCTTTTTAACCCCTTAGTATCACATTGATCATCAGTGACGCATGTGAATTTCAAAGTACTGCAAGTACTGTATTTAATGAAAATATCTGTTATTATGGTGCTAAAACGTCTAAGCAGCAAAGACAAAATTAATTAAAGCCTCTTTGGTTGAAATAGCCCATAACACCCATTTGATTTTCATTAAGTTCCACTTTAAACTCCTGCTTGGCACTGGTTCCAGTTGTCACTGAGGGAAGCTCAATGCCTGGGTGTGCATGCTAAGTTTCAGTGAGGGTGCTGTGCTTTGGGCTACAAGAATGGGAACAGGGTTAGTCTACCTTTTGTAGACAGAAACAGATTCGCAGGTCATTCTGTCTCACATGGACGCTCTGAAACTCACAACAAGAAGTCATGGACAAAAAGACACAAGATTGATCGATATACCTGAATGCACTGCCGATACTGGTTTACTCTACTTCTGCTCTGACATCTGTAATATACTCCATTCATGCTATAATATCTAACAGTCTTTTTTTTTCTGGGAATTTAATCCACCAAGGGGAACAGTTGGTTGTTAAACAAATGTGTGAAATTGAGAAGGAGCAAATGAAGTGTGACATTTCCGTTTTGTTCAGCAACTTTTTATGCAGATTCATAGAGACGTCCATGCATGTTCTTAACCGCTTCATCCAATTCAGGGTCGCGGGTAGCTGGAGCCTATCCCAGTGTGTATCAGGCGAGAGGCAGGGTACACCCTGGACAGTAGGGCTGTTCGATTATGGCAAAACTTATAGTCACGATTATTTTGACTTAAATTGACATCTCGATTATTTAACACAATTATCCATTATTTTTTTATAACATGAATTTATTTCCCCGCTGTTAAGTTCCCGCCACACTTAAAGCTGGATTAAAAGCCTTCTGGAAAGGCTAGAAGTGCCCTGAGCTCAGCTTAGTTTGCCCAAACAGTATGCTAAAGTTAGCAATTCACCGTATCAAGATTTGTTGTGAAGTTCTTGAAATATTCCACACAGTTCCAATGCTGTTCTAAAAGTTAACAGGCTCCTTCCAGATAGTCAATGTGATGCTGGTCCTGCTTGTGGCTGAGTTCTGGGATCTGGGCTTGTCAAGTTACTTTTAGGTGCAAACAGCCAACTCGCTTAAAATGCTATTAAAAAAAAACAAATTGCAAAGAAGTAAATAATTGAACTATTTTATTTTTATGATTGTTGAAAACCCAGAATGTAATTGAGATTGAAATTTGATTAATTTCTCAGCCCTACTGGACAGTACGGTTCATAGAGACTTAAATGCAAAATAATAATCAAGTCCAATAACTGCAAAGAGACATAAATGTAATACTTGTGATAGATCTGAATAACCATATGTTTACTATGCACTCCCAGTCATGTCATGCACACCCTTGCTCACATGAAGAAGTTATCACTGTAGAAGGGCCACTAACTGGTGTATTACATCAGACAGTGAAGCTCAAAGGGCGGAAACAACGAAACAGATCTTCCATAAGTTTCCTTCCACATGTTAATAACATAATGAAACAGTGTATCAACATACAAATGTTATGTTTTACTGGATGTTAGTATTTGTTCTGTTTTTGTTTTTTTCTTTCTGATACAAACGCCAGCCATCTCTCAGCCCAGAAAATGTTTCCCACTGCCAGCATCTCTCAGTGTTTTGGCACGATGGAAATAAACCATTAGAAATGCACCAGAAAGACCCTATGAGATTAGTCGCCTTGTTGATGGAGTGTGTTTGTAATAGTGTGATGAAAAGCATCTCGTTCACAGTTTCTTTAGTTTGGTTTTCAGCAGAGACGAGAAAAGTTTGAAAGCGTTTTCTTTTTTTAACACAGTGTTTCTTTACAAACATCAGTCACTCATAAAGACAGAGCACACTCAGCAGCAGGACAAGAGTGGTGAAATGATGTTGATGCGGGGGGGTTCAGCATCTGAAACTAGACAATGGCAGTCTCAGATAATAGTTTTGCTTCATTTTACAATAATAAGTATTTTAAATTTGGGGAAAAAAATAACATTTAAACGAAAAATAAGAAAAAACTATTTCTTTCTCTTTCACCAGTTACAGACCATGAACTATGTGGGTCAGCTAGCGGGTCAGGTGTTTGTGCAGGTCAAGGAGCTGTACAGAGGACTCAACCCTGCAACACTCTCTGGATGCATAGATGTCATAGTGGTCCGGCAACCTGATGGCTCCCTGCAGTGCTCCCCCTTCCACGTACGCTTCGGAAAGATGGGTGTGCTGCGGTCTCGTGAGAAAGTGGTGAGGACATAGTATTGTTACTGACCAACACTTTCAACTAAAGCTATCTGAGAGCTCAGTATTCTGGTGTTTTACCCCGATTGTGTACTGACTTAACATAAAAATAAACTTAAACCTTAACAAGAACTTCTTTAGAAGATGCTCACAAGGTTCAATGAAAACTTGAGAAGTCTTTATTTTTATCTTTCAGGTGGATATAGAGATAAATGGAGAGCCAGTAAGTTTGCACATGAAGCTGGGAGAGAATGGAGAAGCTTTCTTCGTCAAAGAGACAGAGAACAAACTGGTAAGTTATAATGTACTATGGCGTTATGCCAAGTCAACAAACACACACAAATATAGAAAGGAACAGACAGTAAATGCCAGATACGCAGGTTGTGAAACTTGAGCTGTAATCGCCTCAACGTTTCATTAGGTGTGTTTGTAGGGAACATGATTATTAAATTATTGTCCTCTGCACTTCATTATCTCCTACTGTTTTTTAAAAATTACTAATTGAACTGCAATTACGCGTTGTTGTTGTTTCAACAGTCAGACATGCCATTAGATCAGCTAACTATGGCTTTTTTTCTATTAAACTGTATTCTAATGATATGTGTTTATGTTATGGTCAGGGAATATTAAAGTACAAATAACATCTGCTGAGTAGGAGAAAGAAATCCAGACAGGTACCTTGCATGTTGATTTAGACAGACTGCAACATCCTGTTTTATCTGCACCCAGTTTACAAGATCACAAAGTATCTCATCATACACAACAATAAGATTAAACAGGAGCCACCGTTATTTTGTGGTGACCAGCACAGGTTGAATTCCTTTTGGACAAAGTATCAGACTTAAAATGATAATATACAAATAAATGTAACTATCTCTTCATCTGGGCTGTATGTGTACATGTTATATGCTGTTATTTGATGCATAAACAGCATTAATTCAAACATGCTATAACTTTAGCATGTCAAGAACAGCACCAGAGTTCAAATAGAACAATATGTGCATGCAAGATTAAATAAACCTTTGTTTTGTAGTTCTGTGATCATGTTAAAGCTGGAAACGCTGGAAATGAGAGCAGCATGCTGGTTGTGCAGGGGACAGTTGTTGAAACGTTCAGACTTCCAGCTCAAATCATTTCTTTTGGATACCGTTTAGCCTCAGCTTCCAACTTGATTTTTGTCTAAACTGAGTGTCACAAAAGGAAAATCCTACTTTCCACAGTATTAAGTTACGTGGAGGTATTTGCAACGCAAATGCAAACACAACAGGAAATGGACTAACCTGGAAAAATGTCTGTTTTATTATGAAGTGATGAGCATGGCTTTGTGGGAGTGGCCGGAGAGCTAAGGGTGTAAATGAATCAGGGTAATGTGAAAAAGGGGGGGGGGGGGTGCATAGCTCCTCTGAGGAACCTTTTTGTTGCCGTGGTAAACAAAATATTGCAAAGCACTGACTGATAAGTCCTGGTTGTGTTCCTTAATAAGGAACTGGGAAGAACATTTTTTAATCTGAGAAGATTTGCTGTAATTCCTTATCTGATAGAAAAAGTTGGTCTAATTCTTTCTTCTTTTTCTGACTGAAAAGGAGAAAACAGCTTCCCAAAAGTCAATTAATAAGTACTACAATAAGAATGTTTTAATCCTTAGCAGAGGGTGAAAAATAGCTTTTTCAATTGAAGTCCTGGCAAGTCAAATATATTTGTAAATCCACTTTGCACACATCTGTTATGTTTGGGTCTAGTGTCAAATCCTCTCCTTAACTCCACAGAGTGGAAAAGCACCAGATGCCTATTTATAGCTTTGCCCATTTCACCCTAAGCCAGGTGTGATGGGTACAGACTGCACTCAGAAATTTGGTGGTTGCTCATGTATGCAGAGTCCAGACAGACTGGGAGACAGAAGACCAGACTGACATTCAGAACATATTCTAACCAAGGATCAGGACAAAGGCATAAAACTCACAGCCAGTAGCCATACATCACTAAAGCACAGGCTGCTTTCTATTCATATAAACAGGAGGAGGTCCGAGGTAACAGCTGGAGCATTTATCTTTTCATCAGTTCCAAAACAACGGTTTAAGTTATCATCTCACTAATCTGAGTGTGAAAAGTTAAAACATTTTAAGAACTATTTGGCATTAAGCCCAGTGCTGTGTGAACTCCTACCGAACCCTCTGTGCTTTTTCTCTCTGTCTCCACCTCAGGGTGTAAAGTTAAACCTGAGGATTTGTTGGAACTTGTACATAATGCTGTAGATCCTGCAACATCTTCAGCTTCAGCAACATTGCAACATATTTTCCCAACTTGTGGTTAAAAAAAAGAAACACATCTTCTGTCTTCTTGTGGTTGATGCGTCTTCTACATAAAAGCCATGAATGTGTAATTATCCTAAATGTTTTTCATCACTTTACTTTTTAACCAGTCAGTGTGGTAAATATGTGGGAGAACAGTTCACAAAACATTTTAAAGCCCTAACATTCACCATGCTGTGATGAAGGTTGAAATAAGCATCTGTGTTAGATTAAATAAACAAAACAGTTTTCACATTTAACAAATTTTTAAATAGAAAAAGATTTTCCCAAAGTGTTTTTATAGATATTCTTATGATGGGAAGAGATCAGAGCAGATATGCTTAGACCTTGTATGACCCAAACTTTGACCACTGTCCCTTTTCCTCTCCTATATAAATGATTTGGACCGCCTTATAACACGTGCACTGCTAAGCATGTGCAAGCTGGTGCTGTTTGGATCAACTCTTTATCTTTTTGGTCCCTCATTCTGTCTCCCGTTCTCCGTCTCTTTGTATCCCACAGCCATAATCACAGCAGCACAACCCTTTTGAGCAAATGTGTGATTGTGTGATTTAACTAATCTGAGTTTAAACCCAAATTTTCTCTAGATTATGTGAATCGTATGCAGAGAAAAACCCCAAAACATTTCTGATCTACTGCTAAACTTTTGGGCCCTCATTGTGTCTCAGATTGCAAAATGAGTCTTTTCACACCTAACATTTTATATAGATGCCATAGTCATTAGAGGATTCTAATCAGAAGTTACCCCCACACCCCACACCCCTGCTTTTTTTCTCTGTTTGACATTATTAAATAGTTTATATAATGCAAAGGCCCAAAATGTAGGTGCTCACACTAAACATGTCTGTTGGGTCTCACTGATGTCCTGTTTAATGATTTTTCTCTCTTCCTCAATGTGTTCATTTAAACTCTGCCTGCAGTAATTGTTTTTTTTTTCAACTTGAATTTTTAGATCTATCCATCCATCTGTTTTCTACACTGGGTTACTTGCTTATTCCAGTGAAAGGCCCCAGACAAGCTGGATCTCACTTTTTAAGATTAAACAAGTTCACACTACAACTATTTGTTGTTTTGTTTATTTTGTGTAGATCTATCTTTATGTTCAAATTGTGCAATCCTGCTCCGCTTTTAGAATTGTAAAAAATAAAAATCCACAAAGTTTACTGATTTAAAATTTGTCTTAAGTACCATTTCCTCTGTTTTTCTGACTCACTTTATAGCATTTTGCATTTAATAGCAGCCACGTGGTGTAGAGTAACCCTGATTTGACATGTGACCTTTAATTTTCCCTTTTGGAGTTACCTGCATGTGAAACATTTTTGTAATTTGCCAAAAACATTTTTTCACTGTTGTAGCCTGAATGTGAAATTATTGCTTAAAAACCAGTACATTTAAAAAAAAAAAAACAATCTGGAATAAATATCCAAAAAAGCATTGTATTAGTTGTAAATATGATGTGCACATGTGCAGATGTGCAGATGTGCACCTCTGGGGTCACTTCAGAAAAATCAAATAAAATGTCAACTGATAAAAGAAATAATCACGTTTAAAAATATATATATATATCTGTATCCTCATATGTTACTGCAACCGTGTCATGTCCCCTATCACCAGGAAGTGGTTCCATCCTATCTTGCCACATCACCAATCATGTCGGCAGGGGAGGCGTTGATGCAGTTACAGTTGGGCAGGGGCAGTTCTCATCACCATGGTAACATAAGCTGGAAATAAAAAGTAAATATTGGAATTAATGCTACTGAAACTGCATTAATGCTGCACTCTCTTATCACATAGACGCCATCCCTTCCAGTTCACTATCGGTCCAAAGCCTGAGTACACAACATGGGGATGGAGGGACAAACAAAAAGAGGAGGAAGAGGAGGAAGAAGGCAAGGCCAGAAGGATGTGCAGGAGGGAGGAGAGAAGAGAGTGCAGATGAGTTCTCAGAGGATGAGAACATGTTCACTATCGACTTAAGCTCAGATGAGGAGAGGGAAGGGGACAACAGCAGGTGTGTGTTTGCTAGAAAGAGTGTGTGACTGTGTGTGTTTGAGGTTAAATGGAAGTCAGCTTTTTCTATTTCTGAGGAAAACCCTTTTCCTCACAATGTTGTTTATATAAGCAGTAGAGCTGTTTCCAGTAAGCTTTCTAACTGTGTTTAGTGGAAGTTGTGTGTGATTATGTTTTTCATGTGTGACATGTGACTCCAGATATCTGAAAAAATGTATGTAAATAAAATCTATATCTGCACCACATGAATCAGAGGACCCAAAGTACAAAAGTTATGTTCATTCTGACTGAAATATAAAAAAAATTACAGCTCTGAGACAAACACAAGTTTCCAACAGTTTCATGTCCCTCTTATTTAGTGAAACCACCAGGTTTGATGCCTTCTAACCAGACAGTACTACTGGAGACAGTAGCTACAGCTGTGCTATGTTAATGCAGAGATTAGTCCAGTAAAAGATAAATTACACCCTTTTCCAATTTAAGGTTTTATATATGAGACTAAATATGTTTCTCACCAAGTTGTAAAATAAGGTGAATATAACTTCAGATTGACAAACACATGCACACATGCTGATAAATTTGTGTTAAGTCCATATGAAGCACACACACGATTCAACAGTTTGCAGAACCAACTCCAGCATCATCTTGATATTTTCTGTAATAAAGGTATTACTCGATCACATTGTTGGACAGGAATATTGATCTTTACTATACGTGATGGTATCCATTCTTGCATAGATCTTTGAAGCTCCAACAACAGCATTTCAGTCAGATTAAGGGCTCAAATGTATTGCAGTAACTGGAATCATTATCATGTTTTATAAGCTAAAATATGCAGGCTTTTGCTTTTAGATGCACAATCTGACATTTTATTCTAAGGTAATTTAGTACATGGGGAGTTTATTGTTAACTCACAGGTCATGTGTCTGTACATATCACCCCTCCTCTACTGTGCCTGTTGTTGGTGTTTCTTGTGCTTCTTCGGATTATTGCAGTATCATAAAATGCACTATGCTTGAGCATCACATGCAGAGCTCTGTGATGCATAAATGATCTCCTCTTTTCGCCTTGTTAGGATTTTGGCTTTGATTTCAGTAGAGCAAACACTCGTAGACAATTAGATGATCTAATGTGGGAGCCTGCAAGTTTGGGCATGTTATTGTTTACATCGGAAACCCTTTGAAAAACATCTCTGCTTGTTGGACTCGCTCCAGAGATTTGTACTGTTCCCACAATGCTCTCTGTCTGTTTGAAATAATGGCTCAGTGGCGCCCTTACTGCAGGAGTTTGGAGCCTTTATTAGGAAGCTTACCACATGGTGGGCTGGGAAAATTCCTAAATCCCTTAAGGACATTAAGGAATGTGCGTCTGCTTCATGTCGAGCTTCCTACTGTACTTGATGTGTTTTCAAAGCTGACTTCAGATTTCTAGTTACGGTTAAACAAAAATGGTTTATTTTTCAAACTGCACTCGAAAAAGAGCTTTTTAAAGCACTTGGTGGTTGTCATGAAATATGTGAAATGATGAGTTTGTAAACTGTAATAATGTTTTGTGCATGTGTGTGTTTGTGATCAGACCAGTGTACGGCCACCATGAGTCTAATGCCAACATCAACACACACCCCATCAGCGACTGGCCTCATTCACAGAGGTATAATTGGGACACAAACCTTGAGCTGTTTCACATAACTCACTCTTTGTACATCTATGTCTACACAAGCAGTTAACAATGATATAAATTCACTTTCTTCTCTCTTTTTTGTCTCTTATTTCTGTTTTTGTCTGTTTGTCTTCTGTATGATGGCAGTAATGTAGTCAAAGAGCCTCTCTCCATCCCTGCAGCATGTGGTCTGTCCATCTCTTGTCCTCAGAGGACTTCCCAGTTCTCTTCCCATGTTAGGTATCACTTTTATTTCCAAACTCACTGACTACTGATCTAATGCACTAAGTTACCAAAAAAAACTATTTTTTTCTGAGACAGACTTAAAACGAAGCACATGTGCACGTATTAAGATGAAGATGATTGCAGTCTTTTGTTGTGTTTTGTGTCTGAAGCAACTGCAAACTTATCTTAATTGAGTGTCTCTGCCAGCAGTCAAGATGATTCGCGGTCATCAACACCAAAGAGTGACTCAGAGCTGACCAATCAGACTAACCCTGAGATGCTGTGGACCTGGGGGGAGCTGCCACAGGCCGCACAGGTATCTACTTGAACACATACCTGGGAATGTATCTTATTATATATTTTGGATATTATATATTATTATATATCTTAGGATAGCAGCAGATAACTTCAGAGGTTCTATAAGCTTTCATATTAAGTGTTCCTACAAACCATGAAGCAAGATTATACATACAGGCTCTGTGAAATGAGACAAACATTGCTCATGTGGATATTTTATTCATATTTAAGCTTCACTATCTTCTCTACAGCCCACTTTAAATTGTCTCATCTAATTATCATTTTCCAGTGAACCAGCAGTATCCTCTGGATGTTATAGCACCTCATCAGGGTCATGTTGTATAAACACTTTTACAGATTAAAAATACAAACATAACTCATTAAATACACATGAAGACACAAAGAAGGGAAATCCTGATAGAATAATACTCTCAGAGTACTACAGCTGCAGCTTATCCAGAATGCTGCTGCTAGAGCTTTAACTAGAACGAAAAGATCGGAACATATCACACCAGTTTTAAAATCTTTACACTGGCTATCCAGTCAGTCACAGGATATATTTTAAACCCTGCTGGTTGTTTATAAATGCCAGAACGGTTTAGGACCAGAATACATCTGTGATATGTTCAGAGAATATAAACCAAGCAGAGCTCTTAGATCCAAAG
>JBAMHX010000001.1:22120168-22143852 GCA_037177515.1 Pseudomugil tenellus
ATTTTCTTTTTTATTTCTGTTTCAACCTCTGTAATGCTTTTAATGTTTTTATGTAAAGCACTTTGAACTGTTGTGTACATGAAAGGTGCTATACAAATAAGCTTGCCTTGCCTTGCCTACCAAAACTAAAGTTACTTTTTGTCTTTTGCAGCCTTCCTTTCTGACTTCCCACCAGAAGCAGGACGCTGCTGCAGCTCTCTGTATCCCAGTGACTGCTAACACTCACTTCAGAGCCATCAGTGACACCAGGCATCCTTCCGTCACTGTCTGTAGCCCACAGCAAGAGGAGACCACTGCTCTTGAAGAGGACAAGGACACAGAGGAAAACCGAAGTGCGGCCAGGATAGAACTGGATGTTAAGTCTGGGAATACACCTGTAGAAGAGCATGGTAAGTAACATCCACAGTGGCCTGGACTCATTTCCCCAGTACTTAATGGAGGTTTTGTACCTTTACATTGTATTAACTGTTTTTTTAAGAACAAACAAAAAACCATTTTTTTGGACTGAAAATGGTTTTATTTATTTTTGATGCAATCTACTGATGCTGCTGCTGGAGCAATTTTCAAGCTTTGATATTTTTCACTACTCAATTTAAAACTTTACTGACCTCCAGTGGTCGTTTTGAATCCGACAGTCTCGTGCTTCTCTTTGCATCTGAGATAATAGAGTCAACTTTACTGAAGTTCAATCAAGTCAACAGATTTTATTCATACATGTTTACTGTTGTGTCCAATAAAGATATACACCATTAGATCCATGATGAAGCATGAGTTTGTTTTGACTCTGCAGGAACAGAAGTGGAGAATGTTGGGCCATTGTGTGCAGAGATGGAGGGTTTAATAGCGTGTTCAGTATCACCGAGGATCATCCCCGATCATCTGGATGAAAGCAGGCACAGAGGAAGTCCAATCAGAAGTATGGACTCGCCGACCAAGAAGAAAGGTACTGTATGTTGTCTGTAAACAGTTCAAAGGAAGTCTTGAGCTCAGACTCACATTGTTTCTCAGATTCGTCTTTCATTTCTGCTGGTGATGAAGTTTGATGCTGTATCCTGTAGAAAAGAGAAGCCAGCACCTTGGCGCTGATGGCATTTATCTGGATGACATTACAGAGCTGGAGCCTGAAGTTGCTGCTCTCTACTTCCCTAAAAGGTACAATAACAAACACAGAACTTGGCCTGCCCAATCAATCCATCCAACATATACACATTTAGTGAAAGTCTTTTTTTTTTTTAGTCATTTTTTACTCACTAGTGACCATTATGGATCTTCTAAGAAGAATTCAATACAGATAATAGATACGTTTGTCATCTTTTCTAAAATACTAATAATTTCCGTTTTATTGCTGTATGTAATTATTACTAACATTTTTTATATAAATAAAGTAATCAATCAATTCTTTAGATTGATTGCGAAGCAGCATTCGGATTCTTTAGGTCCCAGAAGCCAAATCACTCACAGCAAGAGACAGTTTACATGTGTGTTTACTGGAACAAGAATGACTACATGCGTCCTGAAATGATTAATTATGTGTATGTGTGTGTGTGTGTGTGTGTGTGTGTGTGTGTGTGTGTGTGTGTGTGTGTGTGTGTGTGTGTGTGTGTGTGTGTCTGCTCTCAGTGATGGAGGCTGCAGTTCAGTGAGAGGGGATGCCGAGATGGTGATGGTGGACGTGAGAAGTGCTAACCAGTCTCCACAGTCAATAGGCAGCAGTGGGATGGACAGCGGTGTGGATAGTTTGTTGGACCAAATAAGCGATCTGCCTCATGTGGCTATCTCTTTGTGTGGAGGACTCACTGACAACAAGGAGATCACAAGAGGTAGGATATGGACCAAGCAACACTTAACCATCCTTCCGTCCATCAACTTTCTTCCCACTTATTACATTGCAGGGTTGTTAGCTGTCTGAAGCCCATCCAAGCTACTTTATGATTGTCATAGGTCACGCTTCTTTTTATTTCTGTAAAGAGTGATGGGAGTCAGTTTGAATGTGTATAATCAGTATTTTAAAACTAAATGTCTTTGAATGACACGTGCATTGATCTGTGTGTGTTCTTCTCCTACCATGTGTGTTTAATGCCACAGAACAATTCTTGGAGCGGGCAATTTCTTATCAGCAGTTCTCTGAAAACCCTTCGATCATTGATGACCCTAATCTGGTGGTGAAAATAGGAACCAAGTACGTCTTATTTCTAAAATTTCCTACTGATCTCCTGTAGCACAATATTCTTTGCTTAATTATTATTTAGAGTCAAACATGTGAGTTCCTGTTGCAGAAAAACATCCAAAGGTCTAATCTGTTGCAGGTACTACAACTGGAACACAGCAGCTCCCGTCATGTTGGCCATGCAGGTCTACAAGAAACCCCTCCCACAGGTAAGACCATCCCGTTGCATATTAATTTAACAAGTCCCATTCTTCTAATTTTGTGTATTTACACACTATAATCTGCAAAAAATACAAAACAATAACATGTCGAGTAAGTAAAAGTGTAAATTATGCAAAAAGTGAATCATCTCAGTTTAATTTTGAAGAACAAATATTTCCAATAATTTGCTAAACGAGCAGCATTTTTTCATTTCTGCTCTCCATTTTATAATCTCCTTTCTTTCTTACATATATCATGTGGAAATGTTATGAATACCATAGAATAATCTGTAATTATTCATTTACACACAGAGCTTGTTATTAGCTAAAAGTTGATCTGTCGCAGTATTCACACACTCCCGTATTTCTCTTGTGCACTCCCAGCATTTTAAAAAGGGCCGTTCTGAATCTGATCTTTTACTTTGGTTCAGCCTTGATCATTTGATGATATTCTTCCATTATTACCATATTTTATGAAACGTTAAGTTTGCACTAAGAAAAAAAAGAACATTTTTTTACTCATTGTTTTTTTCTCAACAAATGGTTGATGACAGTGAAAAATGTGAAAAGAATAATGAAATGAGAAAACAAACACTGACATTTGGCTTTACTTTCCCAAACTAAGCAGCAGAGATGACCCAGACAGGGTTATTTCCACAAATTCTTTTATAAAAGTCATTATAAAAATGATTTGTATATCTGAATATTTTAATATTATCCCAAGTGAAAAAGGCTGAAATAACTTTTAACGCATGTCAAAGTTGCCTGTTTTAAAACAATGAAATATTGCTTTTCGTTTATTGTCCTACACTTAAATAACACCATGTTTTTGCTCCCTTTATTTCCCATTTTATTTACTGGTGTTCTTTCACTCGTCGTCTGTCTGACATGTTTGTTGAAGTGTTGGTGTTTGAGTTATGTCCTTTCTGCTTTTGGCTTCTTCTCTTACTGCCTTCCTGGTCTGTTTGGCTCCAGCACTTCCCAGCCTGTAGGATGTTTTCTGGCTTTGCTTGAATGTTAGCAACAGCTTGCTTGTGCGTTTGCATCTTTGTCATCCTCGTTCTGTCTTGCAGTCTGTTTCTGTCTTGTACCATATGTTTTTCTCATTCTCCTTGTAGTGTGTCCCACCGGAGACACACTACTTTCTTTCCCACTAGTGTTTAACCATGATCTCCAGATGTTTCCATTTCTTATGCTTTTCTTGGCACCTTTTGCTTTTTGCATGCATGTCACTATCTTTTTACATCCAGCTTTCCTTTTATGGCCTTTGCTGGAATACAATGAAATTTGATGTTATTATTATTTGTTTTTTTCCTTTTGTGTTTTTTTTTTTTTGCTTGCCAGTTTTGAGTTACATTTCCACTCAGTTTTCAGTTGAATGTGCATCATTATCTTCAGGCATCAGTGGAGAACATCATGAAGGAGAAAATGCCAAAGAAAGGAGGACGATGGTGGTTTTCATGGCGAAGCAGGAACAGTGACTCCAAGTCGGTTAGTTAACACACACATTTGGAAACCTAATTTGTCCTTTCTCTTGATTGTGGTGCTGAAACATCTAAAAAGGGAAAGGACTGATGACAAAGAATTTGATTAGTATCACTTCCCTAATGTAATGGTGGACTGAACCAGTTGTGTTCTTCATAAACTTCAGGAAGCAGTGACAGAGATGGGAGGGGACAGAGAGGAAAGCTCACTCAGCGTAACCTCTGTTAGCAGGTGACCTTAGACACATACTTGTGCTGCTTGTTTGCATCATCTTTACATCATTAGATTTCTCAAACTTGTTGCCTTGGTTTCAGGATGAAGGACGACTCATCGAGTGATGAGGAGCACAGGTCATCCCGTCAGATGACAGAATCCTGTCCCCCGGAGTCCCTTTTGAATCCCAGCAGCATCTGTTATAAGAAGACTCTTCGCCTCTCTTCCGACCAGCTGGTACATAATTTTATTCACATTAGCATGGCATCAAATTAATTTCTGTCAGCTCTGAAACTATCTGGTGAAGAATATTGATCAAACAGTATCTTATATTAACAATGCGGTTGTGAGTACACATTGAGTATGGGTAACACAGGGCTGTTAAGCTATAGTTTGATAAAATATATCTGAAATACTAATATAGCTTTACAGATTAAAACCTCATCCACTAGATGAGCAAATGCTGAAATAAAACATGACAGTGTTTTTGTGTTTCTCACTGAAATTCTGAATGTCATTAGGCAGCATGAAAATGAGTTGCGTACCTCATACATTGTTAGTGAACTGTGTTACAGAATGTTTTCCTCATGTGGAGTCAATAACACTGAATACACAACTTTAGGAAAACCTATTTTATCCTATCTTGCTTGTCTTTTACATATTCTGTGTGTGTGTTTACAGGCGAGCCTGCAGTTAAAAGAAGGTCCAAATGATGTGGTGTTCAGTGTGACCACTCAGTATCAAGGCACCTGCCGTTGCCATGGAACAATCTATCTTTGGAGCTGGGATGATAAGATAGTCATCTCAGATATAGATGGAACTATTACCAGGTAAGAGACTTTTCATTTCCCCTGTATTACTAGTAGATGCCAGGCTCTCCACAGATTTGGCGTTGTTTTTCCTTTAATATAGCCAGTGTATTTAACATATGTTAAATGTTAAATACATTACATTTGTGCAAAAGTAGCTCTCAGGAACATCTGTAGTAATTGTGAGCTAATATTTGTCTTGTATTACACTGTAGGTCTGACACCCTGGGCCACATCCTCCCCACACTGGGTAAAGACTGGACCCACCAGGGTATTGCACGGCTCTACCATAAAGTCAGTCTGTGAGTGTAATCTTTGTTCTAGTTCACTGCTTATTTTTCTTTGATATGCATCATTTACAAAGTGTAAATACTCTGAAGTGACTGCTTTTTGCATCAATACTGGCCTTCAAACATGCATAAATACTGGTGAGGTTTTGCATTTTTTTTGCATCCCTTTAGCTTAAATATGCTGCAGCAATTTTTTTTCTTTCACAGAAATGGATATAAATTCATGTACTGCTCAGCAAGGGCCATCGGTATGGCTGATATGACACGTGGGTACCTGCACTGGGTCAATGAGAGGGGAACCATGTTGCCAATGGGACCAGTGCTGCTCAGCCCCAGCAGTCTTTTTTCTGCCTTTCACAGGTCATATATGCAGCATGTGGTATTAAGATTTTTATCTGCACTGCTTTAAGATGCGTTTGAATTTGCAAATATGTGTAAGGTGGACGAGTAATGGAGATAAAGATGACAGAAAAGAGTATGAATCTATGATTTTCTCTGTGTTCTGTAGGGAGGTGATTGAGAAGAAACCAGAGAAATTTAAGATTGAGTGTCTCTCCGACATCAAACATCTTTTCCACCCAAACACAGAACCCTTTTACGCCGCCTTTGGCAACAGAGCTACGGTGAGATCAATGGACACACACACACACTTACTCACACATACGCTCCTTAAAAACACCATCAAAAACCATTTGCTTCAAATACTTTTTGTAGTGTGTTTTGGTCTTATTACCAATCTTTTCTTTTTCCTTCGGATGCTTGTTTGTGTGCATGTTTGTGATTTTAGGATGTGTATTCCTATAAGGAAGTGGGAATTCCTCTGAACAGGATTTTTACTGTCAATCCCAAGGGAGAGCTGATACAAGAGCATGCCAAAACCAACATCTCCTCGTAAGCAACCTTCCATATGACCTTAGTGAAAACACATGTGCACACTGATGTTGCAACATTTTATCTTTGCATGGTAAGCTGCAAAAGTCTCTGTGTGTGTGTCTCTTTGCTAGCTTTGGGCGCCTGTGCGATATGGTGGACCATGTCTTTCCTGTCCTGGTTCAAGATGAGGAAGCTGACTTCACCCGATCTGATACTTTCGATCAGGGCAGCTACTGGAGAAAAGAGCTTCTTGATGGTACCAGTCAGGATGAAGAAGATGTGCAACCTGAAACCACATCAGATTGATCACAGAGGCTGCTATGCTGAAGGTTTTTTTCTGCACTCCTGAAAGGAAACCAAGGCCAGTGGGTTTCTACTTGATTTGGAAGCTGGCAGCCTGGTTCATAAACGACTGCCTTTAGTGTTAAGAATCATGTTGGAGACAGGCAGTAAGCTTTGCCTGACACGGAAAATGAAGGTAGCTTTTGAGCACAACGATGACACTTTAAAGAAATAACTGTGACTACTGATTCTTTGTAAAGTAATGTCTCTCCAAATTTTCTTATTAAAAAAAAGCACTTATTTCTCATCCAGTTATGGGATACAAGCAGTCTCAAAAGTGATAATAAGATCAGTATTAATGGGAATAAAATATGCCCGCTGATGGAAACAAAAAGGCTTTTTAAAAGGGAAAAGAAGAAAAAAGATAAAGAATAAGATAAAAAAAAGAGTGTATTGACACAATGTCACAGGTCCCCATGTATCACATTTTAATTAGTGCTCTGACTGGCAAACAAATGCACTTATATAGACATTGTAGAGAAAACACACTGTACTTCTGTGAGAGATGCTTATGCTGGTCAGTTTTCTCTCCACAACCCCAGACAAAGAACTTAGAAATTCATTTTACATGTAATCTGGGATAAATCCATGAAAATCTTGGTACAGTATAGATTTTAAAATGTTTTTTTTTTAACAAAAACTTTTATACTCTTTTTCTGTGACATATCTAACAAACAATAACCAGAGACTCAGAATCAAGTTTCTAAGTTGTACCAGAGTGGGCACTTTGCAGCCGAGCCCTTCAGAATGGAATAATCCAGGTGATACAAACAGAAAAAAGCACAGACAGTGTATCCACACACCCTATGTGCCAAGCTCATATGCAGGTCCAGCTAAAAGTGTTTGTGCGTCAATGTGAGAGTTGTATATGTGCGCGTGCGTGTGTGTGTGTGTGTGCGTGTGTGTGTGTGTGTGTTTGACCACGCCACTGTGAAACACGTGGCTACGACTTCCTCTGACTGATTTTATAGTGCTAAATTGTTGTTTTTAAGATAAATGCACAACAATGCAAACTAATTTAGTCTTTTTTATCATCCTTATTTCTTTATTATTTGTTTGGTGATGTGTTTGAATGTCATGTGGAAATCACCCGTCATTCTAAAATCTAATGCTCAACAATGCAACTAAATAATAACTTTAGGTAAGACTATAGTGATTTATTTCAGTTTTGTGATGTTCTTGCTGCACAGATCAGTATGCATATGTGCTGCACTGACCCTCTCTTTGAACATACTTCTGATACTTCAATAACTTCAATTTTTTTTCCATGTGTTATTGTGCTTTTACACACTGATCAAATCATAGCTACTGTATCATATTCATGCAAAGTGGACGCTTGTCTGTATATTTGTATAACTTAAATATGGGGAAGACCACTGTATATTAGTTACCATCAGTGATCACATGAAGTCACTTTTTATTTCTATCAAAGCTCTTTTGTTCTGACGTGTAAAATTCTTTGTTACTGGTGCTTATTCAAATGCATGTCCAGCCATTTGAAACACATTACTCAAAGTTCTCTTAAAAAGCAAACAAACAACAGCCCCACACACTGGCTGTGTGTTACACTAAGATGTGGCATTTTCACCATGTGACCACTGAGGCAATACATTAATATGCAGTATTGTAGGGAATAAACCAATAACCTCCTTCCTCATTTCTTGTCAACCATCAAGACTATTATTTTCTTTGTTATTGGCTCCTATGTAGAAAATATACTCAACATAAAGTTCTGCTCTTAATTTCTTTTAGCTACTATATTTGATATTAGTGTGTCCTGTTATCAGGATAAAAAGCGGATTCATGGTAACTAAGTCTGTTATGGTGTTATATGGTATTAGTACAGGCTACTGTGTCTGTGGTTCTGTACTGTGATTGTTTTTGCTTAGACTGAAACTAATCAGGAATTATCTTCTCGTTTAATCTAAAAGTGTTGATTTTCACACCTCTGTGGATTTGAATGGAAGCATGCTGTTTAATGTTCAGATGTATGTTTATCTGGATGGTCTTTAAGAGAGAAGTTCATTTAAAAAAAAGGAATCAGATGATTAGTTACCATATGTCGAAGGTTTCACCAGAGTCTGTTATGTTTTAATGAATATAATTCAATTCTTTCTGTGAAAGAGACATGAATGACTAGTTTCCAGTCCCTCTTCTATGTAGACATTAAGTTTGCTTTCTTCCATGCAAAGTTTATGGTTTTTGCACAAAGCTGTTGTCTACCAAGCAATGTGCAGTGCAAGCTGTTGTTAACAATGTAGTTGAATCTGCAAAATAAACATTTTTCAGTAAATACAAATGTAATATCTAATTTCTGTTTGTGTTCTTTTCTTTCAATTGTATATATACATTGCTTGATTTCTATTTTTTTCTAACTGAGGTTTTATCCAAACAGAAGCAACACTAAAACGGGGCCTCGATGCTTTTCTCAGATTTGTTTCATTTAACTACCTAAAGCCTTCACCAGACAGCAATTTTATGAATTGACAGGGATCATATTTTTGCTACAGCAGAACAGAAGTTCAACTAGCACATAGAGGAAATGTTTTACTTCTGTGGTCTTGTTGGAGGAGACGTAAGGGGGGAGCATCTGTTTCATATTTATAAAAAAACCCACCACATTCTTTTATAGGATGGCTAACATCTATCCCCCTTTCAACTCTGCAGACTCTCTGCACCTTCTACTCTTTAATTCATCTTATACTTCTTTCTTTTTTCCGCTTCATCAATTGTCCATGCAACTGCATCACTTTTGAAATAACAGGAAATCCCATTTCTCTTTGCTTTGGTATTTCATCACATTCCTTGTAGTTCTCCATTTCAACCCTTTCACCCGGCTACCGCGCTCCAGATACACACATATTATCCCAGCTGAAACACATTGCTGTCCGCAAACACTTTTGCCTGTAAAGTGCTTGAACAAGATCTTCTTGTTTGAAATAAGGATTAATAAATAATTTTGCAAATAAATTCAGCAAGTAGGTCACAATGTTAAAATGCTGGAAGCACTGATAAGCTCTGAAGCTAACACGTTTTAAAAAGATTAATTTAAATTGAACTGATTCAACCTAAAGAAAATTAACCCGTTACATTTTTTTTTCATGCTGTGGTGCAGGATTAGAAATGGTTGTGGAAGGACTAATGAATAATGTGACCCACCCGAGTGCCACTTTGAGATGAAACAATTAAATTCTGACAGACGCATATGTAAACTGACCTTGACCTGAGTAAACATTAAAGGTCAAGTGCAAGCAAATGCACCTAAATGTACCTCTGTATTGCTTCAATCAACTTTATGTTTTCCATCATAATGCAGCATTTATACTGCATCATCTGCTAACAGGTGATGTTGTTCTGTTTAAGCTCTGAATGAAGAGGATTTAAAAGTCATAAACCCTGTTAACTCATGACTAAATGGATAAACATGCGGTAGAAACACGTGTTATGAATGGAGTACAAATGCTTATAGAAAATAATTAAAGATATACAAAGCAGAATCGTCCTAGTTACAAACATGTTACATGTTCAGTTAATTACACGCTTCATTTTTTGTAAGGTTTCAGTTTTATGTGCAAACCTGTCTAAGTCACCTTTTTAATTCACACAACTTTTTTTTTTCATCTGTACATTTCAGTGATTTAACTTTCCACTGCACGCTTGCTTGCCTATGAACAGCCACTTGGTTTATTACACTTACTGTGATGCTGTGAGAGAATTTGGATGATCTTAGAGGGAGTTATAGAAATAATAGCGCTAAGTCCGCCCATCAATGACGCTGCTACAGATGTGGGTCTGATGTTTAACAACTGTTACAACTCTAAACTGCTGCACCGAAACACACAACTGCAGAGGTATGCTTTTCTCTTGTATACCAAAAACTGCTTTATTTCTGTTTCTGCTTTACTTAAGATTAACTGTACGTCGGATGCTTTAAGTGAACACATTTAATGTTCGCAGCGGGTTAAAAATGGGCTGTCGTCCTTTATATGAGTGAGCTTTGATTTGTTTTTCTGCGACTGGTTGGGTTTATGAATGCGTGAAAATCAACACCTGGTTTTGTTGATAATGTTGGACATCAGAGTTGAAGACATAATCTTGAAGTAGTGAAATGCAGTTACGAGTTTCTGTTGAGTGTTACCATTAACGTTTTAGGAAAATCAGATGAGATAACTCAGCAGAACTACGGCCAAAGCCAGAACATGCTGAAGTTAGCTTCTGATTCACAGCTTCACAGATTCATAGGGTTTTAATCTTGAAGCAGGGGTGGAGCAAAGGTCGTGGCCAGGGTGGCACTGCCTAAATTCTAGTAAAGAACTAGAAAATTAGCTGGTCTTCCAGAACAGCAGTGTGAATGCTGGGAATGCTTGAAAAGGACAAACTCGTGTTTAAGTGGAAATGGTTGAAATTAAAATTGAAACTGCCCAAAGACAGTTGAAGATGGTTGAAATGTGCTTATTGAAGCCTTAACTAAAATTAATATAAAACTAAAAACAACAGCTGCTAATAGCAGTTTCTAGAAAATATTTTAATCATGAAGATTTAATCCATCAACAATTGCCAATGTTGTGAACCAAACTGTCATTAATGTTAGTACATGACTATGAAACAGTGCTAATAACAGTGCTAATCTGTTAGTTTTATGATAATATGGGATAACCTTATATTGTTTTAAGTGTGTCTAATAAGGGACTTAACATTAACTCTGTTATTTAAGATTGTCATGATGGAGCTAAAAAGGAAATAAATACAATTCTCATAGAGTACTTCAATGTCCAAGTTTATTAGCTGACTAAGCTAAAGATACATAATTATACAGGAACCTAGCATGGTTGCTAGTTCATATTACAATAAGATAAAACATAACATTTAGAAATATACAACCTGTAATCAATCTCATTTTATATTGGAAGATATAAAAAGACAGGGATTAAAGTTATGTAACACCACAACAGATTTTCATCAGCTGAAAAAATGTGAGAGGAAGCAAAGTGACCCACATGTATTTTGTTGTTTTTCCCTTTACACTTCTGAATCCAGTTTCTTCAGACGTATTAAACTGATGCCACTCTCTACTAATAAAACTTGACAGATCCAATATGTTAGGCAATCAGAAAGAGAGTAGGACAGGTCTTTACACAGTTGTCATCTTTCAGTCTAAGTTTTGCCTGAACTTTTGTTTGACTCTTGAAATAGTATGACAAAATGGGTACTGATGACATGGATAGTGGCTAGAAGTAGACAGCCTTATTGAATTATAACAAGTTAAGATTTTGTTTTAAACAGGAAGATAGACTATCAAGAAGAAACACAAAACTGTCTTAAGTTTTCTCCTAAAAACATCCTCTTTACCTGTTAGCATATCAATGGCTGCTAGTGGGTGTAATAAACATATTACAGAGCCCAACATGTCCATTATCATGTCTCAAGCAGCCAGTGTCTTAATCTCAGGGTGCACTTTCATCAGGTGTGCTGGAGCAGGGAAAAAACAAAAACATCCAGGATTGCGACTCTCTGTGACCGGAGTTTCGCACCTCTGTTCTAGGATATAAATAGCCTATCTAATGTGTATGCCTCAACACAAAACAGTGTAGCCATGTTGGAGGTGTGGGTGATTTTAACGCAAAATAAATAATGTGAGAAGCTGTACTTTTATTGTAACAGTTCCTTCTGTGCATTACTTTTTGTTTGTTGGATTTAAAATATACTGAAATAAATCAGGGTTGATTATTTATAAAATTATAAACTGTACCAATCCTTGAAAATAGTTGAAAACATTTAAATGAAATAAAAACGAATAAATAAAGACAGAAATTTAGTTTAGTCACGTGATGGTATGCGCTGTCCAGTAATTTATACAGTCAATGGTTTTCACCACATGTACCGGATAAAGTACATGTATCTCCCTGATAAAGTCTTGCTCAAGTCTAAAAGTCTTGCATTATTGCCTGTTCTCCCAGAAAGAGTCCCAGTGTGTGTCAAATAAGCAAAAATTCAAATTGTACCAGCAAAGATGTGCTAAGGTTGTTGCAGACAATTGTGGAGTGCTGCGAGAATTTACAGAAACTAAATATAATTATTATTAAAAGAAAAATAAACCCAAATCTAAGACAATTCATTTTAATGTATAATTGTAGATAAATGTCCATATTCATTGTGTTAGTCCATCTATCTATTGTTCTTTAGATGTCTGCTGAGCTGTACACTGCAAACGAACCAACTGAAAATAATGGAAGTCTCCAAACTACCACAGTGGGGGGCACCAAGCCTTTACACCGCTTCCTGAAGGGACAACCCAAGATTATGGGTGTAAGATGAACACAAACACTCACAGTATGTGCAAATTATTTGATCATTTAAAAGGAGCTGAATGGTTCCAGCTAAAGATTTGTTTGTGGATTTCTCCTAGACTGTTGTGCTGATCATAGGTGCATCTTTCTTCATTCTTTCCGTCGCCACCACAGCAGGCCGCATGTACCACCACATATGGACGATCATCCCACCAGGCTTCTTACTGGGAACATTGGTTGGTAGCCCATGAACATGATGCAAGGAATAAGAATAATCAGCATTTGTTCTGGAACAGGTTTAGGGTAAATAGCTGTGTGCCTTTAAAACGTTTTCTGAATTAGTTTTATTATATCCAGTAGTTTAAAAAAATATGTCCTTATATGTTATGAAATAGCCATTATTCCACACACATTCCACTCAATTCAATTCAACTATATTTGTATAGCAACACTGTCACTGACAACAATGTCATCTCAGTGCACTTAACAGACACATCAGTTTGATCCAGTTCATACTAACTAGCCTAGTTAAGGAAATTGGTATGGACATAAATGAATTTGCAAAGAGAATGTATCTACCATACTCTTTCTTCATATCAACATGCATACATGTTTTCATAGAGCATAAAGAGACAATGCAATGAAAAAGGAACAGAATTCAACATTAAAATTGCAATTTTACTTGATTACTTTCATTATGATTTTTCGGGTATAAGGTGATGGTTACTCTCTTTAAGATCACAACATCTGTTCTTCAGCAGTGTAAAGAAAGGCGTACGACCGGGTTTTTGACGTTCTATTTTTCTTCTTTCTTTTTTTTCGGACCCTCCAGGGTATTTTGTTCCGAACTTACACAACCCTCCTGCTACTTTTTCTACTTAGTCCCTTTTCAATGGTCAGCCTATAACTAAGACCACCACATTAAACAGATTGAATTTTCTCTTCTACACAGATAAGGGTTGTAATATTTCACTCAGAAAAATTACATTTGTTCATTATTGGGGATGTCTTCTTCTATTAATTACTAATTCTAATTATTAATTCTATTAATGAATTAAAACTTAGAGGTGAACCGACACATAGTGCAGCAAACAGGTTCACCTTGATGGCCCCCTTAACCACACGTGTCATGCACACAAGCCCCTCACATCCCTATCCACGTGTGTGTTCTTTGACTTTTGACAGGTAGAATATCTCACAAAAATGAAAATAGCAGACTGTAAACAACAAAATAGCGGAAAATCCGAATGGTAGTGATGACTTATGTAAATGTGTGTGTAAATGTAAAGACATTGGTGGGCTTGCAGTAACTATCACTTACACAGTATATGTGTGACTTATGCTGTGTAAAAAATAAGTAAATATTTGATGGATTCACAGTTAAAACAGTGTTTCTCTTTGTTTTCTTGCAGTTCATCATAAGCGGGATCTTGTATATTGTGACAGAGTTAAACCCCACCAAGAAAACTGTAAGTGCAATAGTAATATGTTGAGGACATTTTTCTAGATCATTATTTAGAGAAACAATTTGGCCTGATTAACTGTAGGCTGATTGCAGTTTATAAAAGTTTGTTAAAGATAAAAATACATGCATACAGTAAATGTAATCAGAGTCAAAAGTTTGTGAAGTGGCTTCTCCTAACATTTAAATATATCCACATTTATTCTGATGACTTTATTAGTTGATTTAATATGTAACTTAGTTCTTTGCAAGTTGTGCATATTGTCACTGTGCTGCATGAAAAAGACCAGTATTTGCATTTTTCCATCTTGTTTTTCTTTTCTCTGCTGATGTTTATGTCCAGGTAACCATATCATTAGCTATGAGCATTGTGTCCATACTGGGGGCATGTTGGACAATTCTTCACATCATACCTGACCTCCACTTCGTCAGAAACTTTGGAAATTATGAAGAAAATATCACAGACATCGATTTAGCATGGGCTTCTTACAGTGAAGTAATTAGTATTTTATTAATCTTTCCAGAAAAGTTCATTTTGTCTTCTGTTTTTAAATATGTCGCAAGTATTTTGTTTCAAAATAAGATGGAAGAAATTTGTTTTACATTGACATGTTCCACTTCCTGAGAAGGGTCATCCGAATGCCGTGACATGTCATACCTAGACGTGGTCAACCTGATGGATCTGAGAGATCCACCTGGTTGTCCTCGCTGCTTGATGCTCTCTAGTAGAGAGAGTCTCATTGTGGAAGATGAAAGAAGCGTCCTCCACCTTACTTTGTCTGAAAGAAGAGACTAAATAAACTTGTTTTGTCATAGCTAGGTTGACTAAGCAGTGACTTCTTATAATTAAGAAATTTAGCACAAACTAAAAACAGTTTGTGGTTCTCAGTTTGAAAGGAAGTGTTGTTTTGTTTGCCTGTTTTATAAAATATAAAGCCAAATGAAAACTAGAGTTGTGGCTAAATTATATAATTTAGAATAAAAAAGTCAGAAATGTACTGAATTACAGTTTTCATGTTGAATGTCTTGGAATGAGTTTTTGATTCTGTCCTGCTTGTTTTCTTTCAGGAAATGGGATTGACTGTGGATGCCCTCTTTCTGTTCTACAGTTTTGTTGGTGCGATCATTTTTATTGTGATGTCCGCGCTGGCTGGAGCTGCCCTCCGTTCCACAAAAAGTCAGGTAAGAAAAAAAAAAACTAAAATATGCTCTACTAATAGGTCAAAACTGATACATCAGAACAAAAGAACTCATGCAGTTTTTTTCTCTTCTCTTTAGGCTGTTGTTGTGATGAGCGCTGTAAGACCAGCTGAGTGGCAATAGCTAGCGCCAAAAGAAGCTGTGATGTGTCGAGTTGTAAATCAAGCAAAAAGAAGGAATATGAAGCATTTAAAGATATGCATTTATCTCTCACTGTTGGGACCTCTATACTTGATTTAACAAAAAAAAAAAAAAAAAACGCCTCTTTCTAACATGTTGTGGTTGTGGTAGTGGTGGTAGTGTGTACAGCCTTGTGATAATTCTGTGATTATTGCCTTCTCCAGTAACATTTACTGTAAATTTACCTCTTGACATTTTTAAGAATCCACAGAACACTGAATTTTCTCCACTGCACAGAAACTTGCAAGCTGCAGTGTTAGATGTCCTGTCTCCTCATGATGTTTGCACTACATCTGAACTGGGCCCATTTATCAGAGGAAGGGTCAAACTGAGATAAGGGGACCATTGCTCTACACAGAGTGAATAGAAATCAGGATCCTCTAAGTCAACCTTAGCTGATGTTTACAAGTATGTATCCCTGCATTAATACTACTTACGAGTTTAAATAATTCTTGGATTTGTTTTGGCTTCTATTTTGTTTAGAATAACTAATGGTTTGTTTTGATCAGCTTTGTTTTAGATTACTAAATCACAGCTAACAGCTCTGTATTTGCAACAAAACTGATGTTACATTTACAAATGATTAATGATACTGATGCTACTGCCTGACAACTTCCTTTTATGATAACAGATAATGAAGAACTGAGAGCACTGTAAGTTTGATTTATGCATTAAACCATGTTTATTTGTATGAACAGTAATGATACCCATTTGTTCAATTATTTACTACTACTTTACCAAAAAGTACAATGGTAACGGAACATTAAGAAATGGAAGTATGTTCATTTTTGGGCTGTAATTCAGGCAACAGAGCGGAAGCTTTGAAGCATGAAAATGTTATGAAAACCTCCCAGATGTAGTTTAGTGTAGATGAGGTCAAACATGAACTTTGTATAATGTTTTATAGTGCAAGCAACGAAACAAAAAGTACCTTAGTAGCATTAAGTAAATACAGAATGGAATGAAGTTACAGCATGGAAAAAATAAGCTACCATCTCTACATTATCAAGCAAAAATAGAAACAACCTTTAAAACAAAAAGATGGAAGTAAGTAGATGAATAACAAAAAAACAATAAAGAATCACTGTATAATGATTTAGTTTTCACTGGGGTTTACATTCAGTAAACAGTTGCTGCTTCAGTAGAGAATGGATTAAATCACACAATGCTTTTTCACACAGATTTTGTGCAATTGACAAAAGAAAATATGCTGTTGTGATATTAGTGTCACATCATTATAATTTATGAATTATAAATATATTTTAAAAAACTAAATTCAAGGTTTGCAGCTGTTAAAGATCTTATGATTTTCCATTTTTGTTGAGTAACTGTTACATACACGAGGAAAAGGATGAATTTTCAAATATATGAGAGCTTTGCTTTTATCACGGGTAATAGCTGCCAATAGTCATTGATATAGTTAACATATTAATAATTAACTCATTTATCTGGTCTGTTTACACTGATTCCTAAAAGAAATTGCACAAAGTCAACAAGAAACAGAAACCTCATTTTTTTCTAGTACTTGTACACCTTAAAGTTTAAATAAAAGAGCAAAATAGTTAAAAGATCCTTGAAAATTTCCAAAATCTACAGGACTCCTGAACAAAGCTTGTCATTACAAAGTGCTGCATCCACAAACAAGTCACCATGTCATGTAACAATACCGTCTTTCAGATATAAATTTCACCTGTGTGACCTGTTCTCATCTCTGCTTGAAGAGCCAATAGACGTTTTAAAGTCATTCCCAAGTGTACAGCGCTGATGAACTCTCATGTGCTCTGTGACACGGTACTGCCGTGAGAAGGTCATAGGGCAGCAGGGGCAGGGGAAGGGCCGAACGCCAAGGTGGCTGCGGACATGTCTGTTCAGAGAGCCTCGCTGGCTGAAGGAACGATCACATAGAGAGCACTGGAAGGGTTGGTGAGTGGGAGATGACAGATGAGACGACCTCTCTTTTGGCAAGCCGTCTGAAAGGGTGGAAGGTATGCAAGCAGACACAGTGGATGGCACAGAGGCTTGAACACAATCTGGTTCACATGGTGTTGAACAAACTGGCCAGGAGGTGATCTTGCTCTCACCCTCTTTAGAATTGGACACCTCCACAACTACATCTTTTTGTGTTCCTCGTGTTCCTGACCTGCATTGAGCTTTATGGACAGACTTTCTCAGAACTTTTGTCTGTTCTTTAGTTTCCTCAAAACTCTCGTCTTCAAATTTAGACCGTTTTCTGGTCTTTTTTTTCTGTGTGCATGTCACAGTTGGTCCTTCATTACTATGTGCATTTTCACGATTCTGTAAAGCAGACTCAGCTCTATCCTTCATTATGTCTTTGTCTTCTGAGTCAGATCTATGTTTACATGACACAGACAACTCAGCAGGCTGGATTTTTGTGTCTAAGGGAAAGGTGTGCTCTTCTGGACTTTGATCAGAAGAATCTGCCTCGTTCCCGTTACTTGACTCTTCTGAAAGATGAGCATGCCGGGGCTGAGAGTACTTGTTATCATTATTTATGTCTGATATGTTCATGTCCTGTGGTGGGCAGTGAGAATCAAGTTGATAGTTGTATGTCTGACTGACAGTGCAAGCTGTGTCAGGTGTGCTTTTGTTGCCAGCTGTTTTTAAAGTTAAGCATGCCTCAGTGGTCTTAATGGCTGACATTCTTTTAGATTTTAAAAATGTGACGCATTCTGTGATGTTATCCAATCCTGATTCCTGTGTGGTGGAAACTGGCACACATGAATCCATGCGGAGTCCTTTGTGCTTCATGGCAGCATGTCTGCTGTCTGAAACGTGTTCATGCTGGCTAAAGTTAACATCTTTCCTGCTTTTTCCAGATGTATACATGTTTGGGTTGCCCTCTAAATCCATTTCAGCAGGACATCTGCTATAGTAGCTATGTTCCTCTTTGGCTTCCACCTCAAGGCACGTATCATCACAGTGAGATTCACTTCCTGTATCTGATTCCTCCACAGGAAATGGAACTACCGCTCCCCAATCTGGTGAATGTTCTTCCTTTTCTTGTGCCAAAGAGGCTCTGTTGCATTCAAAACAATCAAAGCTTTGACTCTCAGAGTGAAAATCGTCTCTGTTCCTGTCCTTATTTTGTATCACCCCATTGTCTGTCAGGTGTTTTATTCTACCACAAAGTGAAGCATAATGAACAGACTGATCATTAGAATCTGTAATGTGGGATAAACCATTGGTTGTGAGTTTGCTATTGATAATAATAGAGTTGTTTCTGTTGTTATAATCCTGATTTAACGGAAGATGACTAGTATGCACGAAGCACTTTTCATTGCATCGGCTGTCAAGACTCTGTGTTCCAAATCTATTGTTTTGATTAGTAGTCATGCAGTCCACAGTCTTGTCATTCTCTGTGCTGGGTGAGCATGAGACAGGCGATCTGCCAGAGCTGACTGAAGCCTGGAATGCTGGGTGGTAAGGAGGCACTGCATACTCTCCTGCCACCTGGTGGACAGCAGCTCTGCTACCGTGACAAATGACAGGAACTGCCCCATAACATGGATGTGGTAATAAGGAAGAGGATGAGCTCTTCTTGTCCTCAGATGTTACTAATATCTCTTCCTCTGCACTCCTTTGCCAAATCCCTGGCTTTACAAAGCCACCAGAATGAAACTTATCCTCATGTACTTCTTTGTTTGGTTCAGATAAATCATGCACCTCAGCTGTCTCGGGAGCTTCTTGTGTTAAACCCTGTGGCGTTGTGTAAGTGACTTCTTTGTGTTCACTTACAGTTATAGCATCATTGTTTTCAAGTCTGTTTACAACTCTTCTACCACAGTGATTCATAATGTTCTCACTTAAACGTGTTTCTTCAGCTTTAACACAGGGATCCAGAGGAACGGAGTTCATTGGAGCTTCATCAAGCATTGTTGCTCTGGTTGAACACAGTTTACTCATTACTTTAAATCTTTCAAAAGCTTCTGCACTGGGTGATGATGGAGGATCTCTGAAGGTCTTCAAATATATCCTATAGGTGTTATTAATGTTGTTGTAAGGATGGATTTCAGCTCCAGTTGAAGCATCAACTGCAGAATTAATCTCAGTCGGATGCCAAACTACCCTCAAGGCCTCCTGCAGTTCATTCATCTGCAGATGACACGCAGCAGTAAGCAATCTGTAATATTGCTGCTGATTATGAGCATAAGGTAGAGTCCCAGTGTAAATGTAGTCCAAAAGAAGGGCTAATACTGAGTCCGACAAGGAGGGATCCTGCAGTTCCACCAAAGCACCAGTAGAGGACAGGATTGATGCCAACACTGGACTTGAGGCTGCCAGAACACACCTGGAAGAAAAAAGCCAGGTTCTGTTTTGATGGGGGCATATATCACATAAGCCATAATCTACCACAATATATCTGACAATCATGTATGTTTTGCCAAAATGCACATGTTGGGGCAGTTTATTTGCAAGTGGTAAAAACAGTTTTGGATGCTCACCTATGTGCAGGATAGAGCTGACCTGAGCCCTCTTTATATTTAAGTACACAATCACAGAACTGGGCTTGTTCTCTCTGACGGTTCAGACACGTCAACAGTGATGCAGGATGGGGATTCACTTCCTGGGCACGAGGTGCCATCTGGAGAGTAAATAAACAGAAAGAAGGATTTTTCTAAACATGATTTGCAAAGGAAGCCCATGTAGAACCGCGGCTGCCAACCATCTGAAACAAGTGTGGTGTCTTCATGGTCAGATCCTGAGGCTTGCTGAGAAGGTAAGCAAAATGATTGTGACTCATGAAAGAGTATGATAGTTACTGCAACTTAGAAAGCAAAGAAATAAGTAATGACATTCATTGTGTGTTTCAAGCATATCAGCACGTTAAGTCTTTGATTTATATCAACTTTAGCCTGTATGTTTCAACTCCAGACCAAAGGTGACCACAGCAAACAACCACAACAAAATCTTTGATCTTTTAATAAATTCATAACCCTGGGTAGTGGAAAAGTTAGCTAACTGCATATTTGGTTGATATGTTCTTGTGCTACATTATGCCATCATTCACTTCCCCATATATGTCTCTGTATACTCCAGTGTTAACATATACAAGGGAAATGTGGCCCTGAAGCACTATTTAAACTGTGTTAGACTGAGACAGAAAACATCTGTGTTGCAGATCTAGCAACATAAAAATTCTAACATGCTAATTTCCTTCATTCTTCTGAGCAGATGCCAATTAAGCATACAATCCCAGTTTGCAATACTCAGGAGACGTTATTGCTTTGCAAAAACTTTTACTTTTAAATGGTTGCAGCAGATAACATGCACACTGTAACTGGGATGCACTACCCAAGCCATAGAGAAATCCAGAAATAATCATGACATAGCTCCTATGAAGCTTTTGCATATACACTACCAGTAAAAAGTTTAGACAGGAATCATACTAATATATATAACACAAATAGTACTGCAACAAAATAAAAATATGCTAACATTGTATTGACAAGTATTCAATGTCGCAAGAGACCAACATTAGTGAGAGAGAAAAATGCAATATTATTGTTTAGCAAATATTTACTTAGATAGCTTGTAGAAGTTATAAGGCATAATGACATTACAGCCTAAGTCAGCATGTGCATCCTTAAGTCCATAAGGGGTAAATATTGCCTTACCTCCATTTGATATTTGGAAAGGAGCTGCAAACACCCACTATCCTGTTCTCAGTTAAACAGAGAAAATATCATCCCTGGAAGTTATAAAGTCCCAGTTAACCGTCCATGCACAGCATCTTATTCTGAAGACAATCACACGCTTTTCATATTGGGAGCGAAGCATGACGTGTAGGGTCAGGTGCTTAAAAGGAGTGCTGTCCTTTGACGTCAGAATCTCCATGGCCTGTTATGGAAGGGGGACTGACACCGGCTCACAGAGAAGCCACATGGAAATCACAGAGCTGTATCAAGTAGAACCGGTATTCCTACTCTCATCACAAGACAAGGCAAAAAGTTTCAGACACAATTGTACAGAGGGTCAGATGGCCTGAAATTGCTGCTTTGAATAACACACTTTAGAAGGTCAGTGTAAGATTAGTAGCTTATCTAATATCAGCTTAAGTTAAGGAGTTTGTAGGCTTATGTCTAAACTGAAAACAAAATTACAGGAGCAATTTTTCTGGAAGCAGTTTTGTGTCTCTTGTGTGTTTGTATTGTGTGCAACAAGTGTGAATTAAATTACCACATACCAATGTGACATCAATTTTAATATTCTTTAATTAAATAATTTATCTACATTGTACCAGTTTAGAACATTCAGTATGTACTCTAAGAGGAAATTAAACAAGGAATAAACAGATTTAAGAAAACACCATGCTGTTTATATTAATCATAGTAGAAACCAGCTCGTTCGGATCCAGTTCAATTAAAAAAAACCTAATTCTTTAAGTTATAATACCTGTCATGAAAGAATAAGTTGTCTATCCAAAGAAAGGAGCAAGAATTGAAAATATTTTTAACAAAAAATGAAGGATGTGACTTTATGTTAAAAATGTTGAATTTTGAATATAATAAAACAAATGTTCCATATTCACATTAAAGCTCAGGTAGATCGAGACAGGTTCTGAGAAAAACAGGAAAAACACAGCTTTCCAAATAATAAAGCAAAACATTTAAGATAAAATCAAGGTTTAACAAAAGTATTAGATAAACATTTCAGCCATTGGACCATTTGTTGGTTTAATTTAGGTTAAGCTTTTGTAGATACTATTGCAGAGGCGCATGTTGCATAAAATATTTCTATCTGCTTCAGTTCTACAGAGGGAAACTTCTCTGGTGTCAGGAGCTGGTTCCCCCCCAGCTGACGTTTTGTTGACAACTCCATACTAAGTCATTTCTCCACCCCATAAACCACGTGCCTGTCACACCTTTTAATCTCTTCTGTACTCTAATGTTACAGCCACTCCTCTTGATTTCCACGGGGCAGTAGGACATTTTCCCCAACAACTGTGTAATGGAAATACTACTGCAGAAGAAGTATTACAATGTGACTAATTTAAAATGAGTCTTGTGGCAACAGTGAACAGGCTTGAAAAGGTACAAATTTTTATGCCAAACAAGGATACACACTAGAAAAAATTCCATTTTTGGCAAAGCAATGCAAATTTATTTGTATAGCAAAATTCAACACAGGGTGATTCAAAGTCCTTTACAGAACATTAAAATAATATAGCAAGAAAAAAAAATAATTACAATATTAAAATCATGTAGATAAAAAGAGAAAATTAAAATCATGATTTATAAGGCATAAAACCTAAATCATAAATCATGAACCTGTCATGATTTAACGTAATATTGAAAGGGAGCAGGAGGTCTTTAATCTGGATTTAAATAAACTGAGTGTTTCTGCTGATCTGAGGCTTTCTGGGAGTTTGTTCCAGACACTGAATGCAGCTTCTCCATGTCTCGTTCTGACTCTGTGAACTGATAAAAGACCAGATCCAAATTACTTAAATGGTCTGGTAGATTCATACTGGGTCAAGCGGTCTCTGATGTATTTTGGACCTAAATCATTCAGAGCTTTATAAACCAGTAACAGAACTTTACTTCTAGTGATTGGAAGTTGAAAACTGTGATACCAGTATCTCTTTTCATTTTATATATATATCAAAAACCACTGTGTTATTTTTATAACTCCAATATTAAAGAGTGCAGTGACTGATCTCATAAGTTCCAATGCAGCATTCATAAAAAATATTTCTGTTAAATAGATATTATTAATCTATTTTAACATTTAGGCTGCTGACTAGACATCAACTCTATATCTGTTTAAGCCAGTTCGGGGTTAGATGGGGTTCCAGTCTGTCCCAGCTGCCCTGGGGTGAGAGGTATTGTACAACCTGAACAGGTCATATGTCTATCACAGGACCAACAAAAGACAATGGAGACAAACAGCCACGCATGTTTATGCTTTTACTCCTATGGTCAGTTTAGAATCACTAATTAATCTTTGCAGGTATGCTTTTAGATCACAGAGAATATGTGTCATATAAACACATTTCACTTATAGAAAAAATTGTGGGTGTTTTTTTTTACTGTACATACTGAATTTCGTGCTCATGGTATAAAAAAAAGCTGATTCCAGCAGTGGGCAGCACAATGTCTGAAAGTCAATTCATCATGTGTAGTTTGAGCTTTATACACACACACATATATATATA
>JBAMHX010000001.1:22151605-22184203 GCA_037177515.1 Pseudomugil tenellus
AAACTCTGCCCCTGGAGTTGTGTTCTATCACGAACCCATCCCTGTTTAACCCCTTTACGCCCAATGTATCATATTTGATACATACGTGTCTAAGACATTTTGCATCACTTTGTGATAGAAACTTTATTCAAAACCCAGTTGTACACCATGTGACACTGTTCTCCTGCCCCCTGGAAAACACCAGAAAGTAGAATATCACACTACAACAATTTTGACCTGTCACATGAAAACAAATAGTTAATAAAAAAAAATCAATTGTTATTTTTTTTCAGATTTTGTTAAAGGTGAAATAAAAACTTAATAGTTCATAAATCTGACTTTTATGACCAGTTGTTCTTAGCCGAGATGTTAAAGGGTTAAGGACGCAGGTTAAAAACCTTATTTAGATCAGCCTTTGACATTTAAGTTAGTTATTGACTGATCATCATTTTAGGTGTACTAAATCGTTATTTAAATGTACTTTTATTTCTGACCAACACTTTAACTGTGGTTGTTGTAAAGTTATTTATAAATAAAGTTTAATTTTGCTACGATTTAGACACTGTTGCTACTATAATGTCCAGTTAATGAAGCTCAGCATCAAATCTGTTGTACTAAAACGACCAAATCTTCTTAAATCTCTGATCTATTTAGTTAATCTTGTTCTGTTTTTTTTTCTCAAAGATCAACATGTTATTATTATAGCATGAGACTTAAAGCTTACTGTCAAATGTTTGTCCCTCTGCTCTGCAGGGTGGAGAGAGAAGTGGGGATAAAGGTGCATCCGTAACTGCATTTTACTTGCAAAAGACCAAGACTGTGTGTTTTTTTTAGGTTGCTTGCCTATTTTTTCTCTTCAAATGTTAACCAAGCAAACAATAGATGGCCACTGTTATATCTCTTATTTAGAAATAATATTTTTAAATGGCTTGTTTATTTCAAAATAGGGAAGTTAATCTGAATACAGTAAATATGAAGTGAAGTGTGTATGAGGGGAATACCAACATGCAGTTCAGCCCAGACAGGTCGCTGGAAAGACTTTTCCACAATAGAAGAGAAAACATAAGAATAAAAAAAGGGATGTACTACACTGATAACAGCCCAAAACATGTTAAACCAAACAGACAGATAACAGACATATGACTGAAAACAAGGAACACACGGAGGACATTATAAATCGCATTTTCTGTCTGATTTTTTTCCTGCCTAAAAAAGTTAAAGGCATCATTCTGTCCATGTATTGACGTACTTGTTTTTCTCATGTATTTGATTATTTTCATTATTATCATTTCATTATTTGTTTTAGTCAACAAGACTACAAACAGTAATTTGTCTATCTTTATCTGGCTGTGTAATGGAAGGTGGGAGTGACTTCCTCAGAATCACTGGCGCAACATTTCCTGTAAAGCTTTTTTTTTCTCCATTTCAATCAGGAAGACGCGTACGGAACACCACGCAGCTGGCATCATTATTGTTTTCTTATAGAGAAAACGCAGGGTCGGTCGTTGCATTGTCATATTAATTTAGTCATTTAATAATTTAAAAATATGTTTCCAACTCAGATAATGAAATTGTGGCGGTAAAGAAGGGGAAAGTTTTGCGTGAGGTATTACTTTAAAACTGGATCGCGACAGGATGGCTCTTTTCCTGCTTCTTTTCGGACATGTTGTTCTTTCGTTTGCTGTCGCTGGTATGTAATTAGACTTTCTCTAAATGTGTCATCTGTGGAATAATTTTAATGACAGTTTTTATGTAATGCATGTCTCATACAGAAGTCCATGCAAATCCCAATGCAAGTCTTCAATGTACCAACGACTTAGAGAAGATGTCCTGCCAACGAGATGGGAAAAACTGCGTTAAATATAACCTGACTCTCCACAGTGACAGTGGATATGGGTAAGCTGTGTTAATGGACGTAATTTTATAAATATTGAGAACCCAGAAACATGGAATATACACGATGTAATCTTTTCTTGTACTCCACAGAAATAAGAGCTGCAACCTCCAACAGTGTGACATTGAAAAGTGTTGTTGTGATGTTAACATGATTCTTATTATCGGTGAAAATCATATTGCCATCGTCCAGGAAGGAGAAAAAAGTCTGGAGTCACAAACCATCGGGGTCAAAGAGAGCTGTATGTTGACTTTACGTTTATAATTCCTCCCAAAGATGGACTGAAACTTAATATATTCACCTCTGCCTCTGTACAGTTAAACCAAGAACTCCAACAATCATCTCGGTGAAAGAAATCAGAAACAATATTGAAGTCACATGGATGACAAACATGGAGACGCGTTCAGATATTTCACTGATCAAGGAAGTACAGTACTTTAAAAAAGGAGGTCCAGAGAAGGTGGGCGCAACACTTAACAGAGTTTGTTAATGAGAGTTGGTGAATGATTTTCACATCTTTGTGTTCATAATGTGCCTCTGTATCAGGTCTGGTACCGTACCGACCTACTTACAGGTGATGGATTTCCGTATTATGAGATAAATGGTGAAGAGTTGGAGAGAGATACAGCATATGTGGTCAGAGTGAGAAGTTTTTCATCACTAAGTGGCTTTTTTAGTGACACCAGCAAAGAGTGGGAATTTAAAACATGTGAGTATTATCTTGGTCTTTATTTATTTAATTTATCCTGTATTTCATATCAATATTAAAACCTTCAATTAAAATATGCAATTATACTATACAACATTTTTTTTATATCTGTGGGCTCCTAATGAGAAAAATCAATCCAGGGGGAACTGTGAGCTTTGTGGAGGTTTGCACTCTGAGTCCTTTTCTTGTGTCTAATAAATTCTTCTTAACTCAATAATGAAAAAATATAGTCTTAAAACAGCATTTTATAAGTCCGGGTTTTGGAAAATGTAAGCTGAAAGTTTTTCTGAATGATCTTACCTGGTTTATCAGTGCTGGAAACGTCCGTTTCATCAGGTTCAGCGAGTACAAAATGTCCCTGACCGGGGACTCTCGGGAATAAATCCTGCGTTTTCTCAGAATATTTCATTCAATATTTCCTAATTTCCCCCGACAAATTTCAGTGTAATTATAATACATGATGATTAGGTGTTATAACTGGAATGAAATTTTGAGCTGTCCATTACAAACAGCAAGCTAACAGTGGCATCTACTTCTAACAGTAACCAGTCTGAGCTGCTGTCACATGTGGAATTCTCTAGTCAGTGAATCCTTAATTTAATGTGAAGAGATAAAATGTTATAGTATAGCATTAGCATTTTGTGTGTTCCTATTGTATTTCGCACAGTTAAAACACTTATCAGCCTAAGTTATTTATCTTTATAAAGAACCTACATGTTACTACACATCAACGTCTCCACTATTTAGCCCCGTCCCAATGTGTCCTTAAATGACAGCATACTGCTAGATTACATTGCAGGAAAAACTGGGTAAACTTTAGGCATTTTTTCTGTCTGCTAACTAAACTCTGCTAGAATATTGGAGTTGGCAGCCACTGTGTAAACACAAGCAAACCGTCTGAATCGCAACTTCACTGAAAGCCCCACCCTGACATACCTGTACCTGATGAGTTGAAGTTTCAGGGAAAACTTTGAAAAGTTTCTTTATCTTTTAGTTCATCCTCATGTTTCTAGAGATCCCAGAAAGGCATATTTCTTACTTGTTTAGCGTGGTGCATGTTATGTTTCTAAAGTACCTGTAAAGAAATATCTATCTGTCATCAGTGACAATGTTTGCAGCTACATACAAATGTTTCTCAGCATTTTATCTCTATAGTTTGCAAAATGCTCTTAGACTGACCTCATGCACTGTACTTCTCAGCTTCCTCGTATGATTACCTGCTCTACAGTATCGTCATTACCTGCAGTGTTGTTGCAATCATCTGCCTAGCTCTGTATTGCTCTTACGGGAAGTAAGTCATGAATAAATAAGAGTTTTTTTTTGCCTTGTGTCCATCACAACATTCTGTGCATCAAAGATTTTTCCTTTTTAGTTTAGCATATTTTGTAATTGTGCTCATATATTTCTGCATTTGTTTGTTTGGTTGGTTGGTTTAGGTTGGAAACAAAATGGTGTGATGAAGTTCCAAAACCAAAAATTCCCACAATGGATCATTCCAAGAAAATGGTGAGACACCTTATGGTATGAACTTGTTGTTGTTCGCAGTTTTTTACAATAAAGATGACACTTCCTGTCCTTCACACTTATGTTACTTATAATGTTTTGTCTGTAGGCTATTGTTTTCAGCATGTTTGGGAGAATCTTTTAGGGCTGAGCGATTAATTGATTTAATCATTACTTCAAATTTTTTGTTTATGAAGATTTATTTTTATGAAAATTGAGGTGTTTTTTTCCTCCTTACATCATAGTAACATCAGCATACTCCTGTTGATTTCCCACAAATCTTAATAAAGTCATCAACATGGCAGCTAGCAAAGAAGAGCTTGTTACCTTAAAAGGCCAGTTTACTTTATTATTTGGAACTGGTTTGGTTTTGCAAACATGGAGCAATTTATGCCTCATTGCAAAAATCTGTTTAAGGGCTGTTGCTACCAAAGGTGGGAGCACAACAAATTTATTTCAACACCTGAAACAGAGAAACTCAGCGCAGTGGGAGGAACCAGCAACCCCCTAAAAAACCACACCATGTAATTATTATCACTCTGCGTCCCCTAAGAGAAGATGGAACGATGGAAAGCCATCATAGGCATGGTCTAAAACTAAAAAGCCTTTTTGAAAAAGAATCATTTTTATCGTTTGTCATTTATTTTAACAAAAGGGAGAAAAAAATCTGTTTAAAATTGGAAATTGAATTTCGTGTGAAAAAAAATCAGACTTTACTTTTAGGCCATATTGCCCTGCTCTAGAATCTTTCTTCATTGGATTCAAATGATTTCTATATTTCTAATTTCAGATGTTGCAGCCTGAGAAACTAGTCCCCTTGCATGTCTCCATTTTGCAATCCGCTCCAGATGTCGACGACCCCAGGTTAGTGTTGCAGCGATGTAGCAGGAGTATATTACATGTTCTATGATTAGTAAGATAAACATTTTCTCTGTCTTCAGTTCACAGATGCCGCTCACAGACAGTGAGAGTGTGTCTAGCAGCACGGACTTATCAGTTAGTATTTATGCTGAAATGCCTGTTGACGATAAAGTGGATTTCCACCTCGATTTTCCCAAACTCTCACTCCCTATAATCCCAGTAGCACAGCCACAAACCAGTCACCTTCTATCTAAAGAAAACGGGTTGTTTGGGCCTCTATTCTCCCGGCATGGTATTGGAAATTCTGGATCAACTTCTGGATCATCTGACATTGTCAATTCCTCCTATAGTCTGTTTGTTCCCAACACGTCTAATAATGCGTTGGCAGACAGCCCACCCTTCAATACGCAGACTCCACTTGGTGGTGGGTTTTCCCTCACTGACAGCATGAGAGACACCGTGAATACAGATGCACAAGATCCTTCACCTGCCAGAACTCAGATTCAGAATCTAATGGCCCCTCCAAATGACTTGTTGTTTCTTCCAAGCCATTTTAACCAATTCTTTCTACCTAACATTTCAAGCGGCCTGAGCCAACCATCTTTTCTGCTTTTAGGGCCTTCAGACAACTGTATGGTAATAAGTGATTATCAGAGTGTGTAGTTCACTGGCCAGGATCTGTACTCCAGCTTTAAACTGAAGTTTGAGGTTGCAGAAACATTATGTTGCAGAAAAATTAGTCGATTAGTAGCTATGCTAAACGTTTTGCATCTGACACTGCTGCTAATGGAGTTACTGTGGTTTCAATGGGTTTTTCTTTCTTATGAAGCTATCAGTTAATGGATCAGTGTGTTATTTGACAGAGAGAGCTGGACAACAGTTACATACTTTGTATATTTTCTAGACTGAGTTGATTATATCAAATGTTTTTCCTTTTTTTTTTTTTGCTTTATATTTGCTTTTATTCAAAGCAAGCTGTCAATATTTTATCAGGGCATTATCTGTGTGTATAGTATTGAGTTTGATTGCACGTTCTGATCCAGTGTACATCCATTAAGTTTTAGTTTTTTAAAAAAATATTATAGAAAATGTATTTTCAAGTAATGTCCCTTGATGACCAACTATGTTTCATTTTGTTTTTGTACATAGCAAGTGGAAAATAACCGTCAAATCCAAATAAAATGGAAGAGCCTATCAAAACTTGCAACAACATTTCAATGAACAGAAAGATTCATTCTGATCTTGTTTCAGGTGGAGATTATCACAGAGCACAGATACCATTCAAGCTGCTGCTGTTATGAAATTACTTCCTCATTGCGGTTCTTTGGAGCTGTTAAGCCATTTCCAAAGAACTGCACGTCACCCTCACCCAGCATGTTTCACCACAAATAGACAAGTAGAGACATTTTGATGAGTATAGATGGGAATCTTGTTGTTTCATGACAGAAAACATGATTGTAATGACATGAAATGTGCAGAAAACTGTTCAAATATACAAAGATGAGAAACATTTTGAGTTGTCTTTGTTTTTAATTATTCACATCTTTCTTTTAAGTGATCATATTTATAAAAATGACAAGTTTATATGTATTTTTTAAACTAAATTTAGTAGTCGGCATATGATTTTACCAGTTTATTTAAAAATGGAAATAGATCTTTAACCAGATGAAATAATACAGGAAAACTGAAACATATTTTTAAAAATATATATATTTATATGTATATATGTGTGTGTGTGTATCATTTTCTCTGCTGCTTAACATTTTTATTAGTGTAACTAGATACAAATATCACTGCTGTAAACACTGTTTCTTGAAAAAAAAGAGGGTTGCCGGGTATTTTAACTAGTCTGTCTAGTTCATTTCGAAAAGGTTTGTTGTGACATGTAAATCAGTTTCATATGTCACACACTTCGCATCGTCATGGTGATTCTGCTTCCATCTGGTGTTCTTTTAATGAGTCACACTGTCCAAATACAGTTAATTCAACTTTCAGATGCAATTAAAAAACACAAACAAAGCTTTTTGCTACCAAATCAGCAACTGGAAACAAAATTCTCAATGCACACAAATCTCCTGGTTCTTCATCTGCCCCATGTATGAGGAGAACACTTCCTTCCTGTAACAGGAGGAGCTCTCTACAGCAGTGAGGAAAGTTGCTGAAGGAGGAGGAGCAAGATTATTTTAACTGAATGCTTTTTGATTGGAAGAACATACTCAAGTAGGTAGGATGACCCACATTAAACTTAGATTTAATCTGAGCTCATGACAAATTTGTTTCTGCCTACGACGCAGCTGGCAACACAGACCACCTTTCCTCTCACCTGAAGTTCAGACTGCAGTATGCAGCAACCGGGCAGGCTGAGGCTGAGGCCATGGCTGGAAGAGCAGATTCAGTCTGGGAAATATCCAGGGGTCAGCTGGCTGGACCAGGTACTCCCTTCCACTTTACCCTCATCATTACTAAACGCACACTACCAGCATACACACCAGAACGTTGTGTTGTTTCATATGGGTGAAACTGCTTTGAAAATAGAATAAAGTAGAGAATCATTTTAAAAATTCTTCACATCTATATGATAACAAGAAAGTTATTCTGTGTTGTTTTTCTCTACAGTCAGCACGAATCTTCCAAATCCCATGGAAACACGCTGCTCGTCATGGCTGGAGTATTGACAGGGATGCTACGCTCTTCAGGAGTTGGGCAATGCACACAGGTAAGAGCTGTACAAACCTAGTTGTTGGCTCCTTTCTTCCATTCAGATAACCGTTCCACTAAGTGATAGTATTATGTGGCATTATGATAACAGTTTGGACTTAATGGAAAGCAGCAGATAGTGAAACGACAGAGAAACAAACAAAAATCAAACAGAGGATGTCGTTGTGGTCACAGTACCAGTATTCCACTGGGTATACCTGCTTGGAATATGTGGGTATAGTTGATGGATGTATAAAAGTATCTTATTCTTATTTAATAGTATTTATTTCCTATATATAATGTATAGAACTAATAGGAGAGAATCTGTGCAACTGTTTCCTGAACTGATTCATCTGTGGTTAAAGATGTCAATCACCAGTAAGTCATTTAAATTAAACTAGTAAGTTGGCAATTCAATCTTTGTCAATTGTTAGGTGTCAATTCTTCACTTTTATTTGGTGTCTTGATTGATTTTATTATGTCTTCACTCAACTTGGCTTTATTTATAAAGAACATATCTGGATTACTTCACTAAAAAGAAACTCAGGCAAAAGTTGCTCCTTGGAGAGTTTTGTCATTTCTGAACATATACTTTTGATCAAGTTATATACAAGTTCAAATGTGGCTGTTTAGTAGATGAACTTGATCTTGTAAATGTTTGTTTGTCCTCTTTGAAGTGTTTCTAGTGAAGTGATACCCTGCTAGTAAAGTTTAGTTTTTCTAGATCTACCACATTCCTGCTGTGCCCATTATTTCGTTGGTAAAATGATGCAGGCTGCACAACCACTTCAAAGAGATTATTTCCGACAATTTAATTCATAAAGTAACACCACAAGATAAAAAACACATTGTCGTTACAATATTTTCTCTTCACTTTCTGGCATTTTCTAAAATAAGACATAGGCTGCATAAATTTTGGAGATCAAAATAATTTAAATAATCATTTTTTAAAAAGGAAAAATGAAAATATTTCAAAGTCTACAATCTGAGTATTTATTTTCTCAGTTCTGAATCTGCAGTTTAAGTCTTCATTTGCACAAGTTGCTGCATGCACTTTAAAGAATGTAAAACATGGTGCATCCTTCTGTCCTTTTGTCTTGGGAAAGTCATGGTTTGTGACTCCAGAGCAGCATCTCATCATGGGAAAGCACCAGTTCACTTACTGTCAGTGTGCAGGGTGATCATATTGCTGTCAAAGTCCAACATCAATGTGTTTCAGAAGATCTAGTAAAAACACATTCACCTGCTTAGCCTGTAAAAAACTACCAGGAGAGGAAAGTTCTAGAAAATGCACAAATTTGTAACAAAACACAGAATTCAGCAAATACATTCAGCACTTATTAAAAATAAAAATGTAAAAAAAAAAACCACAGAGATTCTCAACTTATCAGTAGGCGTGGGAAGTTGCAGCGTGTGTAATGTAAAGCGGCTGCTTCTTGTACGCCATTAGGGTTTGTTGACCCTTGTCTGATGTAAATGATCCATAGTGGATTTTAAAGCTCCAATGATTTCATCCGTTAAGACTAATTATGGTTCTCAGAACTGAGTGAAAGTCAAACCACACGTCAGTGCTAAATTTGAGATAGGACAGTTGATACACTTACTGGACTCATACTAAAAAGCCTTCCAGTGGGTGATATTTAATATTTCCCGGTAGAAGCTGCTGAGAAGGATTTTACATTCTGGTCATACAATGTGTTGCATGATGTCAATAATAATGCTTTCCATACATGTGATATGCATTTAAATATGATCTTTTTCAAGTTCTTATAATTGACAAAGGATAAATTAAATAAAAAGCAATAATGTAACGTTTAAAAGGGAAAATACACATTTATGAGGATCAGAAGAATCTCCTGCACACACAGATTGCATAATGGACACCAAAGGCTGAGATTTTCTTGAAAATCACACTGACAAAAAGCTGGTCTTGCTGTTTTTTTTGGTTGTTCAAAAGTTCCTCTTATGATCTGTTTAGATAGGTGGGCAGATGAGGACCCAAATTTTACTTTAATGAAATAACACATACTATTCACCACAAGCGCTAACAACAACTTATGATCCAGCACAAAACAGATTAAATACAAGAACCCCAACAAAACACAGACTGGGTCTCAATTTATGGTCTGCGTATTACACAGACTACGTAGGCTACGCAATTTATGGTCTGCGTATTAAACAGACTACGTAGGCTATGAAGTGTTCTACGTAGTCTGCACAGTTCAAAGTGCGTCTTCCATTTGATATGAGACAGCCAGCGTACGAGCATCACAGATGTGCTCCAGACCTCTGTTGCCTAGCAACTTCGTATGCTGTTTATCCAATTAATAAGCCAAATATTTCACAAAAAACACAAAGATATAAAAATTACCTCAGTCCCTATGATTGTATTCATTTTTTATTTACATATGTGTCAAAACTAAAACATCAATGTGATTAAAAATAATCCTGGTCAGATGTATGTAATATAATTAATTTGTGCTGCTGTCTCAGCTTGTCTGCTGGAACAAATATGTGAGCTTAGATGTATAAAAGAACGTCTTCTTGAGCATTCTTTTCTACCTGCCGCACAATGACTGCTTGGGGATTAGAGACCTAAGGATACATAGCATGACAGGTCATTTGGCCCCGAACAAAGTGCACATTTGAAGTGTCTGACGGACCCTTCGAATTGGAAAGCACCTGGTACGCCAGTATGACATATGCGCACTTTGAATACTTCGAAGTATGCAGACCCTGAATTGACACACAACCACAGATGAACATGATGACCCAACCCCAGGTGAACTAATGAACCGCACCAAAAACAGGAAAGTCCACAAAATAAAACAGGAAACCAACTCAAACACCATTTTGAGTTGGTCCCATTTCCTGGACTATCCATATCAAAACAATACTCTGTAAAAGCGTAATCTCCTTTTCTAAAACATCCCCTGACAAGGCTAACTTTTAATATTATATGTAAATATCATGTGTAATGTCAACTTTTTATTCAGGCTTTTCTTTCTCTTTTGTATAAATTATTTTACATGCATATCAGATACTTTTGTCCAACTCCAACTTAAGGCAGTAGCATCATATCAAAGCATACAAACATCCTAAAAAACATAAAAAATAAAAGATTAATTTTAGATGAGCATAATTTGTTTCTATTTTATTAGTTTGTTTTATCTCTTACGCCCATATCTTTTTCCAGTTAAGGGCAAGTAAATTTGGCCTGAGAGGAACATACAAATTTAAGAAACAACCAGTGAGAACAAATGAGAAACTTCATTGTATTTCTACCAGAGGAGTAAAACTCTGGAATGGCTCTAGTGAGGAAATAAAAAAATTGGCAATCAGTCAGAAAATTGATACAAGATAAAAGAAGAGATCATCAAAGGGAATAAATGATTTATTGTTTGTTGCAAAATTATGTGTTGCAAAAAAAGAATGTATAATTAGTTTTTCAAGGAAGCTGTGAAAGTAATTTTGTTGTAAAAAGGGTTTTGAACCATTGACGTCTTTCAAAGCCCTTTTTCGAACTTCAAAAGTTTGCTTTGTTTTTTTTTTTTTGTTTTGGTTAAACATGTTAATCTTGTTCTAAACTTTTTTTTTTAGATCGAAATAAAGAATAAAAAATTCCAGTACTTTTTTTGATGAAATGAGTACAAGTGTAGTACTGAACAGTGTGAAGTTACTGTTAGCTAGCTGGTGGAACAATGGCATGGTCATGCAGGAGGACAGGTTACTCTTTGTCATTGTTACCTTGGTCATCAGCTAGTCTGTAAAGCCACAACAAAAGCAAATTAAGTTCACAATTTACTTTTATTTCTGATTTTAGTTCTGTTATTTTCTGGCAAGCAGAATCAAAGTAATCGGATTAAGGAAACTGTCACCATTAAAAGGAAACCCCACAATGAAACTAGCATGCCTTTCTGATGGTCTGTAGTATTGGTGTTGAGTTTTACAGATAGCTGAGATACCTATCCTCACTCAAAGACAAAGGTACGAAGAAGCTGCGTAATCTGTCAAAAAGCAGTGATCTATTCATGTAACTAGTTTAGAGCTCATCATAGTATGACTGCTCATAAAAATAACACACTCAGCATTAGTTGGGATTATCAAGCTTCTGATCTTTCATTTGATAGAAAGGAAACGGTTTCTCTAATGCATCATCTAGATCTCATTGAATCCATTTTCTGTAATTCTTCTGTGCTTTGTTATGTTGTGGAGATACGTTTAAACCCAATGCAGCAACTCTACCAACAATCCTAAACATCCAGGCACGCAGTCACAAGCTTTACCTTCTGAACTTGTTCTTCCTCATACTCAAAAATACTTGATGTGTAGCAGGTACATTTAGATGCCAAAATGAAGTATTGTCACAATAAAAATAAAGACACTGTCGCTTAGCAAACTTTTATATGATCTGCTCTTTTAAGACTGATTATGATACATGATACAAACTATTAATCCATATAGAAACCTATCAATGTGTCTTTAATTCTTAATACTAACCATTCACGTGCTTTCTGGTGAGTCAGTGTAGGAAGTAATGACACCTTCAGGACGATCTTACCTGTAAATGAGCCTTTCATAACATTTTGTGGCTGTTAAGTAACATTATGTGTGGAACAGTTTCTCATAATGCAAAACACATTGGCATACACATAAAGTACTTGTTACAATTAGCAAAGTAAAACAAGAACATGTAACATTTTGGAGCATTTGAAATGTAGTAATCTTAAACCCTTTTTGAGCATACTGTATGTGAGTTTTATGCCATATAAGTTTTAGCTCCGGAGGTATTTATTAAAACAGCTGCAAGAATTTAATGATGTTTGAGGTGAGAAAGTGTAGAATTTAAACAGTTTTAAGCTGTTTTGCATAGTGAAACACTGTAACTATTACACATTTTTGTTCCTAAAATCCCATAACGATGTTTGTCTCTATGCTTGTTAACTTCAGGGCGGTACCGTCCAGGCAAAGACAAACCAGATCCCAAAACATGGAAAGCGAATTTCCGCTGTGCCTTGAATTCACTGTCTGACGTCTGTGAGCTGCGGGAGCACAGCAGGAAGCGAGGAAGTAATGCTTACAGAGTCTATAGGATGTTGCCCACCTCTCAAACACACAGACGCAAGAGAGGTAAAAAAAAACCTGAAAATGTAATTCTCTTTTCGTGTTTAAACACATAATCTGCCTCTCCTAACGTGACACTCTTGCACTTTTTTCCTCCTCCATCAGGCCTGCGGTTGTTCAACAGGCCCAGAGAAAGACAGACCAGTTCAGGGGAATGCAAACATGATGATGCATACACCACACAAACTTGGCAGCTTACAAACACACGACCAATTTCAGAAATGCCACAGAGGATTGACAATACTGCACACAACATGTTTACCAGCAATCAAGCTCACGGTGAGATATGTTGTTGTTTGTTTCTATTCTGGATGTTCCGAATAAAAGGTGTTTCAACCATAGAGATCATACTTATTGTAAATGTGCAGGGGTGTGGGAATCCAAACCAGAGGAGCAAGATCAAACAGAGGGTGTCTTTAAGGTACTACTTTGATTATTCCTACTGACTAAATACAATAGATCTCAATTGTCTGGCCAAAATATCTGAACCCAAATGGGAAGTCCATAATTGCATCAAACTTAGATAACCTGCTCAGAAATCACAAATATAACTAGTATTTGCTGTAGCCGTGTTGGTCTTTGTTTGACCCAGTGTCTTTGTTATGCAGCTAATGGATCATTTCAGCAGCACTGAAATCTGGAACCAGGCAGGAGAGCAGAGAGGATGGAGAACACACACTCTATGGGACCAGTGGCAATGTATGACGCTGAAATATATACAAATATGCTGTTTCATTTCTGCTAATCATACTTAGATAGTATAAATTAGGTGATTCATTTTGGACTCAACCTGAAAAAAAAACAATGTAAATGAACAAATAATAATTTATATGAATAAGTTGAACCGATTATACCATAACTAGGTAGTTTTGATTTATAACTTTAATCAAATTACTCTATTACCTAAACAGACAAGACAGTGATCACATTTCATAATAATGCGTGTTTGCATATCACTATGACAAACTGTGCCATGCATGAGGACATGCTGCATGCTGGTCATCAATGCATGTATGATGAAAAGGTGCTGTGTTTAATGCACTGGTCAACTCCCTCTCCATCTAACTTTCCCACTTTAGAATGGCATCTGTTCAGATGTGGACAGTGTGTAGGAACAGAACATTAACATTTACCAATACATCTCATATTAAATAACAGCAAAAAGTACTTTACATATAATATAAGCAATAAACGTATGCATATAAAACATAAAAACAAGCCTTGAGACATTCTGTTTAAAGTTTTTATCCTCGTCCTGATTTCTTACATATTTCTTGCATGTTTTTTATTCTCAAATGTGTCCGAACATCACACGTTTTAGTATTAGACAAACATAATATTCTAATATTTTTCAATATTGCTTTTATTTATTAAAAGGATTAAAAGCTCTCTAAGCCTGCAGGGGGCAAAGTATTTACCCTGTGAGCCCAAGACCTAGTTATGCTTGCAGCAACACTAACCACAGATGAGCATTTCGGGTAGTTGAGTGTTTAACGTCGCTGTGGAGTGATTCTATGCCACTTCCACAAAGCCACATTAAAGGGTTTTCTAGCATGAACTGCCCGTTTGAGGTCACACCACAGCATTTTCAATTAGATGTAACTCCCTTGAGCTTGAGATAGCAGAATTCATGGTTTCATTAATCACAGCAAGTCGTTCCGAAGCAGTCCCAGATCATCACACCACCACCACCATGTTTGTCTGTTGGTGTGATGTTCTTTTTATCAAATAGTGTGTTATTTTTACAACATGAAACTTCCAAAAGAATCAGCTCTTGTCTTGTCAGGTAAAGAATATTTTTCCCACGGTCTTAGGGATCATCACTGTGTTTCCTGGCAAACACCCTTTTCTCCAAGAAACCCTCCCATAGATGCATTTTGCCAAGTCTCTGTCTTCCTGAGTCATAAACACTGACCTTAACTCAGACAAGTTAAGCCTGCAGTTCTCTAGATGTTGTTCTGAGCTCTTCTGTGACTTGGAGGAGTTGTTGCACTGTTTGCTTTAAACTCTTCACAACTTAAAAACTTACTGCATTTTGTATTTACTCAGGTTATATTATCTAATGTTAAAATGTATAATGATATGAAACATTTAAGTGTCATAAATACACAAAATAATAAGAACTGTACTGTATATATAGTATAACAGTTTACTAACACACACTGACAAACACACTACAAGCGAAGTGCTAAAAGTTGCAAAACAGCATCAAATAAACTGCCGCTATGCTTCGATGACACCTATAGTCTCATCTAATTCTGAATGGTGGTTTAAAGAGGAGGAAAAATACATTTTTATTGGGCCATAAAAAGAGCGTTTCTATTGTAGAGGTGTCAATTCCTGATCCAGAAAGGAAGAAATCCTGTTCCGACCAGTAACCAAACCAGTTGAATTTAATGAGCACAGTTCCTCTGCCAGGTAACCGAGGCTGTTAGTGAAAACACCTGTTCTACATGTACAGGTAGATCCAGAAACATTGCAGGACTTTTATCTTATAGCACTTAGATTTGCCACCTCTGCTGGATTTTATGGCTTTTACGTCTTCTTCATAAAAGGTAAAGCAAATATCGCCCACATGGGCTGTTTGCAAAATGATGTGCAAATGCTCGATTAGGATAAATAAAATGGTAGTGTTGGTGTGGAAAAAGCAGATTACGCGCTGCATTCACTTGGTCTTGGATATCTGAGGTTTACACTGGAAATCTGAATAAGTTTGAGTGTTTGATGGTCTATTCTTGGGGAAACCTGTTCCCCACCCCTACCCAGTTCACTCCTCTGACTTAAATCAGTTGGTTTACATATTGTTTTATGCTTTTCAGGTGCTGGCGATGAGAACCCGTTCCTCCTACACACCGAGAACTACACCGATATATCCAGTCCAAACTACATCAAGGAACTGACAGACTGGACCACACATCAGCAGACACTGATGCCATAGCTTGACGCTAAATGTTCCTTTTCGTTGAGGCCTTCTTGCCAAACTTCTGCTGCTTCTGTTGTCTTTCTGCTGGGCTGACCACTGAACGACAGAAACAAGAGAAAGGCAAAAGGGGACAGACGATATCGCTCTGTCACTCAGTCAATTAGTCAACCTGTGTGCTGAGCGCGCTGGGTTGAAGATCTCGTTCCAAGCCAAGCTTTACCACAGTCATCTTCACTTGTGTTCACTGCGATTCAGGGCATCAATCACTGTAATGATACCAAGCTCACAGCACAGCTCTTAGAGAGAAAATATCTCATTACACCTTGGTAGGTTCAGATTATTGCTCTCCTGGACTATCTATTAATTTTTAGTTGATAAAAAAGTGAATAAATGAAGAGTAGAACAAATAAATAAGATGTGTGATAGTTTGTCCAAAACTTACTTGCTGATTAAAATTATGAGTTCCTGTGTGCCATTAAGTTTTTTTTTATAACTATAAATGTTGTAATTTTTTGTGTGACTTTTTTTATAATCTGTTTTATTTTAACTTTCAAATATTGTTTGATTTACAATACATGTATTTACATGAATTTGTGTATAGTAATATAGAAATGAACTCATAAGAGTGACAATATGTGCTTAGAAAAATAAATGTAATCACTGATTTTTCTCCATATGTGTTATCTTCTGATTTTATGTAAATAACTGAAAGCAACATGTTTGCTGACAATGTTTGATTTTTCTAGCTGTGGATATCACTTTTTTGTTGTCAAAGTATGTGTAAAATGACCAGCACATATTATTTAACAGTAATTCTCATAGTACCAGTCATGTGTGCTTGTATTAAGATACTTTAGCAGCCCTGTGAAAAAAAACATTAGCTTCTGTGACATCTACATAGCATTCCCAGAGTTCTGTATTCTTTTGCAATCTTCTGATAAGCTATATTTTATCGTTTTAAAAAAATTTGAAGGTATTTCTCTAACAAGCTATTCTAGTAATTTATCATCCCAAGTTTGAGAAACAGTGGACTAGAAGGCCAACAGATTACAAGTTAACTCCACCTCTAACAGCTGCAAAGCTTAAGTCCAGCAGATGTACTTTGTACTTCTTAAAAGGAAAATCTTTCATGATGTAATCTTATGAACACACCTGTTGATGCCGTTTACATCTTAGCCACTTTCCTTTGAAATAAACATCAAAATGGTGACATGGATGATATCAGTCAGCCATCATTCAACCTCCCAAAACACTGAATGTCTCATGTCCTATGGATTCTTTTCAACCATCTTCTCGGTTTAAAGTTAACTGAACATCAGCTGCATCACTTTAAACTTGGGCGTGAGGAGCTCGGTTTCTGTACTCTGTACCTCCACGCAGCCATTTCCATATGAAGTAAATTTAAAGAAAGCACAAATACCAAGCAGTTGATCAGACAACAGATAACATTTATTTACTCTGAAATGCAGAAGATGACATATGAACTTCCCTTTAACGTGGGAATTACAGAGTCAAATCCTGAGGGGAAAAATAAAACAGTAACATTGTGCCAACTCTCCCTTCCCTGTAATGTTATACAGAAAAGTAAGCAAAATATGTATGAATCTGAATACATACAAATTATGGAGCCATCACTTTTATACATCACATATTTACAGAATCATCATAAAATAAGTCCAATGACGTGTATCCCAAACAATCTGTCACATTCAAGCAGTGCACTAGCACAGCGTGCTGGTCACACAGTATACTGCAATCCCAGTACCACTGCATACTACAGGATTTAGCCCAGAGCTGGTTTACAACAAAGAAAAATAAAAGTTAACATGAATGAGAATCTGTGTTTACACAGGAAAAAGACAGAGACAGAAAAGCAAACAGATCACTGAGATAACATGTTTACTTTCAATTAACTTTAAATAAACTAATCCAAATAACTGCACTACAAGGTTTGCAGAACAGAAGAGTTAAGGCTGTAAAAGAAATTTGACAAAAGTGACTTTTAATTTAGGCATTTTCTGATGTTCAGTACCAACAACAAAGATTTCATTCTTTTTGTACCACAATTAGCTTGATAACAGCATGCTGCACGAAATACATTCTGTTTCTGAAATAGTCATAGGATGCGAGAGGATAACAAACCATCGGCTGAACGAGATCAAGGTCTGCTGGCTTTTTACATCACTAATTAACATTCCCATTGGATGCTGGTTAAGGAATTTGGACACTACGAGAAAATACTGACAGGTGAAAATTGTTACAATGAAGAGACAGCAGCTCCAGCCTGTTTACTGACATGGCTGACAAAGTAATCAGACAACAGCTGCATCAGTTCACGTCGACCCATAACTGGAACATATTTTTATGATTGAAGGGAAAAAAAAGGAAATAAATTGACATCTATGGAAATCTGGGTTAAAACATTATATAATTGTGACCAATTTAATAGTAACAATTGTCACTTCAAACCAAAACTACTTATATTTTTGCAAACTCAGCAACAAATGTAGATCACATGTCGAAGGCCATCTGACATTTGTCTTGAGTTTACAGAGAGCGCTTCGATCCCTCCAGGATGACTAAAGCACCCGTGATCATCTACAACAGGGTTTACCAGTCAAACAAATGAGAAAGGATAAAAATAAAAACGTGTGCTGGTGAGGGACACAATCAATTACAACTAATATGTGAACAATAAATACAGTACCAGTCAAAGTTTGGACTGGTACCATATGTGAATTCTGCTAACCCACATTTGAGGTTACTTCCAAGCTTAAGTCTTGGTCTACAGTTGGTGCACAAGCCTGGAGATGAGGAAAATGTAGTTAAAAAAATATGAGTCTCCTATAAAATGCAAAGCTCAGTACTTGCAATATGAAGCTTCTAACTCTGACACATAAAACAAAACGAGCACAACTTCAGAAGGCAGATTAGGAAATTCATAGTTTATTAAAATTCTATATGGTTCCATCTAAATGAGTATAAAAAAATGATTGAAATCATGAGAAACTCCTAAGCAAGTGAGTGTACAGTGTATGTTCCAGTGTACTCTACTCATTTCAAGTTTATTACAAAACAGGTATTTTAACCCTGAAAGCAACTCGGAGAATGGTGAGCATTACTCAGAATAAACTATTTTTGCATTGCTACCTCTACCTGTCCTTTGATAAACCTCTGAGAATAAAGACGGAAAGTGAATTTCCAAATCCCCAGCGTGGCCCAGCCACCATGAGGTCCGTTTACAAATCAAATAATAAATACAGGCATCCAATGGGCTACAACAGCAAATCATTTTGATAATATTTTCCTCATGCATACACACAAGCATACATCTGACTGAGATCATGAGCTTTCTAAAACTTTTTATCGTTTATCTACTTTTATCAGTTATTCTTTACAGTGCAACAGTATGGCAGCAAATGGATAGCAGTGCTTTCATTAAAAAAAAAGGAATGGAAAATAAAAATATATACACATCATGGAGAAGCAGTAGTTTCTTTTGGTCCTGTGTCCATTATAGACAGCACTGCTTTTTTTTGGAGAAATTCTTCCTTATATGAACAGTAGTTTCCGCAAGACTGAGGAGCTGCGAGAAAAAGGGTGAAACAAATATTAGGATTCCTACTGCTGCTGCTGGGAAGAGTCTGTGTGTGTTTGTGTGCACGAAGCCTGAATCACATCATCATTCCATTAAATCTTAGCTTGTTTGGTCAAATTCACTTTGTGAAAAACCAGGCTTGAGGGTGCGAACTCTGGCTTCTTCAAGAGGACGTTAACAAAACAAGAAAGAGCATTAACGGCTGACCAGGAACCTGTGAAAAACAGGAATCCTGTCAGATCTGAGCTAATCAATAAATGGAGGAATGAGATTCATTTTACAGTCAGCAGTTACTGTCCCAATGAACACTGAAGCAGCTAAACAAAGCTTATCAAAAGAAAAGCATACACCCAGTTGCTCATGTGGGAAAAGAATTTGCCGTTAAAACATGACCATATACAGTTTTAATGTGTGCAACATGGCATCTCTCTGAGTCACACAGGACAAGGCCTCTTGTGTGCAAGCACAATTCATCACATTTGTATAGACCCAGCATGCGTTGAGCAAGACTTTGGGATTTTCAGCAGCAGATGTTCAATTTAAAGTTATACAAGATAAAGATATATAAAAGATATACAAGTTTTTTTATATGCTTCTCTCCATCTTAATGCTAAGGAGAAGAAGACATTTTAGATTATTTTAGACCTAGCACTTAGCGTGTCTGTTATAACTTGCTGCTCAAATGTTAGAACCTGTACATGTTTTATGTTTTATGTAACCATTTGGGGGACAAATCAAAGAGAAGTGAATTGTTAGAAGTGATACTAGTCTTTTCAGTCAGCATTGCAGGAACAGGCCAGAAGCTGTAATGTCATGAAATTTATCTGACAATAGTGGCTTTGAGCTAAGATTTCAACACTTGCATGACAGTGAAACATGATCTATATACTTTCAGTGAAAATAAACTTAGATAAAGACACAAGTTGCTCATCAGTGTTTATAGGAAACGATGAATTGCTCTGAATAAAATTTATACAAACTCCACATCAGGAAAAAGATCAGTTCCACTGCGGGATGGGAAAACATCTCACCTCGTTACAACTGAGACCCTTCAGAACCTCCGTGTGCGTAGCCTCCTTTAGATTTCATCTGGGCCTGAACAAGGTCCACCTGGGAGCAGAAACACCAAATATTCACTGACTGAAGACACAGATTTGACAGATTTTGTGAAACATCCAATTAAAAATGGAGGAAAAATCTACCGATGCCATTCCAAGGCCCATGTCCCCCGAGCCTACATGTGTGGTGTGAACAAAGTTTGTTGGCTCCCCGATCATGGAGCGGTCGATTCGTCGTCGCCGTTTCTGAAAATAACAACCAGATATAACTCTTAATATTTAGAGCAATAACAGTTTCATTATTGTACACAGATTTTAATATATTACTGATCAAAGAGGAAGAAGATCAGGTATGCAGTAGCTGAAATAGAACTTTATTCCTTCATCATCTGAAACTTTGTTTAGAAATGTTCAGACTGGCAGAGATTGACTTTTATCTTATCTATCAGCAGAAAGACAGGCTAACATTTAGGAAAATCAAATGTCTTCTGACTCATCAAGCAACCACATTAAATCAAATGCTGTGGCCTGAACTGTAGCATATGATTCACTGGAAGTTCTCTCCGTATATTTAATCTATAATCCGAATGTATGAAATATATCTCATCATGCTTAACCACAATGTTTTTAATCTTAATGAAAGAGAAACTGGTTTCAAAATGGGATTGTATTCAGTACAGATTCATTTATCCAGTAAACTAAAATAAGCTGTTGGGACTGGACTATTTTGTCACAACCATAGAAATAAGACAAATGCTCAGCTGCTCATAAAGAAGACCTCTAAGCCCTTTTGTCAGGCCCACTTGTGTCCTACCGACGCTGAATAAGGCAGGACGTTGAGAAAAGGCAACTGAGATGGTCCAGAGAGCAGTACAGGATGAAGAAGGGATTCTCCTGTAGTGTTCAGTGCAACCAACTGTGCCACACTGAAGTTAGTATCAACTTTTATGTTCTCATCATTTTTACTTTCTATGCCAGAACATAAGATCAGACAACAATGTTTAGCAGATCAGCCCAGATTTCTTCCTAAAAATATAAGTCATGACGAACCGTACTTAAAACAAGGAAGCATTTATTTCTGTCGGCGTTACTCTTCCAAGTCAATTTCATACTTACTGGTTGTGGCTGCTCTGCAATGCAGCAGCTGAAACAAACCCAGAACTCAGTCATTCTGAGGCTGACGAAGAAGCCGCAGCAGTTTCCTCTCTTAAGATCAGACGTCTAGCTGCGTCTGTCTTCCTGCTCAGTGTTACCAGAGTCACAAACACACACCGGAAACCAGGCTGCTGATCCTCTGGGGTAAACGGTTGGCGCACAAACTGCTTTCCAAAAACAAGGCAGCACACACCTGTTGACACAGTGAAGCAGCACACAATAATGTCAATTTAGAAATAAATAAATAAGACTCACCTTCATTACTCATGTAGCTCAACATTAGTGTTATAACAGAGCTTCGCTTTTTGGAGGAGCTTGTAATATTACAGTAAACGCCAACTAGCCCCATGTTGACTTTCTGTACCTTATTTTTTTTTACTTTGTATTTATGATCATGTGATTCAGTTTTCTGAGGATATTTCATGATCACACTGCTTTCACACTCATTCAGTATGCATATTAGTTATTTTGACTTCCTCAAATATATATTTACAAAGATCACAGCATTAACAATTTAAATTTAGAAGAAATAAGTTGTAAAGTTGGCAATACATTTTATGATACTCAAAGTCTTATATTTAAACAACAATATTATTATGTACTGCACTTTAATAAGGAATCTCAAATTATTACAATGAGGGAGTCATCTGGTCTGGTACAACAGAGTATTGTCTTATAACCTTGGACTCAGGGTCAATAATCAGCACACGTTTCAGCTCAGGATGTCTTCATTAGCACTGCAGATTCGGCAATGCATCATCTATTTTAATTAGCAATCCATTGGAGCTCTTCTATTTTACAAAGACTGAAGAAAACAACCTGGAGCGAAATCTGACAGAAGGTCAGAGAATATCAGTTCTTTGTTATATGTTGGGTGACTGCTATATATTTAATCTGGACAGGATTACAATATGTAGCACTTTCATTTGAAAGATATGTCACTATGACTCAAGTTTATGTGTAGAGATACTGTTATTTACCCAGGAGAAAGACTAAGAGTTTGTAGTAGCTGTAAAACAAGTAGCTCTCAACTTACAAGCACCGGAAATAATAAGGTCCAAGACATGACTGTTGTTAATTCATGTTTTAATAATAATATGGAAGCATCCTGAAGAAGGGATCCACCTTTTTTTTGCTATGAAAACATGAGATGTTCAAATATTTAGCAAACCTAACAAGCTCGCTGCCAAATAGATTTCCCAGCGAGTATTACTGACGCCACAGGAGTCAAATGATCTGCTGACGGAGAATAAGAGAATATCGATGGCAGTGAATATCTTCATGAAATATAAAATCCTTAAACAAATCACTGATCCTTTGTATTTTACATTACACAAATGTAATTGACATTTACAAACAAATGAGCGTTATGTAACTTTGCACCGCTGCAGCAAAGGCTCCACATTCTTTGAAACGACGGCCCCATATTCATCTGACAACCAGAAATAACTTATTACAAACGCTAATTTCGCTATTTAAACACTGGTAAAAAATAAATAAATAAATAAATGAGGGTATTTCTCTACCACTATCTGCTATCACTATTAGCTTGTGAGCTAACGACACAAGCTAGCAGCCGGGATCTGTGGTTTCTTGCTTCAACTGACAGCTAGCAAACCAAGCTAATCTAGTCCGTTTTAGAGCTGTTTGACAGCGGGACTTCGCAGAAGGCAGCATCTAAAACAGATTAATTTTATTAGGAATTCAAAGTAACGTGGGGAATATATTGCTGTGTTATATTTTGAATGTAAATGTAAAAAACTTACCAGAAAACTGCCGGTTTTGCCGGAGAAAAAAAAACCCTTACGTTCGACTGAAAGCTGAAGAATGTCCCCAAAAAATTAACCAGGAACTACGCGCACCGTTTACGTAAAACTACTTCCGTTTTAAAGCGTGACGACTTCCGTGTTGACCCACGTTTTCAGGCGCTTCGCAAAAAACTACACGTATTTGCTTCTTAAAAGTGAAAACTTTCATTCTAAAATATGAGGCCCTTAACGGAAGAGGAAACAAAAATTATGTTTGAGAAACTATCTAAATAGTAAGTGAACTTTATTTTTCCTCGCCTGCAATTGTTTTGAATAAAAAATGCATTAGCATCCTTGTTAGCTTGCGTGTGACCCATGTGTTCTCTATAATTAAAGCATCGGAGAAAACATAAAACTCCTGGTGGACCGACCTGACGGAACCTACTGTTTCAGGTTACACCATGACCGTGTATATTACATGAGGTATATGTGAATTAAAACGTACTAGTATGCAAGTGACTTGCAGTGAACCGTGAGATTCATACAAAATCCTCTGTCCACAGTGAGAAAATTCTAAAATTGGCCACAAACTTTTCTCGGGACAAGCTCATCTCGGTGGGTACATGCTTTGGAAAGTTTTCAAAGACCAAGAAGTTCCGCCTGCACATCACAGCTCTGGATTTTCTGGCGCCCTATGCAAAGGTGTTGTACTTAATCATTAACTTGACTCAAACCAGTGAAGGGAGTCACAGGTAGAAGAAAAATATGAATCACGTGAACACAGATCTGCCAGGAAAATCTGATAACATGATCTGACACAGTCTCTAAGAATATATATATTCTGTATTGTTACATAAATTTTATTAGTTAAAATTACACCTTTTAAACAAAAAATCATTACATGGACAGTCACCTGTGTTTTTAATCACAGGGACATTTAAAAAATGTCCTGTTTGTAGAATTTGATGTTACTATAGGACAGCATGTGAGCTTCATGGTGATTTTGCACAAATAATTTAAAGAGGCATATAATATGTTTACAGAAAACCAAACCTTTTAAATAGTTTAGGACTACATTTCATTGCTACAGCCCAGGATGAACTTCCTAGAAGATCTTTGTATATTAAGCACTTGGGGAGAAAAAAAAGTATTCATGCATGTATGACTAACTTGGGACTGTCATGGCTTCAGTTCAAGGTGTGGGTGAAACCTGGTGCAGAGCAGTCATTCCTGTATGGGAACCATGTGCTGAAATCTGGCCTGGGCAGAATCACAGAGAACACTATGCAGTATCAGGGGGTTGTGGTTTACTCCATGGCTGATGTGCCTTTGGTAAGTCTGTGTTGTTGTTTTTTTGTACACTTTAAATTGTTAGGTACTGTTTAATAACAGTACCTAACAACCGTTTTAGGTAACTTGTGTTTAGTAAAACAAACTGAAGTTACTGTTATGTGATGAGGAAATATGTGGATTAAAGTGATCTTTAATAAAAGTTTTTATCTAAATAGGAGTTATGGTTTAGAGCTGTTTAGTGTGTAGTAACTTCTTCTACAACAGAGCTGACTGGTAATTGGCAATCACTACAAACCAGTATCGGTTACATGTCTGGGCTTTTATGGGTCTTTTCTTGGTGTAAGCCATTCATGAACCTGAAAAAGACGGTGCAGACATAATTTCACAGAAAAAGTCTTTCATAGTGAAACCATTTCTGGAACTCCATCCTTTGGACAGATCAGGCTGAGATGAATTTGTACAAGAATGAAGGAAAAAGGCAATATGATGAAAAGGATCAGATTGGGTCAAGTTGCACTAAATCACTGATGTTTGTTATGACAGAAGCAACTATGTGCATTATTTAATCACTTGTTATACTATGTGGTCACTATCAGGAAAGTAAAAACAAGCAGTCAACAAAATAAGCTTAATACAAGTGTAATAAAAACATAGGGCTAGGCGATATGGCCTAAAAGTAAAATCTCTGATTTTTTTTTTTTAACCAAATCATATTTCCGATTGTAAATAGATTTTTTCCCCCCTTCTGTTAAAAATAAATAAATAAAAACAAATAAAATCGTTCTTTTTCAAAAAGGTATTGAAATTTTGTTGTACTCCCACCATTGGTAGCAACAGCCCTTAAACAGATTTTGCAACGTAGAACTTATTGCTCGAAATCCATGTTTGCAACACCAAACCAGTTCCAAATAATAAAGGAAACTGGCCTTTTTGGGAACAATCTCCTCTTTGCTAGCTGCCATGTGATGTGTTTATGCGGATTTGTGGGAAATCAGCAGGAGTACGCTGACCGTACTAAGGACGCCCAAAATGTGCTGGGGAGGCAAAAAAATCTAGATTTTCATAAAAATACATCTTCATAAACAAAAATTCAAATTAATCAATTAAATCGATCAATTGCGGAGCCCTATCAAAAAAAAAACACAAAGCTAATCTGCACTAGAGTAAGCGGGTCAGTGTGAAAAGTGTTACATGAGGTTTCAGTGAGGTGGCACAGCCAGCAGCAGTGCTCTTATCAATCTTAATTTATAAAGTAAACTTTATTTATATAGCACTTTTTACAGACACAAAGGTACAAAGTGCTTCGCAAAAATAAAACAAAAATATATACAGATACAAACGCATCTTTTAATAAAAAAAAATTTAAGTGCAAAGTGCTTTACATTAACTGCTAAAAACACACATTACCCAACTACACATCGTACACATACAAAATTATGTGTTAAGAGGTGTCGTCCCAAACCCCATTAACTGTGTCTGGGAGCTGAGACACTGGAAAAAATAAAAGATGTTAGGATGAAATAAATGTTAAGAGAATAAAACATCAAACAAAGATTAAGATATAGAAATCAATATCAGACAAATGTTTAATAATCTGGATCTAAAAACATCATGAATAAAAATTTTGTAAAATAATAGATTAAACTTGGAATAAAAAGAAACAATCATAGACCAAAAGATAATTAATCAAAAGTTTTACTAAAAAGGGAAGTTTTAAGTTGTCTCCTAAAAATGCCAATACTCCCAGTTGTCCAAGGTTCTTCACTTCTTCAGGGGGATTAAAAAAGTGATTTAAGTTTCAAAACCAGTTTGTCTTTCTGCTTCAGGACCAATGACTGAAACTTCGGTTTTGTGTTGAGGGAAGCTTTCTTCCATCTTCTTTCCCATGCTCTAAAATACAATTAAATAGGTCGTCTACATGGAACGTGTTTCCAGGAGACATGGCTATGGAAAGCTGTGTGTCATCGGCGTAACTATGGTAGAGATTAAAAAGAGTTGGGCTAAAAATTGAGCCTTGTGGAACACCATTATCTTGTATTTCGTGGAAGCTAACTCAGTGCTGGGTATAGGATGAGAGGATGTGACGGAGTGAAAAATAAGCATATATGATGGAAAGCTTGGAATAACTGGAGAGGTTGGTGAGAACACCTCTGTCTTCAGCATTCAGTTTGATTAAAGACATGTGGGACACAATCAGGCTAAAGAAGCAACTTGTATCATGAAAAGGGATAAAATATTCATTATAATAGAGGTTAGTCTACACAGACTAATAAGGGTTTAAATTTGACAAAAACTACTAAGGTTAATAAAATTGGCCTTGTAGCATAGAAAACACATCTAGTGATCTAAATTAGAATCTGACAACACTGATTATGTGTCAAACTACCCTGTGTATACTGTTTATTGTCACATCTTTGCAGCTTTTACTTTGCACATGGTGACATCAGGACAAACTGCAAGTTTTCATTAGGATTTCTTTGCAATGTTCAATGTGAAAATCAGGGTAAAACCAACCAGGCAACCAGCAGGGTGATTAACAGACAGGTTTCTGACTTATTTGTGTATTTGTGCATATCAAAGAGGTACAGCAATGTGTGTACAGGGGCTCTAATCAGCTCTTTTCATTCTCAGGGTTTCGGAGTTGCAGCCAAGTCTACGCAGGAATGTCGACGAGTGGATCCCATGTCCATCGTTGTGTTTCACCAAGCTGATGTGGGCGAGTTCATTAGGAATGAGGACACATTAACATAAAAGTTACATCTGGACTGTTCAAGTTTTTTGTTTTTTTTACTTTGTATTAATTCACACCAGAAGTACTAGTGTTTGCAGCTTCTTTAAATCGCCACCTGATGTTTTAGGGAAACTTTGATCACAGCTGCTACAACCACTATTCTGAGGTCCAAGGATTGACACTTTAATGTTGCTCTCCAGTCTGTTAGTCCTTCTCAGTCAAATATTGAGGAATTAACAGTAAAAGAGGGTGTTTTATCACCTGCATGTCTTAACAAATCCATGTCTGAGTTGTTTTATTTTTGGTTAAGTTAATCAGTTCACATCTTTGTCATCTCTTTAGAGTACCGGTATGTTTTTAGTCCACCTTGGGGAGGTATGGGAGAGTCCATTAGGAATGAAGACAAACATGCCATTTTTTTTAAAATTCAGCAATGTTCATAGAAAGTTACCTGGTTTCTGTCACCACTATATACTATTTTTGGATCAAGTGAGGCACGACAGTAAATTATAAAGTTGATCGCATTGAAGTACTGTGCACAATTTTCCTTAAAGTTGCTTAAATAAATTAAACACCTTGTATTTATTTCTGGCTCCAGTAAATAATCAAACAATTTTTAGTACTTTTTTTTTTATTAGAGACAACATGTTTTCGAACCATGAATGAAGACTTTAACTTCCAACTTAACGTAATAGAAACAAGACTCCGCAATGTCCTCAGTGAGAACGGAAAAGAGGGGAAAAAACAAAATCAAACCATATTTAATCGTTTCATTGTCCTCCATCGATCTTTCAGATTCACATTTGTTCTGTTGTTGAAAGTGTAGTAGGCTTTGATCTTACTCCAGTTACCCTCTCCAAATTTCTTGACCCCGTCTTTCAGTTTCTGGCTCTCGCTCTCTGTCCATGCCTGTAACAACAAAAATAAGGTTATTTATTGTCAGGGACAAATACTCTATTGTTTATCGTTTCATACTAAAGCAAGCAAATATAATTTGCTTGTGTGATGCTATCATCAGCTACAACTACAGTGAAAATAGTGAGACGTATATAACCCATCCAGGGGGTCGGTCTGGTGGCATGTTCCCCCAGAAGAAAGGTTTTGGAAATTTTATATATTAAAAAAAAAAGCAGAATTTGGTTTTCCTTCCCTTTTAACTTCACAGCAGCCTCTCAAATTAGTAGTTCTGTCTATGTTAGTTGGCCTATTTATTTTCTACAAGCCTTCTCCAGAAGCCTCCAGCTGCACTGGTGATAATCATCCACATACTAGCAAATTCTACCAAGTTGCACATTTTACAACTGATTCTTGTCAGTGTTTTTTTTCAGCGTACTGGTGGTAAACCAAGATGATAAAGCACAACTATGGATCAGAACCAATCCTGCAAGAACACGACTGCACTGACGACTCAAAATTGTCTTATACCAATTTTTCATGTAGGATTTGTAAAATGTATTTATTTTTTTGCAAATGATGATATGGAAGGGAACCTGATCATTTGAAGGAACATGAATCCAACAAAGACGATACAGTTTTATGCATCTTGTATAACCACAGGACAGACATTTTATAGTTGCAGTCACATGTAATTACGCTTTTATAGTACTATTTTCCCACATGATAGGAAAGTATATCAAACAAGTTTAAAGCTCTGCCCAGAAACCAGAGACTGCAGTGACACAATCAGTAGCTGTACTGTTGGGTTCAGTCAGATGTTGTCAAATCTACTCTGGACACGTTATCTGTATTATACAAAATACAAATGTCTATAAAAGTCTATCAAATTATAAAAAAAAATCAGTTTCATAATCTAAAATAAAATTTTGCCTAATTACCTGACTTGTAAACCTGTGTTAGAATGAAAAAATCTTTTTTTATACCGATTTTAACATCTGAAAAATCACATATTAGATCCAGCCTTACTTACCCTCTTCCTATTGCCTGAATTTGAAATGGTGCTCTCATTTGATCCTTTAAAATGTAAACAGATTACATCATGGTCAGGATTTTCAAAGCAAATGTACACAGGACTGATTTACATGCAGATATTTAATTAACCATTACCAGTGTTCTTTTTAGTGGGAAAATAAGAATCCACATCTGTCCATGTTTCTTTACCCTCTGTTGCAGTGCTCATAAGCGTTTTGCTGTGAACACAAGAAACCTGTTCAATGTTGGCAATATAAATGTTTAAACAAAGGAATGTATGTGTGTGTGTGTGTGTGTGTGTGTGTGTGTGTGTGTGTGTGTGTGTGTGTGTGTGTGTGTGTGTGTGTGTGTGTAAATAAGCAAGCAAATTCATCTACAGCTTCCGGTATGTTTACTTACAATTTTTTAAGATATGGACCCTTTTCATGAGCGGAGTCCTTGTAAGGAGTGGAGCTCTTCTGTGGGACCGGCTTGTCAGGGGACAGTCTGCGCAAATGATCTGGAGAATCGTCTGTGATGTCATCTGCATCACCTGGATCACTGTAAATAAGAAGCAGAAGTCATGATGATCCACGAATCATCAAGCAAAATATTGAGATAAATGAGTGATGTTTCAATTGCACTTTCTTTCTGCTAGGACTCTCGTACGGCTGTTTGTGGTGTCCCTGCACTGGCGTTGGGCAGGGCGCTAGGAGCTGTGTGTTTTCTTCGCTCTCTGAAGAAATCTGTTTAGACTTGCTGGAGTTCCTGTGATGAGTAAAAATCAATCAGCATGACAATAATGAGCTATTTTACTTGATACAAAAAAGATTTCAGATAGATTCCCATTAACTACGATGTTCCTTGTTCTGTTCAGTAACACGTATCCTGTAAAAACAGGCGATGGAAGCTGCCTTCTATCTCAGTTTTCGCTGAGCGGTTAGCTGTGAGAGTTGACATTATCTATGTTGGCTCTGATAAAATCAGAACTAAAGCGCAGACCTCCACCAAGCCACAGAGTCCCCTCGGTTTAATGGGGGGACTCCACCATGGAGGTTATTTCTGGCATTTGATTTGTTTGTTTGAAAAACTCAAAACGTTCTCATGAAATTTTCAGAACTCATCCAGAATAGGAAGATGAAGAAATAATTCAAATTTGGAGGTGATTCGGATCATGTTTTGGGGTGTAAGTCACAATTAGCTGGGGGACTGTGGTTTGGGGATAACCTAATTTTAAATCACTTCTTTATCTTCCCATTTTGATACATCCTTAAAATTTCATGACAACCTGCCAATTACTTTTTGAGTTATTTATGTACAAAAAAAAAAGCGCCAGCAAAAATAACTTTCTTGGCGGAGTACCAAAATTTAAGGAAGATTGACAAATTTGAACATTTTTCCTGTAGTGACCAAAACAGCATTACTAAACAACGAATATTGATTGTTAACTAATTCAGCCAAAGGTTATATTAAATTACTTTTGAACACATGGAATTTTTGTGCAAGTTTCACATGAACTTCCCCTGACTTCAACATAATATACAAGATATGTTGAGATCAATAAACTATAACAAAGTGAATGACTTTTTAAAACTAACATTTCATTTAAAAAATAGTATTGCTATATGAAAGTAACTGTTTGTGTTATATCTGATCTTTTGTGTTGACGTTGGGGGGAAGTTGACAAAAAAAATGCACAAACTATTTTTTATTTTACAAACAATTACAGAGATCCATCAAATCCAATTATTCACTTTCCTGAATTAGTGGATTCCTGTATTTAAACACAAACATATCAAATGTTACCCCCCAAAGAAGATAAGAAAATAACAGCGTAGATATAAATGCAGAAGATCTAAGAAACCCAGACTTGAAGCTTAATTATTAGAGCACTGCATATCTGCAAAAGCAGTTATATAATAATTATCAGAACAAAGATGTTAATGTGTTCAAAAAGAGGCATAAATTATTTTAATTGTATTATTACTATTATTAATATTAAGTTGAAAGTCCATAATGACGCATCTTTAGCAACAACTCAGTACATCCACACTTACTTGCTGGACGATCTGGTTGACTGGTTGCTGAGAGTCTCATCATGTTCCCTGCAGGTGGCAGAGTAACTGGTGTCATCGTCACCGTCAGTGGAGCACTCAGCCAGACTAGTTGAAGCTCTGCACAACAAAACAAACTGTTAAAATGATATTCACAAAGTCACCATCAAAAAATTCATGCATAACACATCGGAGGGAAAACCTTTAAAAGGTGGTTACAAACAACAGTGGATCTTTTCTGATTAAGTTACCTGGTGACTCTTCTACTGTGCTTGGGACGCTTACGGACAGGTTGGGAAAATTCTCCGTCTGTGACTTGGCATTCCACTTCTTTGAAATGCTTTTTACTGGGTACAGTCATAGTCTGTGGTGGCTTCTCTGTTCTGACTTCTGTTTCCAGTTCTTCTGGAGCTGTGGTGCACTGTGAACTTGCCTGACTGTCTGGTTCGACCACCAGCCTTGCCACAGTGTAAGGTACCTTGTAGATGGAATCTGCCTTTGTTTGAGTTCTAGCGTCTGACTGTGGTGGCTGGTCTGCCGGGGAAGCTTCCATGGGGCTGCAGGAGTCTCTCTGATACAACCCATCCTGCTCTGAGTTAACGTTGTCGTCCCTGTTATGATCTGTTGAGCGTTGTGGGGAAACATCCTCCGATTCTTGGCCTTCTGCTTCTACTTCTTCCTCCAACAGTGCAAATGGTTTTTCATCTAAACACACTGCCAGAGCCTTGTAGGCCATTGCAAGTCGGCCCTTGTGGATGAGGGGGGGCTTACTGAAAGATGACATTAAGATAAGAAAACCTTAAGGAACAGTATATTTAGGCCAGAAGAAAAAAATTCTGTTCATTGTTCCCAGAAATTACCCTTACAGCACAAGTGTATTTGTAACTACTGATAAATGCTTCTCTACAAACTACTTAGTTTGAAGTAGTTTGGATGATTAAAAAGTTAGAAAATGTTACTATACTCTAATCTCTGCTGTGACCGTCAATGTGGAAAAGAGTTTGAGTGACATTTGAATGACATAACATTGATCTATTTGCTTTGACTTAAGACAGAAAGCATACCATGGTCTCAACTGGACAGGGGTCACTTGTGGAGTGGAAGATGGACCGGGTTCGATGCACTCAGCAGCAGCTGCCTGGTCTTTTGTCTCCATAAGTCTTGTAATAACAAGTTTCTCTGCAGCCTGTTATACACATTTTAAAAAAGAAATGCACACACATTAAATTTATATATATATATATATATATATATAAATATATATATATATATATATATATATATATGTGTGTGTGTGTGTGTGTGTGTGTGTGTGTGTATATATGTTCTCTTTATATAGAAGACATATATTTCTCCAACTTCA
>JBAMHX010000001.1:22232440-22245017 GCA_037177515.1 Pseudomugil tenellus
ATGGATGGATGGATGGATGGATGGATGGATGGATGGATGGATGGATGGATGGATTGATGGATGGATTGATGGATGGATGGAATACTTGCCTCTATGAAACACAAAACTTGTAACTTTTTAATAGTGTAGTTAAACCATGCTACACATGTGATGCACAGCAAATTTAAATAACATGCCATATGTTGATGTAATAATTTAATATGTACAATGCACAAAAAAACTACAAATCAATTTAATTTGGCTTGCTTCCTTTTACGTGTACTCTTTGGCTCAAAGAGACCTTTTTTAAAATGTTGTGTAACATCAAGGTCACTGAAATGTCACAGAAACTAAAGCTGTCATGTCTCATAAATCAAGTTTATTGTTTTTTATCCCATTATTTTCTCAGGAATCAACTGAATTACATTACAGAGGAACTAAAAGACCCATTCAGGTGAAGGCAAATATTTGAGAGATTACTAAAGATGTTTAAAGCAGTAGCTAATAAATTACAAAGATAACAATACATTTAAAATTTGAGTGTAATAAAATGAAAAAAAAATTAAAAGAGATTTTTTGTATGAATTGCAGAAACTTACCACTGGCCATCCTGATTGGTATCCCTTTGGTTACTGTGTGCTACGTGTTGGTCAACGTTGCTTACTTCACTGCTATGACATCCACAGAGGTGCTGCTGTCTCCAGCTGTCGCTGTGGTAAGGACAATTAAACATTGTTTTAAATGTAGGAGTATAAATGAAGCAAAGTGGCATAGCATATAGCATAGCATAGCAGGTATATATATTAAAGCTTTCTAAAAGACGCCAAACCATTTTATATACACGTTTTTACTTCTGAGAGTCAAATCTCAGTAAGAGCACATTCATTCTACTCCCTTGTCTTTTCTGAAGGATTTGTTTGTGCCTTCATAGACTTTTGGGGACAAAGTCCTTTACCCTCTGTCTTGGATTGTCCCTCTTTTTGTTGTCTTTTCCACATTTGGGTCGGCCAATGGGAGCTGCTTCACCGCTGGCAGGTAAAACAGACGACTAAGTCAAGATAGTAGGGGGCACTCATATGTACAATTGCATGATGTGCATATTTAAGAACATCTGTATAAAATGTAACAAGTCTGATTTTTTTCTTTCTCTTCCACAAGACTGGCCTATGTATCTGGCAGGGAAGGACACATGGTGAAAATCTTATCCTATATTAGTTTGAAGCGATACACTCCCTTGCCTGCTCTTATATTTAATGTGAGTTTTACATATTTTTAGAGTTCCCTTTTATGCTAACATTGAATTTGAAACTTGAAAGTGTCCACATTTTTCATTGTATCTTGTTTACATATGATCCCTGTTGTTACAAATAGTAAAAGTCTAATGTACAATTTCAATTCCTATCAGTATCTCATTTTTATGCTAGTATTCAAATTAGAAATCATACTTTTGTATCTACGTTGTTATCTTTAAAAATTGGGTTTCTTTCTGTTTTTAGGGTGTATTGTCTTTTTTCTACATCCTCCCAGCCGACATCAACACCCTCATTAACTACTTCAGCTTTGCTCAGTGGTTGTTTTATGGTCTGACAGCACTTGCTCTCATAGTGATGCGCTTTACCAGGAAGGAGCTGCATAGACCTGTAAAGGTGAGACCTGTTGCTAGTGCTGCTGTTAGTTGTCTTGCTGTACAAATTGAATAAGTAATGTGATGCATTGTGAGTTATTAGTATTATTATAAGCTCATAGAATAAAATTATTCCCCAAGTAATTTTAGTAAACTACAGTATGTTGATAGCGAATATATAAAATAAACGTATATGCATGTATGCATGTGTCTGAAGGTGCCGATTGTCATAGCTGGGCTAATGGTCCTGGTGTCGTGCTACCTCGTTTTGGCTCCAATCATCGATAAGCCGGAACTGGAGTACCTTTACTGTACTGTCTTCATCTTTAGTGGACTCTTCTTTTACTACCCATTTGTTCACCGGAAATTCAAATGGACCCAAAAAATTATGAGTATGTTCACTTTTCAATAGATCTTTTTGTAATTCTAAACTCACTGCTAGTGGATGTAAAATTGAGCAGTCATGTAATCAAAATATAAGTATTTAACTGTTAAATGTGATGGATGACAAGGTAGAATAAAAAAAGATATTTATGTGACCTTTGACTTCGATTTCTTTATAGGACCCTTCACCATGCATATGCAGCTGTTGATGGAAGTAGTACCGCCAGAGAAAAATGAATGAGAAGGGATAAACAGGCCAACTGAGCCCCTGAAAGATGTCTTACCTGGCTCTGGAAACACTGGGATGGAAATATGTTGCAGAAGTCAGAGTCACAAGTCTGAGACTTTTCTTTTTTGTATGTGTATTGTTAAAACTAAGTGACAAAGTGAAATGCATGTATATCCATGACTCTGTGCATCAGCACAATTTAAGAATCACCTGGAACTTAGTGACAAAGCTGAACAATGGCAAGATTTTACTTAAAGATACGTTAACTTAAAATAAACATTTCCTAAAAAAAAAAATCACTTTTATGGATGAACGTGCATCTAAGTATGTGCGGGAAACATTTTCTTAATGCAGCAAGAAAAAAGACATTAGAAAGATGAACAAATCATTCCTGTTGTTTCTTCTGAGGATGTAAATGGAAAAAGATTCTTTTATCATGTGTCTGCATAACGTAGCGATGCTTCTCTTTCCACTTCGCTACACTGTAAAACTGCATTATTGTGCTTCTTAGAGTTTATTAAAGCTATTAGTATTTTGAGCACAAAGATGATGGGAGGGTCGCTGCTTTTGCTGCTTATTTTGAGAAAGTACAAAATTTGATTTTAAAGTAAATTCATGAGATAGCTGCCAAGTGAGGATAATGAAGTTTGATATAAGATACTTTTGACTTTCACTGAACACATGAAGTCATGTTTTATTCATTAACTTTTTCCCATTTTGTTTACGACAAGACATTAGTGACAATGCAAGATGATACAAGACATCGCAATATCTTAATACACAAAAAGCTATAGAGGAGAAACCAAAAATGAAATTTATTTATTATATTTATGTTACATTTATTTATAATAACATTTTATGTTATTGTGGGATGTTTATTTGTGCTTATTTATGTTCCTTGGCTCTATTTTCAGGCAGAGATAAATATTTATTAACAGCTGATTAAAAAACGTTGAGCCAATAAGTGAATAATAAATAGATCTTAGAAATAAATTGATAATTGTGTCCAACCACACTTTCTTCTCCACCCTCACTAGGGACATAGAAACAGTCAGAATGGTGGTCCAACTGGTAAACAGTGCTTTACTAATTTGTTTATTCATCTAAGTAATGAATGTCTAAAACACTTTTCAAACTCTCAGAGGAGTTCATTTACATACCAGGTTATGTAAATACTAATATCTCATATCAGGCAGGTACAGTACCACCCAATGCCAAAAACTCATCACAGTTATCCACCACTTTCCGAGCAAAACACTGGAGGTCGCCATGACACTTTTCCTCCCTTAAAGCCAGTTAATCACTTCCAGTCCTCGCTAAATGCATGGAAAAACACATATTTTAGACGGGCAATTTAATTCGATATATTCACGAAAATGTCTTCTGGGACGACATGTGCTGTTGTTGAATACATACAAAACTCGAGGAAACCTTTAGATTTTATGAATGGAGCATGTTACGACCATAAAGTCACTCGCAAGATGATGCCGAGAGATGAGGTGATTTCACCACAATGAGTTGCAGCACTGAAGTTAAAACACTCACCTAAGAGGATCTTCTTCTGCTCTTATTTTTTCGTTAATCATAAACCAACAGAACTGCATCCAGATTGAAAATGATATCTGAGCTACGAACGATCAGCAGCAAATTAGAGGAAAAGGCTAACTAGTTAGCATGATTCAGCTGATCAGACACCTGCTTCCACCTGCAGCAGTTCAACACAAAGAGCCTGTAAGTACTCTGATTATTAGAGCAGGTTAGTTTACGAGGTATCTTTTATTTTGTACTTTGTAAAACATTTGGACTTAAAAGTGTAATGTGTTGTTTTTGTACTTTGAGAAAGTGGCTGTAGGAGAGAACAGCATGAGAACCGAGTAGGGAGAAGTGTGCCCCGAGTGACAGAACAAGTGAAGTAAATGAACATGGACCAACAGCTTAATAAAAAGAAAGAAATTTACTATAAAACCATAAATACTCTGCAGCAAGCTCCATGTTTACATTGAATCCCTGCCAGAAGCACAGTTCTTGGCAGCTTGCCAAAGTAAATATGAGCCGCTGCAGCTAGTTGTCACATCATCAAGCTAATCAAATTAAATGAAGTTTAAAAAGATTTCAGGGTCCAGAAAAGGAAGCTGGGATGCAGCAGCAACGATTGACCTATAAGAAACCCACATTTTTCACATCCTGAATTCTTTTTTTTCTTTACTTCTCTTTTCCAGCATTAAAACAGGCAGATAATGTGGATCTGTCTGTTGTGCCTGTTGTGTCACATCCTGAATTCTGATCGCGCTGAATAGAGCTAAACAACCGGAGCCTTGAGCTGTTAGCTAGCCATTCTGTTAGAGTAGATGGATGGGACATTAATCTCTCTGTTCTGTCTTCTTTTGAATAAAATGCGACCCATGTATCCATCTTTGAGATTTGGCCATCATTTGAGTAATGAAAATGTTTTTTAAGTTTTTTCTGAAGCAGTGTTACCTTTTAAAACAGTACTAGTTAACCATTATTGCTTATGTAGCTAGAAGCGCAAAATGGGAACGGGGGTTAGCCAAGAAAGTGGTTGATATGCAAAACAGAAAACCTACTGGTTAACCAATTGTAGTACAGACAATAGTTTTGCTGTTTTATTTGTAAGTTTTTTTTTCTATTCAAAAAAGTTTCTGATTTCTTACATACAATCTTATTCTCCTAAATATTTGTTCTTTAAATTACCACTGTCTTTCATGTTCCTCCTACAACACAACAGATTCACACTAATGAACCTCCTCATTGGGTTTTTTGCAACCCCATCAGTAAGCTATTTATTTAATTCAGGTGTGTCAAAGTCGGATTACTTCTTAAACATGCAGAGCAGTGGTACTTGAGAACCAGGACTGGGGGAAACTGCCTTAACTCAAAGGACTCCAATAAACAGAAACTGTCCTTTAGCAAGGCAGGTTTCACACACAGAATTCTTCCCCAGTCAACGAGAGTGGGCTCAGTACCACTGAAGAGCTGATGTTGAATTGACAAGAAGTAGATGGTGAAGCCTAAAATTATACTGGAAGGGTTAGTGAAGTGAAAAATAGCAGGGCAGCCTTCCCATTCAGCCATCTGCATGGGAGGAGCTGCAGAGAGGGGAACGTACAGCAGAGGACGCCAAGGAAGCAGGGGATAACAGGGATAGCAACTTGTAGATTACTTTCCCTGAAAAAGGATAAATAAAATATTTTTAATTTCATTTTTCATTACCATATAGAATACAATAACATTAGTAATCAGTTTATGCTTCGCTATGTATTAGTATCTACCACAGAAGCAGGGTTGGATTATAATTCCACATTTCCTTGGCATTCAGTAAAATAAGTTAAAGCCTGTCCCAAAGAATGTCCACCAGATGTCAGTGCGAGACTGGTGTACTTCAATAAAAAGACATGAATATTCTGTATCATAAACACATTTTAAAACTAGTGGTGAAATACATTTATATTTAATATTTTAAATAACTTGGAATATTTCGGCACATACACTGTTTGTAATTACAACTGCACTTGGTTCAAATTAGTGAAAAGGGAATCTGGACAGGAATGATCCAGTGATTTTAAATCTACAAATGAAAAAAAAAAATAAATAAATAAAAAGTAGCATTTAACTACCATCTAAAAGAAGAAATTATTTGTTTCTGGTTATGTGAGGGTTTAAAACAGAATTTTTTATTAGAAATTTCCTGAACATTGATGGTTTTCAGTTTGCTGATGTGGGTCGGTGCACATACTTATTTATCTGCTCATTTTGTATATTCTCATTGTAAATATGGGATAGAGTTAAAAAAAATGAACTCAGCAGGGAATAACAGTATTTTTCTGTTTCACCACTTTTTAATGGGTTTTGGGTCCTTTATTAAAAGAAAAAACTTTAATTTGGATAATGGACAAAAGAAAATATCCTATTCGAATTTATAATCATTTCTGTCTGTATGTGATGTTAGTGCTTCTGAGGTGATGCAACTTGACTATGTTTATTCAGCTTCAGGGGTGTTTAAAGGTTTGACCACATTAAGGGAATTTAGATACTTATTATTTAGTCAACCAACATAATTCACAATAAGAGATCAAAACCAAATGAAGTACAATTGAATGATGATTCCATTTGATATGTGACTGATAGCTTATTCAATTAGGCAGTTTACTTGATAAAATGAAGCCTAAGTTATTATTTCAGTTGTTGTACTACTGGATCTCAGGGCTGCATTTGACACAGTCATCCATAACATCTTACTAGACTGGCTGGAAAAATGGTTAGAACATTTTGGCATTGTAATTCAGTGGTTTGAGTCTCATTCAAAAGACGGGGACTGTTTTGTGTCTATAGGTAGCTACAAATCCGATTGAGCTAGAATAACTTGTGGAGTTCCACAAGGCTCCAGTTTGACGCCACTCCTATTCAACATCTACACCCTCCCACTTCCTCAATTTATTTAACAGCAACATATGTTACCATAATTATAAATAAATCTACATAACCACCTCACCAAAATTGATCAAATTAAAGGCTGGATGTGCTAGAACTTAACTCAGTTAAAGGAAGATAAGACTGAAGGGATAGTTTTTTGAGCCAAGTAAGAAAGATTAAAATTTCAGCAACCACCTTTAGACAGCCATCTTAAAAATGAATGAAAAGAGAGAAATCTTGGTGTAGTTCTGGACTCAGACCTGAATTTCAGCATCACATTAAGACACTTGTGAATTCAGCCTTTTAACATATTAAGGATTAAAGGACTAATGTCTCAGCAGGTTTTTTTTTTTTTAAAGTGTCCATGTATTTTTCTACACTAGACTACTCTACACTTACTGTAATGCTGTCCTTACATGTCTACTTAAAATGTACATCAGACATCTACAGTTAGTCCAGAACGCTGCTTCTTGAGTCCTTGTTGTTAGTTTATAAAGCACTGAATGGATTAGGACCAAAACATGTTCAAGATCTTCTGGTTTGTCATGAACCAACAACCAGATCCCTTAGGTCATCAGGGTCACATCTACTTTCTGTTCCTGGAGTCAGAACTAAATGAGAACTAAATTGTCATGGTATAAATCTGAGAAGTCCTGAGATGATTCATAGATAAAAGAAAGAAAAAAAAACTACATGTGGTGACAAATGCATTCAAATTATTTAGCCTTTTTGTAAATCTTTGCCTGTTGTCACATATAAAATGTTGTAATATTTGATTGGTAAACAACTCATAAATGCTGAAAGCTCAACTATCGAGGTGTTGAGAATCATTCGTTTGATATTTAAAGGAAACATTGCATGCACTTTATTTCCAATCTAAAACAGTTCTATGATATATCAATCAAACTTTGGTGCTCTCCATTGGAACAAAGTGGGCATTAGTTTGAGTGCAGACGCTTGTCTCTCACCCTCCTGTCAGCACTGCTCAGGGAAAAGCCTCATCTGGCAGGGGCAGAAATGGAGAGTGTCGAGAGGGGGCAGAGAGCAAACCAAGAGCGAGCAGAGAGCGAGCCGAGCAGACTTTGTCTCCGCCCATCCCTCCATTTCGTCTTCTTGAAGGCGGGCCTTTGCTGCGTTGACAACACGGCTGCGTTTCCATGCTAACATCACGTACGTTGCGACTTCCATTGGTTGTATTCACCAAGATGAATCTGTGGTTATAATATATAGTCAACGTTTTGTTGTCATGCCAAAGTACTTATCCCAACAGAATTTGTATCCCCTGACGCGGGAGCGTGCACTCACTGTGTCTAACGTTTATTCATTGTGTTGGATTTTACCATGTAAGCTTAAAATGAACAGTATGCATGTTGCTCACATAATTTTGGGGAGATTGTTGCTCTGCTAGTGAGGTTCTGTTGACTGTTTCTTTTAGCTTTTAGTGCGATATAAATTTTTCGTCTTTTTTTTTCGCGGTTAGCATTCATCTTAAAGACTTGACAAAGATTTGACTTCCTGGCGCCACACTGTACAATGTTTATCTACGATCTGTTATTGTATGTATGAATGCTACCAGGAATTGGCCAGCATCTTTATGAAAGGACTGTCTGCCATTTGATCTTCTTAAAGCTCAAACTCTCATTTTTCATGCAGAGTTGATAATGAAATCAAAATGTTTTTCAAATTCCAGACAAAATTTCCAAATTTTTTGTTCTTTTATATCATAACAATTTTTTGCTTGCTCAACTACAGAAACAAATGTAAGAAATATTCTCCAAATATCTATACTCCCACCAAACTTTAGCTGTAAAACTTTTGGTCCTGGAAGTTTGAGCCGACATGAGTGTACCGTTGCTTCTATTAATTACTGAGAGACTATGTCTCATCTTCATCAAATTTTACATTAGTACTGGAGTAGATTGAACATTGATTGATTGAACATTGATATGGTAAATATTCTGATGAGTGTATGAGTACTCCTTCTGTACTGATGCATGCAACATTACCAGCATACACACACTTACACATACAGTACACTCAGACAAAGTCTCATTAAAGGATAGCAGCTCTGATGAGAACTCATCTGCATATCATTATCATGACATTAATGTATTTTTCTAATCAGTTACCAAATTAGCATTTGGATTAGAAACTCACAATCATTTGGAGACCTTTCCAAAAACTACATGATAATGCATCACTAATGAACATATGCCACAATGAAGTCGATGCTTGTTCTAATTGTTTTCATATTATGAAAAAGATTCAGTGTGAAGGTCCCTGATCTTGGTTAAAAAAGTTTTTGACTCTAATTTTCTCAGTTTTCTCTGCCTGTACCACAGTACCGCAGTATTTTACTCGACTGGTCCACTTTTTGTTGCCTTTTTTGTGTCAATAAATACAGCATATTCACACAACTTGTTGTTCAGCAGTTCAACAGTGAAAAATGCTTAGTTCACTGCTGATGTGGAGCCAAGTCACAGTGAAAATTGAGGTTGTTAAGATGCCTATGCTCAGGTAAGAAATACCAAATTTGTGCTAATAATCCCGCACAGGAGTCTGCTTTGTCAACATGACCTGCTTTCCTCCATTGGAGGGCACACTTGAATAAGCAGTGGCAGTAGCCAGAATCATTTCTTGAACATGCACGTTCTTTTACAGTCCAGGCTTTACTTGGATTTAAAAGTTGCCTGGCACAGTTCCCACAAATGCCCTTGCATTGACTTTAATGTTCAGAAGGTTATTAAAAATATCATCCAAAATAATATGTTTCAAATACATGTTCCTTACAGTTGTTTGGCACCTGTACATTTTTGCTGTTTTCAGATCTGCTCACAATTATAGCAATTACAAAAAGACATGAGCTTAGTAATGTGAAATATACAGTAATAACTAAACAAATTGTCATGCATTTAGATGAGTGCTGGATGGGAACATAAAGGAGAACAAATCATGAATCTGTTGAGGAAGCCAATTCATTAAACACAGTCTCAGCTTACAGCAAACAAAACATATTTTTCCAACTTTGTAAATGAGAGCATACTTGTTAACTAAAGTGAATGAGTGTTAATTAATAAAAATTAGTAGATGAACAAATAACAGCAAACAGTTTAAACAATATTTAAGAATTTACACCAGAAAAAGAAAGGTTTTAGAAAGTATTCATGGGGAGTTTAAAGCAGTGATGCAGATATGAATCACAACATTTTTCCCCAGGAAACTTCAATTAAGCCGTCCTTGGATGATTATTCCCAACTTAATTGAATATTTATTTTAAAACATCTATTCTGTAATTGTTTTAACTTGCTGCCTTGACAACATGCAATGTGATCAAACCATGCAACAAACATGACCTATGTTATTACTGCTGTATCATAGTTGAGAGGCAACTAAAAGGATTCTTTTTTTTATTGTACACCATCCTTCTCATATCTCCCCTGGCCACTCATTTTCTTTTCCTTAACTTTTCACTATCTACATATTCAGAGCACGCTATTCCTCTCACTTTGAACTTCTTTCCTTCCTGTCATTTCCCCATTGAAGCTTCTGACTCACTCCTGGTACCGTCATCAACCATCATTCATAGGCTGAGACCATATTTAATCACACTGTATGTATGTGCATATGCATAATAATATTAATCACAAGTAAGAGTATTTGCATATGTGGGTTTATACTGCTCAGTTTGGCATGCACAGACATTCCCATCTATGTTTGTAAGGGAAAATGACAGGGGTCGGGAGTGAAATTCAGCATGTAAGAAGCACTGGTTGCTAATTGTGTTGCTGTGCATGCACAGCCTTTGCACCAACTGTGGTTTCTGGCTGTTTAGCAGCTCTTTGATCAGCAGATACTGAGATGGTAGAGAAACTGGTTTATGCTGGCTCCCCCGCCTGATGCACGAGTGGCTTCACTACACTTTAGGAGCACAGTGGGAGGTTGGACTTTTTAGTGTATGTGTGCATATGTCACATCATACATGTGCCAAAAAATAAAAAAGAGAAGGAAAGGAGAAGAAGTAAGGATGTAGAGTGAAAGAGAATAAATGTGACAGAATGGGTAAAGTAAGAGAAGAGTAAGGAAAAATTAAAGAGGGGGACTTGACTAAAGGAGAGTAAACAGCTTTTACTGGCTGGCTGGCCGGCCATGTCCTCTCTGATGTTTATCCTGCCTTCTATGTACATTGCCTCCAGCCAGTGCTGTTTCACTGCCAAGTTTATGATCTCTCACCTCCTTGTCAAAAATGTTTTTTCTTATCTGTCAATGAGCAGCTAGAAAAAAAGAAACACAACCTATAGACAGACAACAACTGCACTTAGCATCATTTTTCAGGGTTCAGCCATCATACAAAATCAGTGCATTGTACTGCATTTCCAAGTCTATTGATTAAGGATAATATAAAAGACTGAATGTAAAATTTCCGTTTAATGGAGGTCAAATGTGTTGTTTCCCATTCCCCAAACTGAAACTTGCATGCCATTATGTTTTTTTCTTTCACTTTTTCACCAAATATCCCTAAACCTATCACTCAATACTTGTCATGGTTGATCATGTGAAGGGACTGGTATCCAGTCCATTTAAATAAATAAGTGTTTGCACAGTTGACTGAGCTATAGTTCTGTTTTCTCTTGGCCATATCTTGACATGTTTTTCCCTTCAATCAATAACAGCCAGTGTAGAGTTGGCAATAGAAGATAACAAACAGTCAAATTTAACTAATTTTATCGAATCTGTAAAGAAATACCTCATGCTGGTTACAAAGGGGGTTGTGAGATGTGGAGTATTGACTGGACCAGACCAAGCTAACCTTTGTATAAATAAAATGTGCTGTGAAATTCTTTGACCTTTGTCATATGCAAAATAAGCAAGACTATGCGATATATCATCAACTGCTTCCTTTTTTTCATGAAAAATCAATTTGAAAATTGCTTTTTAAGCTGTTATTTTGTATTTTGCTTTATTTTCTTGAAGATTATACTTTGAAGGAGCAGATGTTGTATCAAAGATGTTGTTTTATACATTTTTCACAAGGTTGTGGCACTGTCTCTTAGTATGAAAAGCAAAGCTTGTAAAGATTATCTGGCTGTATCCCTTAGTGAATAAGAGCAGGTGCAAGAGCCTGCCAATATGTTCTGTCTCACTGTAGCTTAAATGGAATACTGCTCTACACGAGGTTTCGTTACTCTGGGCATGTTCGCTACTCTAAATTTTCTAACCCATGTTTGATCCAGTGTCTAATTAATTCTTTAAGGTCTTGTGTTTATTGCAGTGGAGTGAAAAAGAGGGTATAAGATATATGAGGAGAGGGGAACTGTCTTTGAAGTGGTGTTCTCCAGTCTCTAGAGGACAACAAAGCCTGGGGCTGGACTGTGCATGTGGAGGAAAGCAAGAACTACTCTTCCACTGTGGGGCCAAAACTGGAGCTTGCCACGGCCATGTTTGCTACTCTCAGCAGCCACTGTTATCTGTTTATTTGTAACAAAATATCACTTCACAAAGACTGTCTCAGATCGCCACAATGTCAACAGAAAAGAGACAAAAAGCTTTTTGTGATTACGACTGAGCAGCAAATAGCAGCTAAACCTGTGCCAGCACCCTCCGCTGAAATAAAGAGTTGCAGGAAAAAGGGTTTCTGCCATTCTCTGCAGCACACCCCTCCCTGTGCCTAACTAGCTAATGAACTATCAGCTATCCATCTTCATTCCACCCAGGGCCTGCTTGTCCTTCCCTGCAGATAGAAGCTACTTCTTGGCAGGTCTTGCTGAGGGGAATCCAAACCTCCTGGCTCCAAAGTAAAGTGCTGCATTCTTCTGAAAGTCATTTTGAGGTGAAACACAGATTGCAGTCATGCTTTATATATATATATATATACACTCACCGGCCACTTTATTAGGTACACCTGCCCAACTGCTCATTAACACTTAATTTCC
>JBAMHX010000001.1:22322868-22338465 GCA_037177515.1 Pseudomugil tenellus
TAGATAGATAGATAGATAGATAGATAGATAGATAGATAGATAGATAGATAGATAGATAGATAGATAGATATATAGATTCATATATAAATTATTTTGCAGTATATATTTTTATATATACAGGAAGTAACAGATACACAATAAGTATAGTACACAATAGGTCTGCAGAGGAAATGAAGAAGGAAGGAAGGATTGATAGATCATTTTTTTATTTCCGAAGAAAATGTAGAGATAAGACGGCTAGAAGGACTTTTTAGCAGCTTTGAATTCATGCCCAACAAAATATGTTTTTATGGTCACCACATTGAATTGAAAATTGTTGGTGCGATTAAAATGTGCTTCACCATGATATTAGTTAACTGCCAGAATGTTGATGAATGTGTTCTGGCTTGGTTTCAGAGCAGATACAAACCGTCTCAGATGTCTGTGAGGTTTTTGGGTTAACTTTAGCTCCTGGCTGCTGTCCTTGAGCTTGACAAGCAGTTTTAAATAAAGCTTTTCATTAAGCTGAAAGAGGCAGAAATTGATTTTATATTAAGAGGATAAAATGTGTTTTAAATGGCCTTCCTTTTAATATGTTAAATCAGATGCGATTTGTACAGTTATCACACAACTATGTCAATTCAACAGCTTTGAAGGCAACATACAAGGGTCCAGCTACTCTTGGATTTCCTACTGAAAAGCTAACATTTTTGTGGAGGTTGTTTCAAGACATATTTTCTGACTATAAGTGAAGCACTCTCAGAGAGAGGTCAGTCTAACATGATGCTGTCACATAAGTATTACTATGCCAGTCATGTAGAAGTCAGGAGCTCTTGTCCATTTATAAGGTTCCTTAGACTGTGTGTTGGTGTGGGTGGACATCTGTAAGTGAAGTCAGTGGGGAAAGAGAGAGAAAGAGAGAAAGGGGGGGTTACATTACTATAGTTTTAGGTTTGTGAGTAACTTACATCAAGAAGTGTGTATCTTTCTGCTAATTTGTCTTTCTCTTTCACATTCCTGCTTTCATCCCTTATTTTTTTCTCTCCTGTGAACAATATTAGTCCAAAATTCCTTCTACTATTACTAAATGTCCACTTGCTTGCTATTTTAGTCTGTATTAAACTTTTAAGTTGTTGAACTCTTAATGTACCGTTTTCCTTTGTGTGTGCATGTCAGGCGTTCATTTGTTAACCAGGTCTGTTTTGATTAAGACTTAAACATCCAGACACTGCATGTTACATGCACAGAGCTACACTCACATGGGCATTAATGCATTAACATGCATTCCTTTCTGTTGTCAGTGTGGGGGAATTATTTCACCCCCAACCCCTGAGCAGTTATTATAAATGCTGATTGATCCACATGATTGTTTCTTAATGTGAAACTCAATTTTAAACTTAAGGTTTATCATTAATTCATACATTGATGATTTATTCACAATTGTTATATATTCACCCACTGCAATTAGATGCCTGCAAATGTTCTGTTCATTTGACGTTCATGTACTATATTGAGCATGCACTCTTTATTTGGAGCTTCTATCATCATGTAAAGTTGATGGTACTAATGTGATCTTCATTAAAGTCTGATCTACTCATTAAAAGAGTCATAGAAGAATAAAAGAGCTGGTGTGTAGAACTTTCATTTAGTGTTTACTTTCTCTCTTTGTTGTAGTAACATATTCAATATGACTGTGTATATCTGTTCTGTATAAAGGATGTTGGATGTTGTCAAGATATTCTGGTTACACACATGACATTGTCCAAGATTCTCTAGTCAAACAAACTAGGATTTGAATAAAAACAGCTGGTATGTCTGCAGGATTGCCACAAAGTCTGTGTTGAGCCTAAAAACTGGTATATTTTCAAACACATTAAACATTTCAAATGACTACATTAAAAACTAAATATGATTTAAGCATACTAAAAATAGTTATGGACAAAGAAAGTAACTTTTCAATTTTTCATTAACTGATTCCTTGAAATTTATTTAAAGATAAAAAAGTGAACATGGGATAATGGAAAACCTATCCACCATTTTCCTGGTGAAACACTAGACAACGCTATGACACCTGGTCTCCCCGCAATTCGGTTTTTCACTCCCAGTCTTCCCTAACTACCTTGGATAACAGCTTATTTTAGAAGTGTGATTTGATCTCGCAGCGCTGAAGTTAAAACACCCATCCAAGAGGGTCTTCGTCTGCTTTTATTATTTTGTTGACCATAAACCGACAGAGCTGATCAGAATAATATCTGGGCTATGAACGATCACCAGCAAATTAGACCCGAAATAAAATGGCAGCAGCTAGAGACAGCAGGCGCTAGCTGTTACATCAACACGCTAACCAACAAATTTACTAAAGTTTTAAATTATTTCAAGGACCAGAAAAGGAAGGTGGGATGCAGCAGCAACGAGCGACCAAAAAGAGACCCACATTTTTCACATCCTGAATTCTGATCGTGGTGATCGGAGCTGAACACCCAGCGCCCTGAACTCTGTCATCTTCCCATTCTGTTAGAGCAGACGGATGGCACACACTCTCTGGTTTGTGTTCTTTTGATAAACAATGCGACCTGTGTATCCATCTTAAAGATTTGGCCATTTTTTGAGTAATGGGAATGTTATTTTTGAGATTTTTCTGAAGTAGTATTACGTCTGAAACTTTACTAGTTCATTATTATTGCTAACGTAGATGAAAAAGGAGAAAATGACTTCCGCATAATTTTACGCAATGGATTATGGGAATGGGGGTCTGCGAAGAAAGTGGTGGAGAAAACTGTAAATTAGACCAGATACTTAATAGGCTCACTTTTATCTCAGAATCTTTAAAAAAAAAAACTCAGTTTTTGTAACCTTGAAAGGGTGCTAAGTAATTTGCAAGACAACCAAAAACACAGCACATCTCTCTGACCTTGTCACCCCCTGCTGCTTCTATAATGACTCTGTGATCAGTTCAGTAAAGACACCTCCAAGCCTTTGAGCCAGAGATAGATTTTACATTTGTCCTTATTCAACTCTGAAAAGCATGAGAAGACAGTGGCCACGTTTACATGAGAGTTTTAAATCCTCTTTAGTTCTGAATAAAAGTTAAATCCACTTAAAATGGGTGAAAAATGAGCCTATAAACACCAAATTATTGACAGTTTGGAATGAAATGTAATTTCAATATAAGTTGCAGGTTTATTCACATTTTAAATCCAAATGGATTATTTATCTTTTAAACGTTCATTTTGCTCTAATTTAATTCCAGTTGTTCGGGCATGCTCGTTACGTTGTCCCGTCTGGATGATGCACATATTTTGCCCCGTCTTCGACACTTGATCTTTTTTCTCCTCATATGCTGAAAAAAGTGAAGTAGGATTCTTGCGCTTTCTCTTACCATCCAAAGACTTGGATGTTAGGTTAATTGGTCATTTAAAATTGTGAATGAATAAATGTGTGTGTGTCTCTTTGTCGGTCTTTCTGTGCTGCACTGTGATAGAGTGATGAGCTATCCAGGGTGTACCCTGCCTCTTGCTCAATGACTGCCGAGATAGGCTCCAGCCACCCGGTGTTCTTATTGGAGTAAGCGGTACAGATCATGGATGGATATTTCCACGTAAACCCCCAGGAGAATATTTAATTCAAAATGAAATAATAAAAAGACATCAGGTAACCGTAGCCAGTGAGAGGGAAAAGTCCCCCCAAACCCCCCACCCCCCGAAAAGAAAGTTTCTTCTTGTAGAGCTGGTGTAAGAGCAACAAATGTCCTTCTCCTGCTGCTGGCATCTGTCAGCAGTGTTTTCAGGAGGAGCATTGAAATGAAAGACTGCAAATGGTAACTTTTGTTTTCTTTTCAAAGAGCAATTTCAGATCTGTGTAAACGTGTGTGTTTGAATTAATTGTTTGAACATGAACACCAAAGATACACACCAGCACAACCAAGCTAACAGCAGTGAGAGAGCCGCTACAAGGACGGGATTTTTTTTTTTATTTTCTTTGGCTAATGAGGTCCAGGGGTTTTTTAAGAGAGCATAGATGGATAATGAGATCAGTTTCCTATAGCACCAGCTGTTAAATGTCAAGGCAAAATTTATGAAAATACCACATAACATGGAGGCAAACTTTCTAAAGTTTATAAAAGACACAGTAGAGGCAAAGGGTGAAGATTTTTTTAAAGTTCATTTTTAATAAGTCTTTCACAATGAAGAAGTAATAAAAGTGTTTTCACAACTGCATAATTAAGTCTATTTAATAAAACATTTAAACACTCAAACATGCTTTGTACTAAGTTTTCCAATTCTCCACAGGACTTGTTCTATAAACTGAATATTGAATTACCTGCGATGCTCCAGCAGGAGTGTATCATAGGGAGGAAATATGGAGCAAGGGTCCATCAGGCATATTGACTGAGGGGATCGCACCAAAAACACACACGCTACTGTACACGCAAGTGTACACACACATTATTGAATGAGAGCAGGCGGTGCTCTGTGGTCTGCTGTGGTTATAATAGCCTCATTATTCACTGTGTCCTCTCCTTATACACTCAGCAAAGCCAAAAGGAGTAATATCAGAGGTGATTAAACACACATGGAAACGCATGCAACACACATACACATTTGTATAAAAAGTGTTCTACATTACTTTAATCACCTATATTTCCTGTCCAAACTTGTTGCAGCAATATAACTTCAAATCAATGATTTATGTCTGCTCATAACCTCCATTAAGACACCTGCTTATTATGTTCAGCTATCTAAAATTAGCAGCAACTACTGTCAAGAATCATTTCCAGTGACAATCCCTGGAATGGGATCATAGCGTCGGCTAGATAAACAGAAACAATAAACTACTAACTGGAATTAAAAGGATACAAATTTATTTTATGAATGACACTTGTTATATTAGGAAATAAAGTACATTTGTAAATTCACAACATTCTGCATGTAGATAATGAGTGTGATATAGGCTGCGTTATAATTACTGTAGCCAAGACAAACAGTTTATCTGGAAAGCACATGTCATGTAAGAGAATTCAAAATGGTTCACACAAAACATTAAAAGCATTACAGTGGCGTGCAAGATAAGCATTAAAGGGTAAACTAAAAACAGACCAAAAAAAAACTCAAACAGACTGTGATAAAATGCAGTAAATAAAATGTATGATTTGAGGAATTAACAGTGGTGTAACAAAAAGATTTTAACCTTGATTTAAAATAGCTGAGTTTCAGCAGATTTGTTGTGTTTTAAGTGTTTTTCGACATGTGAGCAGCATAAAAACAGATATCTTTAACTGATATCACCCAATGTAATTTCATTTTATTTGAACATTTATAGTACATTTCAACGCCAAATCTATTAAAGTCAGAAATAAATAAAATAAAATATAAATGAAAAATAAAAAGAAATTGGAGGTAGGTTGGAAGCTGGTTACACTGCAAACAGTCCTGGAGACTAAAAGTTCTCTTTACTGTTCTGGGATTAAAAATCCCGGGATCCATTCCTGGATCTGCATTCAGGAAATAAATAAAACTATCCAGGTAATATGGAACACTTAATTTTTTATGTAAGATGAAACCAAACCATTTTTGGCTTTGTAAGTTATTCCAAACTCCTAAGTCAGGGAGGGGGCACTAATACATATGATATGAGGTCTCTCAGTGGCATATCTCAGGGCTCTGGCAGCAGTATTTTGGACTAGCTCAGGGGTATCTAACTCCGCTTCTCAAGAGCCCCAGCCCTAAAAGTGTCAGGAGTTTCCCTGCTGCAACTAACCTTAATCAAATCAATGGGTAATTAGAGGTGTTGTGCAGAGCTTGGCATCAAACTCTGCACAAGCTAAGTTTAACGTGCCAAAGCTGAAATTTCAGGGAAAGTCTTTAAAAGAACCTGACTTTTAAATTGAGACAGTTATTTGGAGTTATATCGCTCTTTTAATGGGAGTTTATTTTGTGAACTGGAGCTGTTGCTCAGATGTGTAAAAGAAAACTTAATATTGTTATAATATACACTGTGTAACTCTCATTGGTCGGGGCTCCTATCAACTTATAGTGATACTATACACAAAACAACATTAGCCAAAAAGTTATTATCACAGCTTTTAAAGATGGATGCAAAACCACTACATACTACAAAATGAGATGCAAATTTGTAACGAGGTGTGAAAAAGAAGGCACAGAGAAGAGGGGCTGTATAGTCAGGTCACATGAATATACTTCTGTGTCCTCACATATCAAGAAGGTATTTATTTGCTGTAAACTTTAAAGATTATATATTAGGAAATGCTATGAGTCCTAATTATTACCAAGACCCTCGAGGCACTGTATCCCCCCCAAAAAATATTAAACTTAATCAACTAAACTTGTATGGTCGTCACTTTAAACATTTTAAATATCATGAAGCTAAACCTCACAATCATGTATGCAGACTATTTGCTAAATGTATAAAGTCAAGCAGAAAAAAAAACACGGCTTCTGAAATGCTTTTGTGTTTGCCACAACAGATGAACAAGGCCTTGTTAGGGCATAATACACCAGTTCCCAGTGGAATTCAACTAAAGTGAAATTCCAGCCCTCAAATAGCTCCTTAATTACATCTCTATTGTACAATGTAAGTCTGAAGGTCTTTAACCTAATTTGGCTCTCATAACAGTAAAACGTGCTATAACATAAACACAAATTATGTTCCCATAGAAATAAGGAATAATACAATAATAATACTTTCTGGGAATACCACTTTATATAACTGCGAGTAATGCAGACTGCTGGCTACGGGGCTTTGTTTGCCAGGGATCAGGGGAAATAATACAACCACAGCTTTCAGGGTAAAAGTAAGCCCGAGCTTTAATTAATCCATTTGTCAGTTGAATGATCTCTCTGTGTGAAAGTCATAAGCCTCTTGTCCCTGTGACTTTGATATTCACGTCTTGTTAATTGCCATGGCAACGCAGGCAGACCGTAAGTGTCTATGAAAAAGCAAACAAAGCATCTATGCGGAAATGCACTTGCCAAAAAAGTACATTAGATGTCAGAAATGTAGCTGACACATACTAAGCATATCAACAAAAGGCTTTTCATTATTTCTGTTTTAAATTGGTTTTGGAATTTCCCGTTTTTCTGAAACAACATTGTTTTTTATGTTCCATTAATTCTTCTGGCAGGTGGAGTAGGAATAGATTCATTTGGTTGTGTCATCTGCAGCACAGCAATGAAGTGTTATCATCATCGCTACTGCAAGATTCTGATTTGGCGCCTTTAACAAAGTCTGATCATTTCATGTGACACACATACATTTAGTTGTTTTTGCTAAATTGCTTTTACTGAGACCAATCATTACTAGGAAGTTTTTTTTTAACATACTAGTTAATGTATAATGAGCCAAAGTTTATTTTCATGTCACCTGTGTATCTGCACAAAATGCAAAAATACAGTTAGCAGAATTTAGTATTTTAATAAAACATAAAAACCTGTTGTTAAATTCAATAATTTAATAATAATTCAATTCATATTGTCAAAACTGTGTTGTATTTTATTCCCCTCACATTGCCGACATAAAGAACGTGATGTGTTGTACTAAACTGTGGATGGTAGATAAACATATCAAATTGGTGAAAAAATTGCCATGGTTCCTTCATTCGGAGGAATTGATAAAAAAAAGACATTTGTCACATTTTTAAATAACAATAAATATTTTTTTTTTACTGTTACTCTGCTGTAAGTACAACACATTTTCATTTTTTACTAGCAAGTGAAAAAAGAAGTGAACAATCAAAAGTCACTCAATTTTAAAGAAAAAACTATGACCTCAGCTGTTTATTGTACATCTATATGTAGTATTGTGAGTCTCAGATACATTATTAATTATTCTCAGATACATTATTATAATTATTATAACAGGCCTCACAAGCAGTTGTTACTATAAACACATTAATCTAAAAGTAATACCACATTCATGGCTGAATGGTTTCACATTTGTATAGGTCAGTCACTTTATCTTTTACCACTGGTCATGTTTGGATCAAAGTAAATTAATTTGTACCACCAAGAAGGGTCTGGCATTGTCACAGTCATTGAACTTCTCAGTTGCTCCCGAAGAAAACCTGATGGCTCCGTCATTGTTGTCTTGACCTTATCTGCTTCATAGGCCGTCATAGCAGAGAAGCTCAGCTAATTAACACCCCAAATGGGACTTAATCAGATGCCAAGTGCTCTAATAAAAATGAAAGTCACTGGGAAAAAGGAAGACGCCACAGGGGGATGGGGGGATATTTGAAGACATATGCATGTGTGTGTTGTTACTTTGAGAGAGAATGAAGATTGTATCATTTTCTCAGCCAACATGCATGCAAGAGATGTTTGTCTGGCTTAATTGTAGTTACATGAAAATCTTCTCTGTATGTAAAAGAGAAATAATAATAAAAAAATTACCTAAATGTTGTAAGCTCAAGTAAATATGAATGTAAATTCTAGATTGATTACATACTTTAAATTTTTAATAGTTCTGATTAAATAACAAAATATCTATTTGAAAGCCAGTTTTATTCATTAAAATACCCGAATTAAGGAGAAATGACAGTTTCAGGCAAAAGGAATTAAAAATTATGCTGAAACTATAACGGGATGAATATCAGGTGCGTTTATCATTTCTGCTAGATTATAAGAGAGGCTATCTAATGTTCAATCTAATGAAGCTCAATGCAGCATATTATGAAACTGTTTTAGAAAGATTTTACCATTTTTTTATTTCTATTTCAATCATTTGTTCAGTAATTAGTTTTTTTTTTTTAGAAAAGACATACAGTCAAAATACATGTTTGCCATGACTTTAAGCAACAGTAAGTAGTCTATTTTATGCCATAAATCATATATTATTAATTATAAGACAATAACCTCAGTAAGAACAGTCTTCTCCAGATGAGAGCCCAGAGAGAAAGGAAGACTTAGAAGACTTGTATTTATTGAAGACAGAACTAGAGCATGTGAGAGGTGTAATAACGTTATAGACTAAGCCTCAGTGCCTGCAAGGATTCATTTTGAACTTGAAAATATATGCTTGAGTGAATATACTGTGTGTGATTATGCTTTTCTTTCTCTTTGAGTGTGAATATTTAATCATTTCATGGCTTGCTAAGCATGCATTGTGTGTTTAAAAAGTAAAGCAATGACAAAGGTGTGTGCGCTTCGTGCTGCATTGTCTACCGGTAGTTCACACTGTTTCTCTTGTCTTGTCTCATCTGTTTTTGCTTTTGTTAAAACTGTAACCCCTTCTACAGGGAAAGTCAAGAACTTTTTTCTATATTGACTCAGAATGCAGTATTGAAATGTTAATTTTGTTTGAATATTGCCTGTGAGTTTGCTAACCTTTCTAAATAATTGTCTGCATTTTCAGCAATTTAGAAGTTTCCTGGAAAACTAGCCTAAAAGCTACACATGCTGAGGTACTTTTTTCTACTGCTCTTTCTAAATCCACTATACAGCAGGATCTTACTCTTTAAGCATTTGTACCTCCATTTTTTTTCTCTTGTTTCTTCTTAAGTACGTCTTTCATCTCCTTGTAGTCTCCTAGTTTTTCTCCCTACCCTCTTTGACTCGCTTCGTGTGTTATTTCCTTATTCTTAGCATAATGTAACCTGTTGTACTTGGGACCAGTCAGCATTTATGCATATTTATTGTCTTCAGCAATCCCACCTCACCCAGCATGTGAGAGTAAATCTTCAGCTCCTGGCTTGCATATAGCCTTGACTACTGTGGCTGGGACCACAAACACCTATTATTTAATGGATGATTTATTTATGAATTAAGTCTTTTAACTTTTTGCTTACATCCATTTCCCAGGGAGAGTATGCTGGCAGGGCTGATTAATTTGTGAAGAGGGTTGCTGTGCCCAGTTGAAGCACCGTCCTACTCACACACAAACTTTTATCCAGACTCTCATTCACTCGTGAACGCATGCACAAGGCTAAAATACCAAAGAGACACACACAATGTGAAAAAAGAAACATTCACAACAAGGACAATTCTGTTATTACCTCAACATTTTCCAGGGGAACAAACTCTCCTCACTGGATTCGGCCTATCTGAATGTTTTATCTTGAACAGAAACTCCCTCCCTCCCTTCTGTGTATATGTAGAAACGGGTGTATGGGATACATGTTATTTTTGACCATAATCATTTCCACTTTTCATATTTTAGTATTCAACTTTCAAATGCAGGAAGGCTGCTCTGCAGCATTGAAATTACACAAATATTTCAAAAGAGGGACAACAGTGATTGATGATTTTTACATGTACTTTTTATTTGAATGTTGTCAATAAATTGTTTTAATAAAATGAAGAAAATGTTTTATTTGCCATCTCTCTAAAGCTTTGTAGCGTCCCACACATGTCTGCTAATTTATTGCACCGGTTTAATTTGGTTTAAGATCTGATGGAGTACAACGTAAATGTAGAGTTTTTCTTATGCATTCCAACATTCTTTGGAAGGAATTGCTGACTGTCCTACTATTTATCTTTATTGTGACTATCTTTGTTTACTTTTTTATATAACTCTGTTCTGAATTAAAAAAATCTAACTTCAGGAGTTGCCAGAGCAACCCCTCAAGCTGAAGAACCTCCTTTCTCATCCACAGCCATTTGTCTTTGACCTTGTATGTGTTAGCAGCACTTTCAGTTTACTGCATGTCGACTGCACACCTGAAGTAGTTTTATGTTCTAAAAACAGTCTAAATCAAAGCACAGACATTGAAAGTGAATTTATCGGATGATGCTGCATTTGCAACAGTGATTGTGTTGCAGTGTTGCCAAAGTTCATGCTTCTCATGAACTAGTTTAAAGTTAATTTCCCACAAGTTAAAGAATGAATAGTTTACCTTCATAATTCACAATTTTTACCGGGTTCAGCTCATTTACATTTTTTAGGTTATAAGTGTGAGTGAAAGACTTGACTTAAAAAAGAAAAGAAATTGTTGCAGTGTAATTTGAATCAGTTAGAGACCTGGGGTCATTGAGAACCACAGTTCTGCAGATGTTGAGGATTTCAGTTTCAGTATATTTGCCATTTGTAGTGTCAGAAGACAAACATCACATTGGAAAACCGTTTCAAGGGCTGAGTAGAGAGATCAGCATATCGCAGACACAACTAACAGACAAACATGGATATATCTTAGACGGAACAGTAAAATACAATATAGAGCAATAAATAAACACAGTTTAAAAAAGTAATAAAAGTACACTATGAAGAAATAGCTATAAAAAGTAATTAAAAGTAAGAACGTGCATGTCCAAAGTTTTTAAAGTGCATATTCAAGGCCCTGATGTCATCTGAAAAAAAAGCTATTAGAATGACATGTTGTGGTACATCTAATAGCGCTACATCCTTTCCCAGTGGGCAGGAGGTAGAAAATCACAGCAGCAGGTTAGTCAGCGGGATCACTGGTAATCTGTAGTGCCCTTCTTAAGTCTGGCCTTGCTGCAACATACCTGACTCAAATCAGTGGATGATTATCAGATCGGTGGAGAATTTGATGTCTAGCTCTGCACAATCTGCTAATCAGGTCTGATGTGTGTCAGGTGTGTTGCAGCCGAGAACTCCCAACACATGCATTACTGTGGCTCTTGGGGACCTGAATTGGCCTCCGCTGTACTAGGCCTTACATTCTATCACCCAAGGTGGATCTTCACATGGAGCGGATCTGTCGACAGAGGGCCAAAATTGTTTGTAGTCTTGTGTTTCATTTGTCTAAATGGTTACAAAAGGCTGTTTTTGTCAATCAGCTTTTTCCAGTTTACTTCTCCTCTATGGAGAGTAAAGGTTTGCGTGTACTAAAACGCGGGGAAACCCATTGCACATGCTAAAAAAAGTACAAACTGATCTACTAACAGTGAGTATAAGGGTTTGCGTCTTCCAAAGGTGCAAAATTGCGTGTCCTCCTCGAGTTAGTATGTTTGCCTCAATGAATATGTAAATTGGGGCGTTCACACGAAATTGTGCGTGGAGTGGGAGGAGAACATGTAAATATATGATTTTAGCACACGCAAAGCGATTTATCAAACCTGAAAGTAATTTTGCTGGAAGAAACTGCGCCTATATTTAGCACGTTTCAAAATTACGTGCAAACGGGGTCTGCAGTGATTGTTGTTGCAATACGAAGACATAGAAATAATCAAAGACGACGGAGAGAACGCATTTCCTCCTCGTGTTAACATGTTTGGAATGAGAGAGAAAACTAATTATTAAAACATATCGGCAATCCAGCTTTGCTGTTTTGGAGCTGTTGGAGGAACTCAGCGCAGATTTGGAGTCAGACACAAGAAGGAGTCATGCATGCCTGCAATAACTAAACTCCTGGCAAGTCTAGAGTTTTTGGCATCTGGGTCATTCCAGCGTACAGTAGCCAACACAGCAGGGATCTCTTAGTCAAGTCTTTCAAATGTGTTGACTGAATTCCTAAATGCAATGTCGCGGCGGATGGCAACGTTTATTAGGTTTCCATGCACTCGAGATTCTTTAAATAATACAAAACAAGGTTTTTTTTGAGGTGGCTGGATTCCCTGGTGTTATAGGAGCAATTGACTGCACTCGTGCGCCTCATTTAAATAGGCGCGTCTACAACACTTTGCACCCCCTGTCATTTGCGTGAGCAATCTTAGTAGATCACGTACTAATCACGCCCTGCCTCACACGGTAAATTCTAGAAGCCACACACTAATTAGTACACGCAAAATGAGATCTTAGTAAATTCGGCCCTAAGTATCTTAGCAAAGCGCTCTTTTCTTTTGCAGAAAGTACTTAAAATAAATCATACACGTGTGCATGCTGTATCTGCAGTTTCTTTCCTTCACCTTGGCATGGAGCTTGTTATGCTGGAGTGTGCATTGCATCATGGAAATTTAGTGTGAAATGGGGAAATGTAGGCAGTGACTGGTAGGACCTCACATCATGTGCATGAAGTTATGTTCAAGTTCTTCGTGTGTAAATACATTTTGTTCACAGAAGAATGAACATTTTCAATTAATGTATTCTTTTGAAAACGCTTGTGCATAAACATTTGTGTTACATGAAAACCCTGAAAAGTGTAACGATGGAGGGAGCCAGAGCCAAAAGGAAGTTGACAGGATTTATTATGAAGCATAAGGAGGGATGAACAAAACCTGTATGGAAGACGGAGGAGTCGAGGAGGGTTGTAGGGACGCGGATCAGGAAGGTAGGCTGTGGGGAATCCAGAAGAACATGGAAGGCAGGAACAAGCATAGGTGTATGTCAATGTGCGACCAAGGCAAGGCTGGTCGCTGGTGAGCTGAGGGATATAAAGCTGTGAGGGGATTGAGAACAGGTGCAGGTGATCTGGGATAACGAATCTGGTGGCAGGTGATGGTGATTAGGCAAATAGGCTGGAGCAGGGCATGACAAAAAGACAATAAATAAAGGCTTTATATATTGTCACTAGTTAAGCCTTATATAAACTGCTTCTCCGGTTAGTTCAGGGGCAATTCTACGATTTGAGGTTTAGTGGTGCTGAGCACCTAGAGTTGCCCTGCTAGACAAGATAATTTGCACAGTTTTGTATTTCTTGTGGAATATCTTTCTGTGCTGTAGCACCCTCAAAAATGGGCTAAAAATGCTACTGAGTTAATTATATTAAACAAAAGGGATACAACACATACATGTTGAGAGAGGTGATTATATATTTTTCACAATGACAATCAAATGGGCCAAATGCCACTGTATAGGTTGAAGTGAAAATAATGACTTTGTAGATACAAATGCATGATGCTTTGTCACTCTGGTTTCAAGCAGTGAAAGTGATTTAAGTGTCACTAAGCATACTAATTATACTACCAAAATTATCAAAAGCTTTGAAGTTGCTTTGTTGTTGGATAGTGCATTGATTTTACCATCTGATGCAGATTATCATCAGGAGTATTACTGCTGACATCGCATGTGTGCTTCATTGCCATGTGATGCTGTCAGATGAATACGCTTGCTTATAAAGATACGGAGTCAAAGAGAAAACATTAGTTTCTTCTTCCTGATTCAATCAAGCGACTGTATGAAGTTTTGAGAGTATAGTATATATAGATATGCAGAGTAGGCTATGGATAAACACTGACACTGCTAGATAGTTGGCAGTATAAAACAACTCGGCCTTTAAGGAATCTTCTGTATTTTCAGGTTTTGCTGAAGCTCACTTTTTGTTCATTAGTGTGTTTTCAGTGCATTTGTATTTGATATTGTTATATTATTAAAGTGTTAAGGAATACAGAGTTCAGTGAGCTTAGATTAACCTTCAGCTGATACAGAACTTAATAAGCATAAGAGCTGTAATGCAGGGATGTCTAGCTTCAGTCTCTCAGGGCCACAATCGTGCAGCTTTTCCAGATATGCTTGCTCCAACACAACTGACTCATCTTGAGAGAACTTCATAGACTGATGGATCCATTTAATGTAAGCTAGGAATATTGGAACAGAGATACATCGAAAAGATGCAGGGCAGCGCATCTAAGACAGACTTTGGCCGTCCTTGCTGTAAATAGTATATCTGTCGATTTAAAGATAAAAAAAAACATTAATAATCAAAGATAATATCAAGACTGACATAACAAAAGATTCAGATATACCTAGACGGCTTTCTTATGTTGACTGAAAGTATCTTCCCTGTTCTTTTTTAGAATTACACACTCAACCTGCAGCTATAAAAAGTAGCATTATGTTTAAATGCAACAGTGAGTGCAAGCTGATGCAAACAGACACACAAAGACTCCTCAAGGGATTCATTTCTTATGTACTGATAAAGCAGAGTGAAGTGAACACTGAAGAATGTGAGTGCACACTCTAACAGACACATCCACACACACACAAACACGTCCTGCGAATGGCATCTAACGCTTTGTACAGGTGGAGTTTCTTTCTTCAAGTTTCCTTTGGAATTTCATTACCTGTACTTGCTGCTTATCGATCCTGTTATATACACTAGACTAAGCAGCTGCTAAATTATTCAGTCTGGTTAAATAGGCCTGTTCCATTATTCAGAAGCATGGCACAGTGTAATTAATATTGTAGAGATATGTGACAGGCCGTGTGGCATTTCACTCAGTGACAGCACATCGTTCGCACTCCGCTTACACTTTCTCTCCTCTCCCCTATTTTTGTCTCTCTCTTAGCTCATATTTCTGTTTTGTCTTTCTCTGTTAAATCATTTTTGAGAAGTGTGTTCCCTTTCACATCTTTTATACTCTCTTTTGTTCTCTTTCTGCTCCTTATCTGTATTTAACTTTCTTTATACTGCTCATTTTTCTTCTTTAAATCTCCTTTTCTGTGTTTTCTTTAATCCCATTTGTCCTGCCTCTTCCCTTATTCTTGGTTGTGATGGCAGTGTGGACAATTTTGTGTCAATTTTAACAGCATCTTGAGAGTTGTTCAACAAGTTATGTAGTGTGGGCGTTTATTTGAGTGCATGCACACTTTATAAAGTGCCTTATCTGTGTGGCATACAATATATTTCTCTTCACCTTCCACAGTGACCTACAAGTTGCAGTGCAGAAGTTGTACCAGTTGCAAAAAGGTTCAGTTGACTACTCCAACAGAATGTATAGCGACCGTCTAAAAAAGAAAGGTGTAGTCAGATTATCATATATATAT
>JBAMHX010000001.1:22357330-22371592 GCA_037177515.1 Pseudomugil tenellus
AATCATGTTTATATAATTAGCAATTTATTACATTTGTACTTCTTTTATGCCACGATGATACATACAACATGAAGTTCTCACATCCCTTTGTCTCCTAATGATGTTGCAGTGATTTTCATAAGCTTCTTAACTAATGCATTAACTTAGTCTGTCATTTTTGTCAATTCCTCTTCCTGTCTTTGGCTGCAACAGCTGATGTTTTAGCCTGGATTATTTTTCTATATGCCTCAAACTTTTGAGGCATTTTTTTTTCTGATGAGAAATATGCATTTCTACAGTCATGTATCTAACTGGTCATCTGGTGCAAACACCAGACCTGTTTATAGTTGAATGTGCTCAAAGGTTCTGAGCTGTAGATTCTGGGATGACATCTCACCTTTATGCTGTTTATACAGTAGATAGTAGCTAAGTTTCTCCAGGCTGAACTGACAAGTGGACATCACAAAGTAAAGTCATTAACACAACATTGGTATGATGCCACAAAACCATGTAAAACAAAACCAACATACCTGATGTAACTCAGTAAAAGTAACTTAGAGTTAGTTAGTTAGAAAGAGTCCAAATATACAGTATAATTTACGGAAATGCTATTGTTTTTGTCTTTGCATCAATTGTAACACATCGACCAAGCCTCTTTTTTTATGTACATATACCTGCTAAACATCCATCCATTTTCTACCGCTTGTTCCCGAACGGGGTCTGGAGCCAATCCCAGCTACACAGGGCGAGAGGCGGGGTACACCCTGGAAAGGTCGCCAGTCTAGCACAGGGCCAAGATACACAGCCAAACAACCATGCACGCTCACACTCATACCTAAGGGCAATTTAGAGGCCCCAATCAGCCTATCCCCACGGTGCATGTCTTTGGACTGTGGGAGGAAGCGGGAGTACACGGTGAGAACCCACGCTAACACAGGGAGAACATGCAAACTACACTGTCCGACCTGGGGATTGAACTGGCAACCTGCTTGCTGTGAGGCTAACCACCTCGCCACCGTGCAGCCCACCTGCTAAACATGAGTTATAGAATAACTATTGTAATAAATACAGAAAAATCCACCCAAAATGCACCTCTTAGCTGGAGAATGTACAAAAATATAACTAATATTACAAAATGTAAGCATGTATATATTGAATAAATCAATAAATCTCATTTCAAGGTTTGCATGTAACTCCAGTTGACCTACTGCTGACTTGTTTCTGCTTCCAAAGCACAAATTATTTGATTATTTGCATTATAAGCAAACACTGGAGATCCAGTTGCATGTCTTTAGATGACATGCACATGGAGATGCACAGAGAAAAACAAACTCGTGCAATTAGAGCCGCCCACATGTGATTGGATTGTATAGGATGTGTCTACATGTACTACATATAATCAAGCTGCTTCATCATTTCATAACCTGATTCTGGTATTTCTGATAAGCCCAACTGAATAATAAAAAGAAGGGTATGTTTAGCTTTAATCAGAGTGCAGGCCCCAGGTGTCTGGACATTTACCAGCTTTGCTTAGAGTCAAATCCTAAACCCAGAAAGAAATTTTAATAGCTCTGTGCTTAAAATTGGAATAAATATGGAGATTATAGTTCATTTCTCTTATTTATCTCCCTCTAGTGCTTTTTAGAATAGATGCTCCTCATTTTCAGAAGGGTTAATTATTTCTTCGGTTCAAGCAAGCAAAAATAATGGAGGCAATTGTGGAAACTACTATGATTGTGTTAAGAATTGCAAAATGTGTTGCAACAACCTAGAAGGATGGTAGTGAACCATCACCTTCAAATGAGGATATCTGGTCAGAAGAAAATCATGAATCATTGTTATCTAAGTTCACTTAAGCTTCTAGTGAGATCACATCAAGGGAAATTAAGAAAAAAACCCTAATGTCAGTAGTGTAGAAGACCAGATAGTCAAGGTAAGAGCATTTACATATGCAATATGCAAAGCAAGCTCAATATATCAGAACCTAATACCTGCATAAGCCTTAAAAATCCACTTATCAGTAAGAATAATGAGAAATAACTTCCTTTTCATAAGGAGCATTAAGTATGGAGTTTGGAGCAATAGAAAGGTCATGTACTCTCGTGAATCTAGAGTTCTTTTGCTCCAGAGGGATGAATGCAAAATCTTAAAAGAATGGTAAAAGATGTGATGCATGAACTGTGGACGGTAAAAACCGGTGAAGACAATGTTATCATCAGAGGTTCACTTCAGTTGGTTTTGTTAAGGTTCATAAGAACAAGAGCTCAAATGAATATCTAAACAAAGGGAAATGAATGGAAAAGACAAAAGATTTTCCACTGCAAACTGTGAAAAGTGGTTTAAGGAATACAGGCTGTGTTTTCACACATGGTTTGGCACCACAGTCTCTGGCCTTTACCTCCACTGAGAGTTTTTGAGCTGCTAAGAAGACCTTACACACCTCATAACTCATCATAACTTTAAGAACCTAGTGCATATTATCACAACTCTGGGTGAAAATAACATTTCTGATATTAAATCAACTTGAAATATATGTTCTTTAATCAAAGATAAGGGTTGTACAACAAAAGGTTTAAGTATGCGACGTAGTTTGGCCTGGCTGTGCATCTTTCATTCTGAATCTGATTACTGGCTCCAGGTGTTGCGAGCTGCTACTGTTTTTCTGATCAAGCTGATATTTAAAGTGAACAATCCACTCGCTTTCTTTCAGATCATTCAGTGATAATAGTTGTGGAGTAAAGTAAAGATTGTTCTCTCTGCGAATCGATGCTAATCGCATCATTGTTGCCCGTCCCTCTTGGCTCTCTGGGGTTTCACACTCCTCTCTGGCCTTTACCTCATCACCCGCTGTTTCTCTTGCTCTGATTCTGTCTCTTCTTCCCTACTCTCTTTCCTTCACTTATAGTGAAGGAAAGCCATCTGAGGCTGTTTGCACGCAAGCCAGCCCTCCATGCGGATCAGCAGTGTGCACACTCTGATGATAAACTTGTTAGAATTGCAAAGAGCACCCATCATGCATCTATCATACATAATTATTGCAGCATGTCACTGTCAGTTTTTTATGTGTTTGGAGTATTATGTTTTGAAGATCAACACCATGATATGAGAAGATATATAACATTAGATTTTGGCTTAAATAATTTCAGAAATACATGCTGGAGCTTGCTTCAAAATGGTGTAAAATAAGAATGATCATTTTTCCACTATCACTTTTTGTGCTTCAGTTGCTTTCAGAATGCAAATGTTCTAAAGGCCGGATTTACTAAGATCCCAGTTTGCATTTAGTCATTTGTGTGTAAAGTCTAGAATTTTGCATGTGGGGTTGAACCATTGTTTTGGGGGGAATTACAAATACTTATCGCGTAAATCACAACAGGTGCAAGCATGTTGCAAACACCCCATTTACAGGAGGATATTAACATTTTCATGGTTTGCCACATGGTGAGTTTATAAAGAAAGCATGACCTATAGCAAAGAAATCTGAGTGCCACATAAAGAAGCATTATATGGGAGCAAATTTATAAAATTATACATATTGTATAATACTGTGGGTAAAGCGCTGTGAACAGTAAATGAAGTAAAGGGACGGTATAATGACATGAGAAGGTAAACACAGGGAAATTTTGCATTAATGACAGCAAACAGGTGAGGGTAAAAGGAATATGCACCTTAAAAAAAAGAAAACATGAAAGATTATGACACAAGCTCTTGTTTTCTAATGACACAGACCTGAGATATGTTGCCATAATATTGGTAATGATGTCTTTGGCCTCACAGATGCAACTGTAATCAGCGAATGCGTGCTTGCATTATCTGTACATGTATTCAGAGTCTGCTGGGGGCGCAAGCTGTTTAAAGATGCAATCATTTGCTTCTATAACTCTGGGAAATCCCTCTACTGCAAAAAAAAGCATTATTTGGCTTTAGTTAATGTCTGCAGAGTGTGTGGAAAGCTAATGATGGTAGTTATCCAGCGACATGTGGCACTCAGGACTTGGATGGCAAATTTGAAAAAGGGGATCCGGGAAACACAGCTATGATAGCTGGAATGACCCAGATGCAAAATGAAGAATTATAAGCAGTTTTGTATCATTCCAGGTATTGTGTGTCTTCTCCTTGTGGCTCCAAATCCAACCTGAGTTTCTGCAACAACTGAAAAATAACAACGCTGCACAAGCTATATAATTTGATGATTGTTTCCCTGTTCATCCCAAAAACATTTACTCATGGGTCCAAAATACATTCTCTCTCTATCCTTGCTTCGTTTACAATAACCACACCCACGACTACATCACACAACTACACAGACTCTTTGTTTCTGTCCTCCCAATAATTTCAAAATTATGTCCCATCCTGAATATTTATTGCAACAGGAATACTAACTTGCAAATGCTGTATTTCGAACTTTGAAAGGTGCAACCCTCAGTGCGCACTTTTAATAATACATTTGTGAATTTTTGTGTCTATGTGAGTATGTGTAATGACTTTGGACATGCAAACCAATAGTGGATCCGACCCTAAATGTTTTCACATTGATATAAAATTATTTTAATAATTTAATGTATCTATGTGACATAGTGACCCTGAGGCTACATTGCTTTGGACTATCACACCATGCTAAAGATGGACAAGTCAGACAGTAAAATATTTGTATGTTGCAGAGGTTTACAATAGGAACATGTCAACATAAAATAAGTTTAAATTTTTGAGAGGCGGAAACAAGACATAAAGTTCTGACAGCATTTAGAATCGTAGAGTAACAAAATTTCCTAATAAAGCTCACCAGAGCTTCTTCTATTTTTTCATCTTTGTGAAACAATGTTTGCAGTATCCTTGTGAAACATTTACCTCATCATCCAACGTACTTAAAAACCATTCATGGGCATTGTCATCTTTCTCTAATGTAAAGCCAATATAAAAGTAGATCTTATTAAAGAGCATAGCTGATGGCTATTGCTTGTCTGATACATTTCCAGCTCCATCCAAAAGAACCAACTTTAAACAGATATTTCATACATTTTTAAACAACTAGTAAAGATTTTATTAGCGTAATTTAGTCCTTTTGGTCTGTGTGCTGATGGTATTCCAGGGATTAATTACACAACAAACTTCACAAACTTGCTAAATAGATCTTTGTTAACTGGATATGAGACACAGAAATATTCTGTCAGTGTTTTCTAATGTGACATTTAACTTGTAAGGTGTTGATATTGAGCAAGAAAAAGGTTTTCTCAAGGTCAAAAATTCACATTTTACTATCTAAATTTCCATCTTCCTATCAATCTCTGTATCTGCTGTCAGAACCTGATGAACACAACACTTGGACATTTTTGTCGAAGGCTGAGTTCATACAGATGTCTGAGTAATGTGATATATTCACTTATCTAAGTCATTGATACTACCTCTAGTATTACTGTCTGATCCACAAGAGAATCACCTTTTTGCTGCTGCAGAGATGTTTCTAAATTTAAAACATGTTTTTTTTTTCTTCTTCTTTGCTTGTGTGTGTGTGTTTTGGTATGCTCACAGCTCCAGCCAACGCCCAGATCGTGCACTCTGGTGCTGCGTGTAACTTCAAGGATGATAACATAAGTGAAAGAATCTACACCATCAAGGAAGGAGACACTCTGGTGCTTCGCTGTATTGTTAATGGGCACCCACGGCCACAGGTAGGATCTCATCCCATCTGCTGAACATTTATAATATGTTTAAGGTTTTACATGGTTGTTCAGGATGATCAACGGTGCAAATGAATTCAGCGGCTCTTGTTCAAGGACATTTTGACAGTGTTGCTGCTTTTCTCCAAACATGACCTGTCAGCAGAGCTGTCACGACTTAACATACATGATGCATTCTATGAAATAACTCTAGACATGGTGAACATTAAAATGATGGACAGGAAGACTGATGTTTTAGTGCACTATAGGAAAGAAGTACACTTTCTCTGAGTTTGGTTGATAAAAATGTTATAGTGTACACAAACATGCAAAAAAAAAAAAAAATAAATCAAGCACATAAAAAAGAAATGAAAACTAGAAATATGTAAAATTCTTCTGTTTTAATTAAATTAATACAAATGCATCACTTTCAAGTTGCTGGTGATTTTAGATATGTCATTGATCTGACTCAAACATCTCTCTCTCACTCATCCTCTAACCAGACAGAATAATCAATAAGCTTTGATTGACCCTTAAATTCCCCCTCTTTTCAAGAAAGTCTTAGTTTTTAAGCCTTGCATACCACCTTATTCTGCACTGTGATGTTGACCTCAGATTTCCCTTATTTCCATGTCTTTGTCTATGTCCTCTCTTCTTGGCACAAACATAGTAAAGCCTAAGGTCCCATCGAGCTACTGATGTTGTTATAATGCGTGAGCAACTCCTTAAATTTGGCAGTGTTTAACTTTGTTTACATAGTGCGGCTGTTACATGCCAGTACTTTGGGCCAAAACATGCTGGTGTCTGAAAAGGCTGCAGGCGAATCGGACACATTCTTTGATTAGCATTCACAGCAAAACGTGCTCTGTATTGGCCATCATTGTTATATGATGTAGCTAGCCATGAGCCATTACTCATGTTTATAGAGTCAGAGTTGTTTAGTTTGTGCTGAGTCACAAAATCTTACCATTTACTCAGCTTTTTGTGGCATTAACTAAAACCAAACTCTGATTTAGAGCTTGAAGCTGAAACTTCATGAGCTTTGTTCTGAGTCCATTGTGCTCTTAGCAACACTGTCACATTATTTTGCTTTAGTACGTTCCAAATTGTTTTGATGAACAAGGCAGTGGAGCTGAGATGGTGCTTTGTGACTGAAAGGTCATGGTCTTAATTCCACAAAACAGCTGGTTGGGTAAATGTGCTGTGTTCTGTAAACAATTGCATTACAGTGCTCGCCTCCAGCAAGGGGAACTGAGCCAGTGAATTCTTCATTCTTCATTTATATCATATATTGAAATATAGTCATGCAAGCGGTATAAAAATAAGCTGATACCTAGTTTAGGAAAATTACATTTTGATGTTCACTTTAATGTAACATTAAATCCCTTCAGTCCTTTGCAACACTGAACAAATAAACGTTAGCAAGCGCGTACCAACTTAGCCCACTTAGCATATTTTTAAATGGCTTTATTTTAATGGTTTTATTTTAACATGCATAAGCTGTTTTTAATATTTAAACCACTTTGTGCTGCTTTGTGGCATGAAAAGTGTGTTAACAATAAATTTTAATTTGATGTTATTTAAATTTTGCTCACCTTTAATTTTTTAAACATATATACATGTATGAGAGCATCTAAGTACTCAATATTTGTACATAAAACAAAAATACACAGGAATACAAACAGAGGGACAAGTGCATTTATAGAAGAGCATGTGCAGGGAATGGTGCACTCTAACCTCCACAACTGGACACATCTGGTTTCGTGGACTGAGCTCCAACAAAGCATTTCAGAGCAAAGTGCATGTGCAAGCGTGCATCTGCGAGATCGTGTTCTTGCATGAGCGTAAAGAAGTGGATGTAAAATGAGCTGAGGTGACTGCGGAGGGGTTGTGTGTATTTGTGTGGGAGTGTGTGAGGTGAGAAAAGCAGTGTTCCTCACGGGTGCATGTCCACTTGCATCACATCAGCATGAATAAAACAGTGCCTGTGTCTCGCCCTTGTTTTCCTCTGTTTGTGTTTACATGCATATGCACTGTATGTGTGTGTGTGTGTGTGTAAGAAGCAGATTGATTGTGGGACTCTGCAGATACAAAAAAAAAACATGTTTAATTTTATTTGGGACTGCTGACCTAACCTGCCTATAATTATGGCTGTCATCCCTCTCATTTATTCCATCAATCTTGCTGTGATATTATTTTTTTTTATCTCTCACACATATATACAGATCAAACCACAATTTACAAATCATGTGAAAAAAAAGAAAAAGAAAAAAATAAACATCTTCAATGTAACTTTTATTTTCGCCATTGTTGAAATTATAATCATTACACTGAACAAACTCTGTATAGCATACTACACAAGTTCATTTCCCTGGAGCAGTTCAAAGATGGAGGAAATTGCGTCAGTGATTGCTTGTTCTCTGGGTTGGAGGTGGGAGTGTATTTTGAATAATGATCACTTTGGTCACATTGTCAGAATGTAAAATATAATATGGTCTGTACAAACAAGACTTACACTGCCTCTGGCAAAGAGATAGTGGTTGAGTGAAAGTGTGTGTTGGCATATATGCGTGTGTGTCTGTCAGTGAGGAGATTTGTATGTAGACCCAGACTAACAAACAAAAACAGGCAGACACAAAGAAACAGAAAATAGATTCTGGCAAAGAGTTGCAACAGTAAAAACATCTCAAGACTTTATGCCTTTGGACATAAAAAATGGAGGTAGAAACAGCATACCTTGATTAAATCATTTATGAGTGTCTCAAAACACAAAGTGGGTGTAAACAGTTTCACATTTGTAGAAAGATATGTGCAATACAAGTCAAAGAAAAGTGGGTCACAGACAGAACAAACCATGAATTGATCAACACAACATAGCACCAGATACTCTGAAGCATCCCATTTCTTTTAAAACGGACATTCATTTGTGCCATTGATTATGTTAAACATTCTTGCTTTTTTAGTGCAGGTGTCACAAGTGCCATTATAGGGTTCTATTTTATCAAACATCTTTGTCAACAGCGGTTAAAGTCAGTGAGATGCAACTAAAAGCTCCAAGCATGTAATAGAGTGAGTTCAAGAAGACACCATCTGTTCCTTACTTCTCTTCCACATTATGATGAGACATGACATCATTGCCATAAATAATTTGTACATATTTGTCAGTTGCACATTTGTGTTGCCTGTCTCTTGTTGTACCATATTCCTAAGACACCACTAAAAGCGACTGAACTGGATCTGCAGGATTTTGTGTTGTGCTTAAATTATTAGCTTCTAAGATAACTACTTCCATGTGATTTTTTTTTGTTATTTTGGGGATTCTCAAAAGAAATGTCTGCCGTTTACATGATAATTTGGCCAGAATTTGGATCCATGATCTGGATCTTTTATGTGCAACACACTATCGGCCCAGTTATTGCTGTGACTAATTATTTGGCAGATATGGACCTCATTTAAATGTTTTACATTATTTTAAATGTAAAACTTTGTCATGGCATTGTTGGGTTGTGCACGCATTTGTGTGCGTTTTTCATCTCCTAAATGTTTCCACACTTTCTCATCACCGTGATTGGCCATCAGTGACAACTTTTGCTTCATTTTTTCAGTGTTAACCACTCCCACCTCAAGTTTCCCACCAATCACACAATAGTTCTTGAAACTCCACAAAATAACAAATCCTCATTGGCTGACATGTCGCAAAACAAGAATTCCAAAACCGTGTTCACAAGATTAAAATACACATAGCTTTAGTCTGATAACCAAAAAAAAGAGTCCATGTCATCTGTTTGGCACCCAGGAACCCAGCATAAGCGGGATAGACTCAGCTGGTCCGAGTTAAATTAGCTTCTGTTATCCACACTACTTACAGCTGTCTTAATCTCTTTTTGCTCCTCCTTTTTTCTTCCTTTATTTGTCAGTTCCAGATGATATGTTCTTTTCATTTTGGTCAGTCCACTCTCATTTGTGTTTTTACATGAGGCAAACAACTACTTGTGGTAAGAGCAAGGGTTGGGTCTATTTAGGGAGTTTTGCCACTCCCTAAATCAACCCGTGTCATTGCTTGTTCTTCTCAGCGCTAGCACTGTGAGGGTTGAAGTTGGTTGAACCTTGGAGGCCCTCTTCTGGCTCTTGAACCCAAGCATTTGCCTGCCTGTTGGCAATCGGGGGGCTTTCACTCTGTTTTCAAACCCAGTAAGCACTGACCATTGACAAATAATTGTGTTATTGCACAATAAACAAATTATTGGCATTAGTTGATTTATGAATTAATGTGATAATAGTATATTAATATGCCCAGTCCAAATAAAAGCAGGTGTAACACTCTGCAACAAGTAAGCAAGTATTTATTTATCATCGTGTAATGGTGTGACCACTACCTCTTGTAAAATAAAATACTTGCAGGAAATACTATCAGATATTAGGACTATTTACAGGGTTTAATAGAAGCAAACAGTGAGTATGCTGACCTCTGTCCCAGTACATTCTGCATAACTAGCACACTGCAGTATTCTGCACTGAGTCCCTTCGGGCTTACAGAATTTCCACTGCATTCCACATACTGCATTGATAACCTGATCCTTGTCACCCTAGAGTCTCCTTCATCCATCCTCATGGTTTTCTATACCTCTTATGGATTCCAATCTCTGCCGATACACACATTTCTTCTCTCTGATATTACCATCAATGATATAAAACTTAAAGCTTGTTTTCTAAAAAGTATTTTATTTCTATTTAGTAGTCAGGATCCTCCAGGCTTCTTTGTAACAATGTATTATGTAACATTAGTCTGAAGAAGTCTACAACTATTTAACAGCTGAAGTATATGGTCACGACCTGAAATCAAGAAGTGTTTTTTTTTTTTTTGTTGAGTGCTAGTTTTTTGTGCTTCAAACAGATTTTGCTTGACATCTTTGGCTATTATGTGTGTTTAGAATTTGTATTAGAGTTGTCTGATGTAGCTCAGGAGTAATTTCCACCCCTAACACATATTTGGATCTGCAAATTAAAACTCTAGTTAGTCCAAATATTATTTTACAAGTATATAAACTGAGATTAATCATAGTGCTGTCCATTAAACACTAAACAATTGTTTTATAATAGTACTTTTAGAGATAGTTAAAGGAATCGAATTATGACACTGATGTTAAATGTTTACTAAACAGAAAAACCAACAAACAAGACGTGCAGTTTATTTTAAATTTGGAGGAACATCTTCTAAAACTCAGACTCCCTCTGTGCTTTAGCCTTGACTCAGGGACAGTAAAGAGTCCCTGAGTAGCTTCAAATGTGCATTTCTTGCAACTGATCAGAAATATAACCTGTTGGATGATTTAAAGGTCTTAACCCTTTAAATCCTGACCCATGAAAAAATTGTCTTTATGTAAAAACTGCTGGACAGATTTTTATTCTAAGAACAGGTCTTTGTCCAACTTCAATTCCATAAAAAAAAATAAAGGACAAGATCTCATTATGTTTTTACAATAAACAGATTAAAATACAAGATCAAACTGAAATATGAACATGCAAAAAATACCACAATATAGCCAAGACATTATGGATTCCTTATCACTGTATCTGTAGTACATACATATAGTCAATATAAGATTATGACATAAATTAGCATTTTGGCAGGGGTCTCGCATTAGTGTTTTCTAATCATTTATTACTTGATGATATGTCATTAATATTGTAATAATGTAGTGTAATGTTCTACTTTCTGGTATCTATTAGGGGGCAAAGACAAGTGTCAGACTGCTTTTAATGTGATTTTTTACCATTCCATTCAGACATATCACTTTGAGATTTAAAGGGTTAAAATTTTCAAATGTGTAAAAACATCTTTTACATCACTGAGGTAACGACTTACAAAAAAATATATTTATTTGTTTTTGTAATTATGTCTATGTTTATGAGTGAGGCAATGACAGAAGTGGTGAGAGAGTCTCCACGCTAAGGAATGCTTATATTTACCATCTTTCCCAAAACAGCACTATTTACAGAGGTTGGCTGGTGTGTGTGGGCTGAAGTGATACTGACTGTGAGATTTCTAATTCATTTAATGAGAAAGCATTAGTCTGAGTCTTTCTTTTACACTGACACATCTTTACGATTGAGGAGCTTTAAATTAAGTTCAAGTCTATATATCTGCCCAATTGTCTTAAAGGTAGCAGTTTACCAAGGAGCAATGAGAATAAATTCTGTAATGTATATTTATGGTAAATTACCTTATTGGTTTATAAAAAGTATGGTATTTGTCACAGATGGATATTGTAATTTCAAGATATCTTCTTATTTGTGACCTTGTGCATATGCTGATCTTGATAGATTGCAGTGGATGTTAATAAAATGACTCGGCATGTCGGCATTAGGAAACTGTCCACAGAAATGACAATTCTCAATATTGCTTTGTGTCATACCACAGCAATTGTTCTGCTGAGCCAAAGCGATATGTTAATAAAATTGCTTTTCAGAAAATGGCATGTGAAATAATTAAACTTGTTTTTGAAGAAAACATCCCAGTCTTTAAAATATTTGAATTGTAAAGAAAAATAAAAAAACACATTATGCTGCTTCACTTCTTATTTCATCACTAACCTCACTGAGGAGTTCGTCCTGGCCTTTGGGCGTTGGCAGACATGCAAGACGAAAGTGTTTCTGGACAGCTTTGGTATTATTTACAGATGAACTCAGAGCACGGATGTCCTGAAAATACTGCCTCTTTTTATTAGAGAAAGAATTTTCTTGCAAGTTTGTGCTGATGACATATTTATACATTTATTGATTAAACATGCCCACTGTGAGGCAGACCACTAACTCCTTCAAAACTTTAGGGCCCTATATTTTATTAATCAGATAAGCTGTTTCACTGAAGAATCTTTTATCTGTCCCTGGGTTCTGGCTCTGGAAGGGGATTGCTCATGTCCCACATTCTGATAGGTCTATTTAAGATCAGAGGAATATCATGTAGAAGCATCTGACGCTGGAGTTTTCTACATTTTCTGTCCAAATGTATTGCAACTGAGGACTTTTATGCCGAGTATTATTTTTTAATGCGCTGAGCATTTTGTTCCCAAAATCCTGAATCACTGGCACCTCTTTGTGTGATAATGTACGCTAAATCGTTGTCTCTTCTCCTTTTCTCATAAGGAGGATCCAATTTTTTCGTGGTGAGGCCAGCCCAATAAATAGCTGCTATACAGAGAATGAGTCTGATTGAGGATTTATCCAATTCTTTATCAAGACTGATTGTTTACCTTTGCCTGAGCTAGATTGGATTGAAAAGGGAGCTCTAGCCTTTATTCATACAAGGAGAGAAAAATCCAATCATTTCTCTCTCTGTCTTTCTGTCAATACCTCTCTTTATTCCTCTTTTTGTTGCAGACTTTACCTTCATATTGTCTCTGCTTTCCTTTTTTTTTACCTTTATCATTCTCAAATGGCTTAACTTCTTTCCTATCTCACTTTACTTACCTTACATCCTTGTCTTGTGCTTCTTCACCTAATAGATCTGTTTTTTTTTTTCATTCTGTCTCCATCCACTCTTTCTCTCTGTTTACTTAAGGCTTTCTTTTCCACTCTATCATCCCTGCACTTCAGGTCAGATGCAACAGGCCATACATCAAGTCAGAAAGATTCTCACCTAGTAAAGCAGTGTAGTTTGGATGAGTCAATTTTGTCTTTATATTTTGTTTATAAGATATAAAAGCACCAGTTCAAATTTGGGTATTTTTTCTTGTTTGTTTCATAACAAACCATTTTAAGAAGTGCACTTTTGAAGATAACATCTGTGACCTACTGAATGCTACCTGCAAACTCCTAAAAGTTAAGCTTGTTAATTATATCCATAGCCTTTTATATACACACACATTCACACACAAAAAAACATAGTGTTAAAGGTCACCCACACGGTGATTGTAGTATCACTCAAGTTAACTCCAGGGACAGCGGGGCTTTTAGTTAACAAAGCACTGTACCCCCACTTTCAAAGCCTTTCTTGTTACACACAGACACAAAAGCCACACACATTCACTCGTAGCTTCTGCAAGAACACAATAGGGGAGTAAATGGTTTTTCTGAAAGTGATTCCTACCTCCTTATTATTTATTCATGGGTTTGCTGGTCATTGCAACCTTGAGACTTTCGCAAGTGTGTGTGTGTGTGTGTGTGTAAATGTGTGCGATGAATTCTATCCAAGGGAAAGGCGGAGAAAGCTATGGATGAGAAAAGTGGAAAGGTAGAGAAAGAAGTGGGGAAGAGTGAAGACTGTAGGGCGGGGTGGAAGGGGGGGACTTTGGCTTGGAATACGGGTTTGGATTTCTGTCCTTGAAGGGAAAGTGGAGGGCGATCGATCGTGAGGCTGAGAGGAAGGCTGATCAGGTGGCAGCACGAGGCTGCGCAGGCACTCAGCGAGAGCACAACCTAGACACAAACAAGGTCACTGTTAGACCCCAGAGTGGAGAGGAGACAGAAGGGAGAGGAGACTGAGGAGATCAAGATGGTTAAAAGTTTAAAAGAAGGTGCTCAGATGACATTTACAAGTGTTGAAACTTGATACAGTCTTTGCATGGGTTCAAATAGAAGGTTTCTGAAGGAACAGACAGAATGTAGAAGGTCTTTCATATTTTTC
>JBAMHX010000001.1:22410579-22425995 GCA_037177515.1 Pseudomugil tenellus
TATGAAACCATGAACCAGTATGAACCAGTATGAAACAGGACACAGGCATAGTAGCAGCTATGCAGGTTATTAATTATTTATATCCATCAATAAGGAACAACATGAAAACTGATCTTTCATAGCTTGATAAGAAAAACAAACCATACATACTTTCTTACAGGAAAACAAAGCATCTCTTGATATTCTATCAATATTTTGCTGGTTATTGCAAAAGTAGGTTGGACAAAATACAGAGATAGTCGCTAACTTTCTGTTGACTGCGGTTGTTTCTATAGCTAGATTTAAACGCAGAGACCAATCCAATATGGTGGCGTGGATGAAACGCACTCCAGGGCTCAATGCATGCATTCTTCCGACGTTAAAATGTTTGTATGTGAGAGTGTGAATGTAAGAATAAATTATGGCCTATATGGCCCCTTATGGTAAAATATATATATATTTTTTTTCCCATTTAAAGCGCCCATTAAATAATTTTTTCATAAAAATTGGATTTTTCTTACAACTTATTCTTAAAAGGATTAATTCTATTTGGGTTTCCATGGGGGAGTATTTGGCTCCAACGCTTGTATGGCAACATGCCTTCACAAAATAATTGGCCGAATAAGAAGTTGAAAGAGAAAAATACATTCTACCTATTTTTCAAACTCTTGCAGAACTGTGGTTGGTGGACATGTCGATAGTAGAAAAGAAAATGACTCTGGAAAAACTAACTTTATTAAAAGCAGTATTAACACTCACAATACTCACATTACAGTGCCTATTAAGTAAACACTATTAGATAGAGATATTTTCTTCTGTAATAGCATTTAGCCCGTATTATGCTTTTTTAATAAAAAAAAAACACATTTTAGTACAGCTCCATAACAGATCTCCAATCTTGTCATTTTCGTGCAAATCAGCTGTTGTCAAGCCAGATGGATGAGCAGATGGAAGAGATGAACACAAACCACAATCAGTCTGTGATTACTTCCAAACCATATGCTTAATATGACATTTTACAATTGCACTGTCAGCCTTAGGTATTCAGATCTCATGCTCCATCTAGCTATGTCATAATGCCAATTTGAGATAGCAATGAGATTGTTCAAAGGGCCTTTCTTAAAAGCACTTTGTGGAGCTAATGTGATGAGAGTAATTGAAATCTATGAATAATGTTATTTCTTTGCATATCAGCAGAAAGCACTGAATCCGATCAGAAAAGCACATTTCTGCTGCAATTCTATGGAGACATATTTTATTGAAGATGGTATTAACGGAATACCATTTATAATGAAAAGTTGTCAGCTAATAAGTCATCATATTTATGACTGAGCAATGTTTCTTTGCGAGAAGGCATTATCAACATTAATGACAAAAATATCCTTCCACAGATTCAGAGCATTTTAGCCCAAAAGCTGTTGCCAATTCATGAGAATTATGAAGCATTAATGTAAGTGATGTTTCTAAATGTGTGGCCACTCTTTTGTGTTAACATGCTTTAGTGAATGTGTAAAACTATTAAGTCTTGATAGAATGAGTTTAAGTATCTGTACGTATGCATGAATCCACAGATGGTAATGTGAGATTCCCACTGCTCTCTCCTTTTTACTCCCAGTTGAGGTGGGTGAGTCACTGATAACATGTGACAGGGGTTTCTATGACAGTTTGGGGTCGCTTTTGTTCCCACTCCACTACATTAAGATTACCATATCACAGTTAACCCTTTCAAAAGCAGATATATTTAAAGATGTTGTTAATCATTACATTAAAAGAAACTAAGAAACAAACAACCATAAAGGCAAAACAGTGCTTAATGGTGGTGTGCTGGGTTGTTGCTTTGACTTATTTGAACACTATTTATCTGAGATTTCTTTATGTTTTCTATTCAGACTTGATTTAGTTGTAATTGTTACAATGAGAAGAAATTATGTTCTTATTTGGATGAGAAAAGGGACAGGCAATGGTAGAGGTGGACTGGATGCTGGATTTAAAAAGGAAGATTTTGTAGTATTAGATAGGATGGGGATGAAAAAGCTGGGAAATTTGGAGCACAGCTGTGAAGCTATACATCTGTAGTATTTAATCAATATTGGGCAATAGCTGAAAGATGGTGCAAGCCTTTGTGACATTCCTAGAAGCATACCATAACTTTAGATACTATAAAGGGCTGAAAGAATGTGGATTTTGTATTTTCTTTCTTTTTTATGACAGATTTCCAATATCTCATACATAGGCATGGAAGGAGAGGCTTATATCATTTCATTGGGTGGAGACAAGATAAGGAAACTGTGTTTGGCTGTTCAAAAAGACTGACTGTCACACAATGATGAAGAGATGGGAAAAGGTGCAGCGACATAAAAGAATATATCAGGGGAGAGATATCCTGACAGACTACAATAGTCGTGTAAATGTATTAAAGCTGCTATGTTAGAGCAAGAACAAAATACAGAAACACTAGGAACAGTGTTTTTTTCGCATTTAAAACCCCCTTTCCCTTTCATATAACATATAAATTATCACTTTTGAATTGAGTCTTCCAAAAAAGAACTGGACCATTCAGCATATGACCAAAGACCTACATTAGGTGCACACACCAGTTCACATAATAAGCACTGACACACACCTCACAAAGGGGTGAAGTATGGTTTAGTTATAAGCTGTCCAGGAGACCAAGTAGAGATAAGACCACTCCACGTTTCCCAATCGTTTGGCTAGCTTTATCTCAAATGTGATTTTTTTTTTTTTACTCCCCCCTTTGTTTTTTCACTGTGTATTTATTGACTCTACTTTCTCTATGAAGGTTACACAAAGCACTACAGACTTGGAATTATTTTGACCTTATAGCAGCTATTATGGTACACACTAATATTTTTCTTCTGGAAAATAAGCACTGTCCCAGACAGAAGCCTAAATCAAGATGTTCATGGTGGCTTTTCTGAAATGCTAATGTTTTTGAGGAAAGGAAGTCATACAAGAAGAAAGAAAGAAGATCGACATGAAAAAAAGGATATTTTTAAATAAAGAGAATTATTTTACATATATTTAAATATAGAAATATATTTGTGGTAGCAATTATTAAGTATGTATTGCGTAATTGTGTAATTGTGTAATAGGATACATGGATTTATTAGATTTCTTTTAATTAGACAAACATTTTCAAAGTCACTCTTATATTACAACATACCTACCATGCTTTGCTCAGGCAAATCTGTACCAAATTTTTTTAAAGGAATTAAGGTCTTGAATATAGAACGATGGCTGCCTATAGATCCATTTTAAATGTGATTAAATGACATTACAACAACGATGTAGTAGTTACAGCTGTCTTTTTAATATCCTGTCGTCAATATAGCTGGTCAGATTTCAGCATGTCCTTTTTCACTCAGCTATCATCATTTAACCCCTATTCATGGTCCCTCTGGGCCAATTATAGAAAGTGTGTTGAACATTAAAAAAGATTAACTTTGATTGTATGAGACTGAGAAAAGGTTTTATTCTCATATATCATATTTGTTTAAAGCAGCAGTACATTTTCACTTTATATTTTCATGTCGGATATTCACGACACATCCATCACACATCACTAATCTGCTGTTGGTTGGTATTTTTAGCCAGTGGATCATGTGACTGAAATCCAGTCACTATGAGAAGAAAATGTGAGGCTATAAACTAAACAACTGCCAGTGAACCTTTCATGTTATTTCCTTTAATATTTTTTAGTGCTCTCACAGGTATGATGGCTGCTCAAATTAGCTAGTTCCACAAGCCAAAGACCCCGCAGGGGGGCATGTGTATTCATCAATGCCATAAGGCCAGACCAATTCTAATATTATTTTATGGTGATGGTATTTTTCATCCAGCCAGTCTCCAATAACGTCCATCGTATTTTATGGCCTTTTCTCTTCGTTTCTTCCTCCTTTTTCACTGTGTCCCTGAATATGGCCTGGTACTCTCTACAAAATCAACCCATTCTGTGTGTGTGTGTGTGTGTTTGACTCCTTTCTGTCTTATATATGTGTCCTTTTTCTTCTCCAATTCTTCTTTCCATAGCTTTAGATTTTTTTTGTCTTTCATTTATGACCAGCTGGTGGGTAATGAAGGCACTGTTATAAAGTATGGGGCTTGCCTTGGGGCAAGCTCACAGCCTATGTGTTGCAGATAGAAAGAAATTGAAATAGGATGAAGATGGCAACAGTGGGGGAGAAACTGAGGGATTAGAGGACCATGACACATGTAAAATATATTTATTATTTTAAAAAAGTAGAAACAAAAAAAATATGGCAACAAAGAAATTAATTTCTGGTATGAAAACTCTGTTAGCGTTTGTATCCACCACTTTCTTGGAAGCAAACCATTCCCATGATCCACTGCGTAAATAAAGCAAAAGTCGGTTTCGCCCTTCTGTCTACGCTAGCAATAATGATTACCTTGTACAGTTTTAAAATGTAATATTACTGCAGAAAAAAAATTAAAATAACATTTCCATTACTCAAACAATGGCCGAATCTCAAAGATGGATACATGAGTCTCATTATTTGTCAAAAAAAGATGGAACAAAGAGAGTGCCTACTATGTGTCTACTATGACAGAATGGGTAGATGACAGGAAGCAGTGGCCTGACGTCAGCTATGTTGTCATCGTAAATTACTTGGTTTTAAGTGAGGGTGCCAATGATGAATTCCGTAACTATAAAAGCACAGAGGCTTATAACAATAAGGAAAAATAGGGAAATTATTGTGTAGAAAAGAGGGATGATTTACTGTCTTGAAATCTGAAATGGAGCCAAGTCAATGCACTAACAAATGTACACATCTGGTGTGGGTAATGACGAGAGAGAACGTGGTAGAAACTGTGGACTGCCCCTGCATAACCGGAAGTGAACAACTAAGCTTTCTAGTGGACTAGGTGTCATGGCAACATCCGGTGTCATAACAGGACAGTGGTGGATAAAATCTACTCCTATGGAGAATATAAAGACACCAATTAATCCAACATGCAGATATTTAGACTGTGGAAGGAAGGTGTACCCAGAGATAAGTACCAGTGAGAACCAGAAACCTTCTTCCTGTGAAGGCAGCAGTGCTTATGGGCCCACTACCATGCAGCCCTTAAACCAAGTAATTCATTCATCACATTTTTAGCATGCAGCAGGTGAGAGTCATGGTACACATGATTCCATCTCAGAGCCAACGCAGACAGATAAACAACTACTCATGTTCACATTCACTATAGGGAGAATTTCACATGATCATTGAACTTAACATGCATGTCTTTGGATGGTGGGAGGAAGCTGGAATACCTGGAGTTAACCCATGCATACGGGGAGAACATGGCACATTGAACTTTGCACAGAAGCGATATTGTTAAAGATAGATGCAGTAATCCATCTGTCTATCTGTCTGTCTGTAATTGTGTTATTAAAAAATCCCTCAATAGAGATTGTATACAAGAAAATTCAGTAAGCCATGAAGTGTAGAAAGCACATGTGCCTTCTTTATTTTAAATTTACAGCCCCAAATCTGCAGAATTTAATTTCTGTAGGTGTTCTTGTCTTAGAAAATAATGAAAAAAAGAAACCGATAAAGAAAGAAAGTAGCAAACAAATGAGAAACTATGACCAGCAATAAACTCAGACGATATCTGGTAAGTTCACAGTGACAAAGTTGAGAATTTTAAATTTTGTTTCATACTGGACTCAGCACCTTGCGAGAGCAGGCAGGTGATAGAGCCAAACAAATCAGTCTAAGAAGGCAATAACCATCTCAGCCACAGGCAGGTAGATGTAATCTTTCTCCAAGCCTTCCAAAAAAGGCCCTTAAAGGTTTTGCATTAGTTTTGCATCTATTAGCAAAAAAACAAAAAAACAACAACAACAAAAAAAAACACTACTGTTACTTTAATTATTTTAAAGATTAAATCATATAAAACAAACAGATTGTGCATCAAAATTAGAGCTTTTTTTGCAAACGGAAATTTGCACAGACAATAATTGAACATGAACACATGTGAAGAGCATATTCATGGAATATAAACAAGAAAATGACAAGAAAATCACAAAACTCATACTGGACCAAAGCCAAGAAAGCGATTTATGTAGCGAATTGATATTTTAAAGGGTTATTCACATGGTTAAAAGTTATCCTTGATGTCATGCACTACAAAATATTTTCACAAAAAAGTTACATATTTGCCCTAGAAATTGTTGTCATTTCCACAAACAAAGCAGTTAGGGTTTTTACTTTTATTTCAGAAAATGTAATTGTGTTTGTGTACTGTGAGGTTAGAAGGGTCCATGTGTAATACTCTGATTTACTTCAGAAATATTTGTCCAATTTATTGTATTGTGCTGAACATAAGCGTCAGCAGCTGACCTCATAAAATAGATTTACTGTGATAAGCCCATACTCCCCTCTGACCTCTGACCTTGTAAAGGCCACATGCTAAATCCCAGAGAAAAAAAAAGCTTCAAATGGAACTGCCATAGCATCGCCTTATCCCTGTTGAGTTTATCTAGAGCCGTTCAGTATTTATTAGGTAAGTAGGTTACATTTTGCTTTCTCACTTGGGAGCTTTTTAGTAAAATTTGCCTTTACCTCCTCCTGAACAGCTGACTTGCACTACTGAAACGATGAAGGTTTTCTGTTAATTCCCAAACAGAAAAAAACAAAGATTTTCTGTTAAATTCACACACACTCCAGTTATTCAGTATAAACAATTATTAATCATTTCTAATCAGTTATAGAGCTTTAGAAGGAATTTTAAACATAGTTCTATTTTAATTTAATAGCAGTTTTCTTTAGTTGTGTTACAATAGCTGATCCATTGTATTACCCTGTTCTAACCCACAAAGAAGTAAAGAGTTTTTTTTTCATAAACTTAGACATCTCATAACATCTGGTAAATGGTGGTTATTGTAAATGCATTGCACCCAAAACAGCAAACATAATGACTCAGTGGGGGATAATAATTGTCTGTGTGGAATAAAACACATGAGACAGTGAAGAAGACTGATAGCTACTTTTAGCCAGGATTAAAATAAGCATGTGGTACACATTGTAGACTACAAACCAATCTATTAGCAGTATGAAAACTAATAATAGCTAAGTGTTTTTTTCCTGTTTTACAGAACAAAAACACATTATCAGCAGGAATGCACTTTCTATTTATCCTTTTTGTACAGCATGATGCATAACTGCATGTTTTGTGTTGCATTTCATGAAAAGCCCCTTTTTAAAGATATCATGATGTACAACTAGTACCTCAAAGTCTAACAATTTCTCTGTGAGGTGGCTGATGAGACTTTCTCAGGCCCAGTTCTGTCTAGGGAGTCTCCCTTCTCTCATTTATTTATTTGTTTGCTGTCTCCAACAACAAAAGTGGAAGTTGTGCCAGAATACCACTTCAGTGTCTGAGCAAGAATTCACAGTGGTGGACCAGAGTTGCTTTAATAAAGGCATTGTGCAGATTGCCCCTGAGTGTGGTGTTCGTCTTGCAACACAGCACAATAAAATACAGGCAATTTAATACCTTCAAATGCAGTGGCAGCCTATATAATTGTATGCCTACTATATAAGCATCTTACACATATTGTGACTGTGGTCCATATAGTGTCCTGACCACCCCAGAACCAATTAAATATACAGCAAAACAAGACAGTTGCATATATCTGAGTGCACTGTTATGTTTTATGTCATACAAATGCCTTTTCTTTCTTTTTTGTTGAAGTTTTTGATCAAACAATAATAATGCAGAGCATGGGTCTCAGCTTCTATGCCATGACCTATGTATCCGCAGGAACAAGGAAGGAGTAAGAAGGGCATCCTTTATCCACTCTGCTCCCCATAGACAACTTCAGAAGCCACTTACAGGGACACAGAAGGACTTTCTTGTTTTTGCCCTGAGGGGGTGCAGCAAGGGAACTAAGAAGCATGTGGCCCTCAGGAATTGTGTGTGTTTGCTAGTGAGTGCATACTTGTGTATTACCATATGTAAGTCTGTGTGTATTTGTATTTATGTATACAACTGCATAACTGCAACCCATAGTGTAATTTTTCTTGTATGTTTGCAATACTCTGTCTGTGGAAATGTTTGTCTGTCAAGGGGTAAGTGTGAGTGTGTGTGGGGGGGGGGGGGGGGGAGTGTTTGGCCAGAGGGCTTAATCAATGAACTATGTCTCTGTGTCCCCTAACACCGTCTTTGCAGTCATTGCCACAGTTCAGCTGCACGAATGGACTCATGGTAAATAACCATCCCCAAATTTGTCTTTTTATGGTCTAAAATAACAGTCACGCCGTCATGAAAGTTTAATTCCTTTTCCCAGGCGCTTTGCTGACAAAAGCATAATTAAGACTTGTACATAACGTGCTGGCTCAACAAAAATGCTCAGTTTTCAGCAAATTCACAAGTGTTAACGTGTTGGAAAGCTGTAATTTCATTCAACAATGAACCAACCTGCTGAACAGCAGAGGAGAAACATGTACACTGGTAGTCGCTGCTGTTTATCATGTTCTTTGTAGTCTCAAGAGAAAGTTGGATTTCATAATAAAATTCCAATTATATTTCTTTGGTGTTTTTTTTTTGTTGTTGTTTTTTTATCTCACCATAGATGTTCTCTTATGATACATGTCAATACAAGCAGAGAAGGGAAAAAAAGGTATAAAAATAAGCTAAATGTTTTAGATATTTTTTATTGATGTTTAATAAACTTACCAATATATTTGCAATTATTTGTAAATATGAGGATGATGATAATTATATTTTCTTCCTTATTCCAGCACCATTTCCATTCCACCAACTCAGAAAACTAACTTATGAGAGTGTTAGACAATAAGTTCATTGTCCTTATTTCATACAACTCTAATGCAATTATACCAAAATACTTTTCAGGTAATATTCAGGGTATACAGTTTTACAGAAGCAATAAATAACAATTAAAAAAAGCATGTTATCTCTTTTTTACCAACTCCTATTTAGGTCCACCCCAGTTTCTTAACTGCTACACTCACTGGGGAGACATCAGCTGCATTTCCCATACACTTAGAATTTTGCAAAACCTAAATATTGCAATAAAAATACTGTAATAGAAACAGCTGCATTTAGAAAATCTCTAAAGTGCTAAAATGTTTTTACACTCTCAAGAGGTGGTTTTTCAGATGTTGTAATATAGAGAACGATAGATGATGATACTATTTTTGACATAGAAGAGTTTTATGGAAAAGTGTAATGGAAACACTATTTTTGTGTTTATGCTTCCCCGGACATGACATAGGAGGTCATGTGACTGCCTAAGATTGTGCAGTATGCAGCAAGGGAAAAATTATGGAGAATGACTTCAAAAAATACAAATCCCCAAAATGCCGCTGTGTGGTTACCATGTGTGAGCCGAAAGCCGTAAGAGATTTTACGAGAGCAGCTTATGTGTTAAACACTGTTATATAAAACACTTATCTAAAACAAATATTTTTTTATTTTGTGAAAAAGTGCAATGGAAACATGGGTAATTGAGAAGGGTTTCCATTATTTTGGCAAAACCTGACTGCAGCAGTGTTTGGTGATAACCATGGAGCACAACAGACCTTGTTACAAGGTTAACACCAAACACGTTTGATGACAAATTCACAAAATTTGAATCACTACAGAGACAATGTGGATAGTTGGCATCAATGGGGGTCGGTCAGCTTAGAAATCCCTAAAGGGGCCTCACGCCTTGCTATTACGTGCATCTTACATTAACTTTTGAGAGTGGATTTATCTAAATGAAGACAAATTATCTGACACTGAGAAAATAATAGTGATAAACATGAAAAAGAGAGAGATCAAGACAGTGGTAAGTAGTTCAGATAATACAGATGCTAATTTAGCGTAGCAACTCGGTTTGTCCTGCTCCCAGTGAGCAACTGTGCGACCAAGCTGAAAATAAAATAAACATACTCGGACAGTACTCTTTCCTTTAATAATCAAATAAAAGATACGTTTAGATATAAGGCTAAGAAAGCTAAAATTGTGGAATTTAGAGACAATAAATTCGGATGATGTTATTGTGTTTTTAAGTGCAAGTAGTGTTTGATTTTGTTATGCATATATGCCCATCATGCTTCAAACTGTATTTGCTTAGGTGTTGTATCAAACTGCATCTCTGATTACAAAGAGTCATAATGCAGGCTTCAGTATAAAGTTTAATCTTTTCTTTTGGAACCTTGTTAATCATGGCCAAACTCATTTTCATTGTGTTTTTCTGGAAAGACTGATTTCTTCTAAATTTTTTTTTGTTTTAGAAAACCTTAAAAAAAGACGATTATTTTTAAATGATGACAATATTGACACTGTTTAATAGACGCTATAACAGTCTTATAAATAGTATTCTTCTGAGATGCTGTCTGTTATTGAGTGTGGCAGGAGGTCGTCAAGCTATTGCTGGAAGCGCCCAGGTCCAAATTTAAACGCTGGGGCCTTTGCATTAGCTGCAGCCAGGTTCTGGAATCAGCTCCTCACTGACACATATCTCATCATAGACCTGGGCCTTATTAAAGCTAAACTGATTTATTTAGGGTGACCTTTAATTTTATTTTTTCTGTTATATTTTTGTGGTTTCATCATTTATCTTACTTTTAATTATCTACTGGTTTTCTGGTACATTTAAAAATGATTGTTTGATCTGTTGTAAAGCACTTTGGTTCACCAGTGGGTTGTCGCAAAGTGCTATTTAAATAAAGTTTCATTACATTTAAATGTACAAGTACATTTAACAAAATATGACAGTAAATGATGTAATAGTAGTGTTAAAGCTGCTGTACAAAACCACAAGATTCAGTTGAGAAATTTAATATCAGAACAACAAATCTTTTTTGGACCTAACCCTGACTCACTAGAAATGTGATTGTTCAGTCCTTTAGGGCCTCATCATGACTTTGCTGCATTTGTGCCAGCATAACTTCCAGTCATTGATGAAACAATGATTTCTGAATTTTTCCATTGCCAGCTAAAGGAAATGCCAAAACAAATTGTTCGTGAATTGAACCTCAACAGAAAGAGGTCATGCAGCAAAATAAGGACCTTGAGGACAGAAATGGTTTTTCCCAACAAATGGATAAAGAAAATTAAAGTATATGCTTAGGAATGGGCTACCATAAGTCTGACCTATACTTTGTAAATGTTTTGGATTGGCCTGAATTAAACATATTAAAACCCAGAATCTCAGAGCTTGAAACAGTTCAGTTTTGAGGAGGTGGCTCAATTTCTTCCAGCAGAAAATCTCAACTAAAGCTTCATATGATGTTCCTCAATTGATACTTAAAAGAGCAAAAGAGCAAAACAAAACCTGCGATTTCTGCTTTTAACTTAAATCCAAACAAAACAAAATGAGCAGAGAAAACCGGCCTAAATCAATCTTTACCTCTGAGTTTTGCATTTTAAACAGAGGCAGTGTTGTCGTTATTTCCAAATATGGGCTTTGTGCATGTTTTATGCCCTCTTTAAGCCGATGTCTATGAGCAGAATTCTAAATAATTGATGAGAACCAAAGTTGGATCAAACAGGGAAGTCTGCATCTGCTTGTGCTTCTCTATATGCACAGGCTTTTCCCTTCGTGGGTGTTTCTATGCACAAACATGAGTGTTTGTGCAGATAATAATCTGAAATAATTTCTTCAATTTCTGTATGTAGCCTACACACATATGTGCAACAGAGAAAAAGCTGATTGATTGTTTTCTTAGAGTTTATGTGACCCTAACATACAATGTGTAGTTTATAAACCGTATTTATCCATTATAGTTTTTTTCAACAACTGTTTCCTACCAGAGAAAATGAATATTTTAGTCTCCAAGTAGCATAACCCAGTTTTTGTTACATACAAGTGGCCATGGTATAAATCCTGACCCTAGCGTTGGTGATATGTCCATCTTCTTCTATGTGATAGCACTAAAGTGATGTTTCCATTGCATACAAATGTTAAAGCCATATAGTTGATTTTTTTTCAAATCACATTATAGCTGAAAGGGTACACCCAGAACAGGTCACCAGTCCATCACCATAGCAACATGGAGAGACAAACAATCAGGGACTCCTAGGGAGAAATGACCAAGTATGCATATCTTTGGATGGTGGGAAGTGGGAGTGCCTGGAAAGAACACGTATACAGGAAAATGTGCAAAACACGCACAAAAAGGCCACTATTCAATGCCCCCCCCCCCCCAGCCGAGGCTTGAACTAACAGCCAACTTGCTATGAGGCCACAGTAAGAATCATCATGCAGCTTGTATTTACATATCAATATATTAAAAACATTTGATTGCATGCTCTCCCATCTTTTATCTCATTCTTTTCTTTTTTATCAGTAGACTACTTATGATAAAGATATATATTCTTTTTTTGAAGTAGCTAAATAATTGTTGAAGGGCTTTGCAAATATGTAAATATGTTTTTTTTATTTAATCTTGAGCTGCTAATAAAAACATGTCACATTCCTTCCTGGACCACTAAAGAAATGGTTTAGGAACATTTGAAAAAAAAACACTATCTAATCACATATTTTGTGTTATAGAAAAAGTACATGTATTAGTACATGAATATATTTTGCAACAGTTATATGCTGTGTTAATAATTTCTATTAATGTAGTCTTTGTTTTCTAAATTAACCATAGATTAGATTTTATTTTGAATAGGATACTTTTGGATACATAATAGATTCTTCAGTTACCTTCAGCTGCTTACAGTGATTAAACATTCAGTTATTGGGAATAGAAGACTCGCTGATTTATATTATACTGGACATGTTACTCATGCAGTCACATCCAGTCACAGACACGCACAAATTTACTCAGCAAACCACAGCTCCTCCATTGCATGTTCACTCAATTGAACCTGTCATTTTCTCTTTGGTCCCTTAATGGGTGTCCACTTCCAGGGAGCTATTAGAGTACAGGACATGTTATTGGAAATCAAAGAGGATTTGGAGTTCAGGGTGTCCTCCTGCAGGGGGAAGTACCCAATAGAGGTCAACTTGTTACAAAATGCACTGAAAAAATCCTCCATCCCTGGCATGGTTAAAGGATTTACTCCAGCAAGATTGTGCTGATATCATTGCAAAGAACTGGTGGAATGAAGACTCATTTTGGTTCTAAAAAAAGGACATAAGCTTCTCTGAGGTGAAATCACATAATCAGATTTGCTAATCCACATTGTTACTAAGAAGATCATTTGTGTGTTGTGTTGAGTTGGTTTAAATATGATGTGGAATATAAAAAAGTAGAATGAATGAAAATAAAAGGGTCTGGTTTCATCTTGTTATCTACACTTTGTGTTAATTACTCTTAGTGGCTTCCTGCATGTCTTGAATTTATAAATCCTCTGATTCTACAGCTAACAAACAAATGACGGTGCTTTTGTTCAGTATTCCTTCACCAATCCAGTTTGGATTCCATCGAACAGCTATTACTGCAATTGAGCAGGGACCTTTCCTGGGTGTGCCCTACCTCTCGCCTCCTCATTGCTTGGAGGGGCTCTAGCTGCCTCGTGACCCTACACTGAATAAAGCTGTTTACAAAATGAATGAATTAACTTCTATTAGATGCTTTTCCAGTGTGTAGTAGTTTTACTATACAGAGGTTACATTCTTGTTTGTCTTTGTGTTGGAAAGTATCTCTACCTCTATATTTATGCCAATCATTCCTTCCCCTGACTATGGTCTTGTTGTCTATGTTAAAGCTGCTCTGTTAATCTTGCTAACAATGGCTAATTCAGGATCTTCCATTCAGCATTCAGTCCGTTGTTGCTGTGTGGTTAATGACATGGGATGTGTTAAGCAAAATGCAGCAGTTATGAGATGCCCAGGACTGGAAAAAAAATGTTGCAATGCTGGAGGACAACAACTGCTCCAGTCATGTGCAGAATATGATCACAACAAGCCTCTAGCATTATTTCAAGGTAATAAAATATAGTGTTTTTTCAAAAGTGTCCATTGTTGACATCATTATGTTACACATATCAAACTAATTGCATGAACACAAAGTGTGGTGATGTTTACTGCCTAGCTTGCTCTGTCCACGCTGTTATAAACTGTGGACACACAGTTTAATGTTTCATCAGTGCAAACAGAAACGGAAAGCTTAACCTGTGATTCAGCAGAAAGCTGTGTACAGAATGATGAACCATTGGATCCACTGGATAAATGAATCTATTTTAGGAGTGAAATTAAAACTTAACAAAATGCTGACGTCTTGAAAAGAATCTTAAAACACGGCTGATGCACAATACAATATAAACAAATGTTGCTTTACGTTAAGGACCATGCTACCAAGGGATAGCTTAAATGTTTTTGAGTCAGCAACACTTTGTGATGCCAGAGCACAAAACTGTGGCAGCACCCCCACCCAAGAGTGGCTTGAAATTTGGAGGATTGGGCATACATTAAAAGCTTTTATAAAAAAAACAGAGTAGTATAGTTGATATAAGCTGTGTGCAAAGGCAGGACTTTGGGGAAATCAGAAGCTTCATTAAAGTTTCATATTGGATTTCTGTACACTTGCAGTTTCATCTTGTGTCTCCATTTTACTTATTGGCCCATACTGCCTCACCATGGGAGTTTGTATTTTATAAGTCTTAACAACACACAATGACTGAAAATATGTTGTAGAAGTAAAGGCCGTAGAAAGGGCATTTTGAAAATATGACATGAGATGTTTGCTTAATGTTTGTTTTGATAATTGGAATTTGATTATACTTGTGCGTAATATTTAATTGTCAAAGCACTTTAGTTTATTACTAAAATGTGCAATGTTGCAGACTATGCTGTTCCTGCGTCAAGAAGCCCTCTAGGTTATTATGTGAGGCTAATGTGTCTGTTTGAATACTTTTCTTGTCTGCACCGATTTGACCCCTCACTTATTCTTAAATTTCAGAGCATTGTAAAATACATAAGTTTACATTACCGAAGAATATTTTTGCTAGACTGATCTGTAGAAGTTACTCAGAAATCACATATGTACATGCACATATTTAGAAAATTCAACTATTGAAATATACCAGATCTTTTGCCAAATACCTACACGCAGAAAGATGCACATGCAAACTCACATACAGTATGCCTCAGAATCATGAGGCAGATATGTTTGAGCTGTGAATTTTTGGAAGCTTGTTGTGGGCAAAGGTCTTCACAGCCTGATTCACTGCTTAGTTTTCTGCACGTCCTTTAAATCTAATCTGGGGATTATTGTGTTTTACATGACAATCTGGATATAACAATAAAGGAAGCTGGTATGCTCTCCATATCGCATAGAGAGATAAAAACATTGAGAAAAACAATTTTAAATATATAATTAAGATTTTAAAAATAAAATAGTTCAAGTATTTGCAGGTTTGCAATTAGTGTTTTCAGTAGCAATTTAAGCGAGTTGCCTGAAACTGAAAGTAACTTGACAAGCCCAGATCCCAGAACTCAGTCA
>JBAMHX010000001.1:22427940-22439584 GCA_037177515.1 Pseudomugil tenellus
TGGGTTCTTTTCCGATCGGAAGCGGGGATGCTCTCCATAGCACAGAGAGAGAGAAAAATATGGAGAAAAAAGATTCGAAATATATATATATATATATGGTGGTCAACTCCAGTCCTCGAGAGTCCTGCAAGTGTTAGGAGTGTACCTGCTTAAGTTCACCTGACTCACATCAGACTTAATTAGCAGACTTACACAGAGCTTGACATTAACCACTGTTCTACTCTACTAATAAGCCATTGATTTTAATTGGGTGTGCTGCAGAAGAGATACTCTAAACACTTGCAGGACTCTTGAGGACAGGAGTTAGCCTCTCCTGGTTTAGATGATCCATTATAAAAAAAAATAACCAATAGTTGTTTTGAAAGGACCATGTAAAGAAAATGATGTATGCCTATATAAACACTGTGATGTGAGTAATATCCACTGGCTGGGGAAATTTTGACAATTGTCTGAAAGTGAAAAGAAAAATGCAAGAGATGAATTTCTGACAGCTTCTGAGTGTGAACTGTAAGCTTGAAAACAGGACACTTGTACTTGCAGGAGTGAATTTGAGAGCAGAAATACAATTTTGGGGTGAATTAGAGCTTATTGGCATGAAAGAAGTGACTTTGTAGTTTTATGTTAGAAGTTTGAGAGAGAGAGAGAGAGCAGTATGCCTCGGCAGGGAACACAGGGAAACCTGTTTTCATAAAAAAAAACATTGCTGAATAAAGATATCAATATACTCAGATAAAAGTTTTCACCTGGCATATACAGGGATGCTTTATCCTCTTCACATGAATCACTCTGTTGGATGTAAATCCATGCAGGGAACCCAGAGAACAGATTAATCTGATGTTGTAGTCACATACCCATCCCACTTTGCTCTTAATTCACACGCCATACAAAAAAAAAAAAAACATATTTTAAAAAACATGAAAAGTTCTATTTAATTTACAATTTTTATTCTATGATTTTGCAAGTTTTCCCATGAGTCTACGATTTACCTTTCATGTAAAACAGGAATAGTTTACTTTTGCTTTTGTCTGTTTTGTGTGTAACCACTTTAGTGAGCTTTAGTTGCCTCTGTGTGTTATTGTGCCAGTCCATCCCAAAGCACTAACCTTCAATACGCAAAAGTGCTCTTTGGCTGTGCTTAGACTGCACTCTCATTGATGTTGTTCCAGATGTGCGTGCTTGCATACATGCAAGTGCACACGTTCACATATATGTGTGTGAGAGAGAGAAACTGCCCTCATGTGACAGCTGTGCCCTTTTCGACAGCACACTTGAAAATCAAGCTGCTTATCTTCGAACTCTCCAGCCAAAATACAATAAAGACAGATATCCCCTGTGTTTTTCCGTAACACTGGCCTTCAAATCTGACAGTGCCAATGGACATATTAACCACACATATTTTACCTCGCGAAGTGCCCTCTTAATTGGGGTACAGTAAGCCAAATGGGTTGGCACAAAAGAAAATGTAGGGAGGGTGGTGGGGGGGGCGGTAGATTGAAGGAGAATAGTAGAATGGAAAAAGCAGGTGAAAAGGGTACCCATACTGCTGGTGGAAATAGCGTCCTTAATATTTGAACAGTGAAACAGTCCAATTAGGCTGAAAAAAATCACAATTACTGCGACACACACACTAATACAATTCTGCCCTATCAGAGATGGAGGCAAGGAGCGAGGAGGAAAGGATAGAGGATGGAGGTGGTGATGTGGAGTGAAAGTGGCAGTGAGGTTTGGAGAGATGGCAGAAACCAGGGGAGAGCAGCCTCCATGCTTGTGACAGCAGCTGAAATCCTATCGAGTGGAGGAAAAGGGAGACGACATTCCTGTGAAGGAAATGCTCAGTGAAAATGAAGCAAGTGGGGGAGAGAGGGCGAAATGACAGAAAATATATATAAATTTGGTGTGTGGGAGAGTTGTAGCATGAGAAGAAATAGCCAAAATGCTCATATTGTTTAGAAATTGGCAGTTGGTATAAGTAAGTGAGTGTTTGGAAAGTTGTGATCAGCATGGATGGGTGATATGATAAAGAAACAGTAAAGCAAAAGAACACACATTTGCATTTTATTACCAAACCCATCCTTTACATATAAAGTACTGCCACTTAAGACTTAACATACTACCTGAGATGAACTTTTTTTTAAAAAAAAAAATTGCACATATTAGTGGTCTGCATGGCACATTCTATTTTTCTCTACTGTCATGTGTGAGTTGCCAGAAACAAAAAAGTTTCTTGGATTTGATAATCAGTAATCCTCTGAGCTATAACAGTCTTTATGAAAACATTTTTTATATTTTTTTATTTCGGCTTTGTCTTTTTTTGCAGACCTTGATACACCTATTCTGACTGTGCACCAGACCATCAGCGATGTGCGTGGCAGTTACTACCAAGAGAGGACAGTATTTCTGCGGTGCACCGTCAACTCTAACCCTCCGGTACGATTCATCTGGAAACGTGGGAATAAGGTCATCGAACAGAGCAAGGACAATGGAGTGGACATCTACGAGCCTCTTTACACCCAGGTACACATGAACGCATGCAGCGAAGAGACATATCATCAGGTGTACGGTCATTCCCTGCTGCCTGCTTTCCCTTGCTCACTACCTCTAGCTGCTAACCTTTTTCTTCCCCTCTGTTCTGAAGCTTGATTAATGGATTTAGAAAAGTATTCAACTGCTTTACTTTTTGTTAAGGTTTCTGTCTAACAATCAGTGTTAATATGAATAAAGCTCTGTGGGTGCTATACCCTGGAACTCTACAAGCTTTGAAAATGAACTGACCCTCCATTTACCTCTCAACACCTGCAACAACCATTGAACAGTACTTATAATTGTGCCTAGCAGGTCTCTGAAACTGTGAATTTTCTCCACTTTCTTAAGCCATATGCATAGATTGTAGTTAAAAAAGATGCTGGTTATGCCATGTTATACTTTCCTTTCTGAACCACATTTAAAAAAATATCACAATATCACTCAAAAGCAGTGCTGCTCATGTGTGATATCTCATTACAGCAAGAAGGTAGCTGTGTTCAACCCTGCTCTTAAATGGTTTTTTTTACTCTTGAGCTGTTCTGGAAAAACTCATCAAGTTTGTTCATGTTATTTTTGTGACACCTACTACTTCTTACTTCTTAATCAAAACTTTTTTCTTTGTCATCTTGATAAATAACATTTTCCACATCACCTTATTGCAGCCTTTAGCATAATATAAATATTATTGCACCATTTTGGTGTTTACAACCACGTTAAAATGCAAACTCAAGCTTAAGAAGATGGCTCACTGCAGTTGATAAAATTTGTTTGAGTATTTTGTGTCTGCTGACAAATCCAGATACCAAACTGACTTTTTAAAAAAAGTTCTTCAGAGATTTTTTGGAATTAACTCTCAAATGTATATGCTTTTCACTTTCTATGCTTGCAGATCCATGAGAAATAGTTTATTCCATTTAATTCACATATAATTGTCAAATAAGTTAGTAATTCCGTTTGCCAGCAATAAGTCAACAAAACAACCAAATAAACAGTCTCTATGACTGATCCCTAGGCTGAGCCCAGAATGGTTGTAGTAGAGCAGCTGTTTCTGTTTTTTTCCCACTTATCAAAGCAGCAGTCAGCTACACAGCAGAACCCCTGGAGTTCAATTAACCAGTCAGCAGAGCTCTTCCCCACGCTGCCGAAAACACTCTTATCTCATCGCCTACTCTATCAGACACAATGTCTCCATCTAAAAAATCCTCAGTGATGCTGAAAAAGATGTGAAACTGCTTTTGTGTGTCCAACGTGTAGGCTGTGTCTACATGAGTGGCACAGCTATGAATATATAGCAAGAAACATGGGTTTTTGTAAAAGAAAGGTGAATTTAATACACCATATGCAGATTTACAGTGATTTAGCAAACTATCACTGAAGACAAACAAATGCACTTTGTGAGTTCATCTCTGTGTGTATTTGACTTTGTTTACCAAACAGCAGCTCATCAAAAATTCAAATGACTTTTAGACAAAATTATAACCCAGTTTTAGAACAGACTAAACAAAAAGCTTTGAATTGCCCCACTGATCAGCTGTATGTGTATATATAATGGAGTGGTCATATGAAATGTTTAGAACAATGTTTTAATGTGTCTTTCAAAGTGAGGTTTATCTGCATTTGCTATTACCCTACTTGCCCAAAGTGCTGTACAAAATCTAAGAACTTCATCCAATAAAAATGAATATAAATCTAATTAATCAAAAAGAAAAACATGTAAAGACTTTTTAAAGATGTATTCATGAAAAATAATCATGTAAACACCTACTTCCGAGTGCAATTGTTAATTCGGAATTTAACTGGAATTAAATTCCAAATAAACTGGCTGGTTAATTCTAATTTTTAAGAGGTAATAAATAATTCCTGTCTCATGTAAACCCTTAATTCCTCTCACGGTTATTTCTGGTCGTTCTGCGCAATATTACCTTCTCCCACTGCAATGACGCACATGCGCAGTCTTCTGCCTCCCGTCTTATTGTTTGGTAAATACAATATTTTAAAAAGAAAAAAAAAAGTTTTCCATGTAGCCGCTAAGGCTAAAAGAGATTTGCTGCATGATTACGTCATTTCTGCCATTATGTTGGGATAAAGAGACGAGAATAAACATGATGCCATGTAAACCTTTTATTCAGAAATGTTCCATGTAAACTCAAAGCTTCATAAATTTAATTTGCAATTAGTTTATTTAGAATTAATATTTTGGAATTAAACGCATCATGTAACCGCACCTATTGTGTTTGATGATGTGTTTTGCTTGTTTCATCAAGGGTGAGACCAAAGTGCTGAAACTGAAAAATTTAAGACCGAAGGACTTTGCTGATTATACCTGCCAGGTGTCTGTCCGGAATGTTTGTGGCATCCAAGATAGGTCTGTCACCTTCAGGCTCACAAATAATACAAGTAAGTTTTTTTTCTTCTCTACTTGAAAGAAAGGTAAACAACTGCTTGATGTGCTGCAATCACAAATCTGCATAATTCAGGGTATTTTCTTTTCTTTAAATGTCTTCCTTTGATTTGTTTGCTCCTGTTCTCTTTCACATCTGACTTTTCACTGCATGCTTGCTGTTTCTTTCTTGAGGAATCTCTTATATGGTTCTCTCATCACTCAGATGTCTTCCATCTTTACTTCAGTGGGGAACAACATTGTCCTTTCATCCTCTCATTTTCCCTCAAATATTTTCTCTCTGCACTCTTTTCTCTGTGTTTTTTTATTCTTTGGCTTTTGACTCTGTCAAAATGTACTATCAGTGTCTCTATCTTCTCGCCTCCCTCCCTGCGTGCTGCGTTGTCTGCCCGTCTAGTTTTTCTGTTGCTGAGAGCTCATCTCGGGGCTGTCAGCTGTAATTCAGTTGTCACACTCCCTGTTATCTTCAATTCTCTCTGCACTGCTCTGTCCATCTGCACGCCACCGCCCAGCAACTCTGTTACTTACGACAACATTGTTGCCGTTGACAACCCTGTCAGGTTTGTTACGGTCAGCCTGATACACCACAAAGGCCCATGCTAGTGCAGTATATTTTTATTTTTTGCTGTTCTCCCTCTTTCCCTTTTCATGTTACGTTGATTCAGTAAAAACCAGATGATCCAAATGTAAATGATCAGGTGCTGTTAAAATACGGCATCAGGGTGCGGTGTGGTGGGACACTGAAGGGTGGTGGGGACCCAGTTTGAGAACCTCTTGTCCTCTTGCCCGTCGTCTCTCAGAGGGCATGTTGAAAAGGAGAGATGTGGGTGAATGTGAGAGACTGGAGGGGTGATGTTTGGGGGAGAAGGGGATATGATGTTAGGAGTTAAGGGGTGAATGGATTTAGGTAAGTGGGCGAAAGATTGGACAGGGGGAAGGAAGGGTGTGAATATGTGCATGGGTGGGTGTATGTATCTTTGTGTGTCTTTGGGTCCTCCTGGCCTGTCTCTGACCTTTGAGATGGATCTACGTTGGCATGATCACGCTTCTGCACTTTTCACTCCGTATGTAAATTGTACTGCAAGTTGTACTGCGAGTTTACTTACTAACAACCAACTTCAATTAATATTTGCTATGTGTGTTTCTGATTTTAGCTGAAATGCAGGTTTTCTTTTTAGTTTGTTCATCTCTGGTAAGGCTGACAGAGGTTGACTTTGTCTTTCTCCGGGGGAGACATGTGATGTCCTTTGTTTTCTGTGCAGGTATAGCAAAAATGTCTGGAATGTGTGGTTGGATTTAATTGTTTTTCATTGTTTCATCTGTCTCCTCTTTGTTGTCTGTCTACTTTCCTTTTCTTTCCTTTTTTACCCTTTCCTATATCCTCTCTGGTCAGGTCCAGCAATATTATATAAATTCTGTAATACAAACATGTAATCAAAATAAACAATAAAAAATGTAAGAACTCAGATTATCAAGGTGGTCTTTATAGCTATAAAGCTCCTCTTGACAAAGTACATTTTCTCGGCATAACAGAGTAATCAGAGCATCACCATGCTTTACTGCTGAACAAGACAGGTTAAAATAAAGCCTGTCTTATCCAAGGTGAGACATCCTGGATAAGTAAGCACTCCAAATGTGGGAAAAAAAAGTTAACTTGTAATGATATTTTTAAGTGAAGACAACCTCTGGTAACAAATGCATTTTTACATATAAAATATAACATCTTTAAACCTCTAAACTTATAAAACCTATAAGCATTGGTTCTACACTTTCAGTAAAGCACTATTTTAGATGAAAAGGTCTATCTCACACTGTTTTTCTTTCTCATCAGCAGCAGCAACCAACCTGCCTTGATTTTGATCAAAGGTAACACATTCTGCCAACTGGTGCCTTTAAGGCTCTGTTTAAATATGCAGCTCATTAATTGCATCCATAAAATAGTGAAACATTTTAACAGCAAGTCTTGTCATTATCAAGGTCTCCAGGAGGGATGTGAACACTCCAGGGAGTCCCTGAGAGTGAACACCATATATTCAGGCTCAAAACAACATATCACACTTTATGTTAAAATGTCACACACAATAAAAAGTGTGTATTTAAGAAAAAAAAATAAATTCCATTACTTATAAAAGTTTGTCAATTCAAACTTCAGCCTCAGAAAGTGTATCAGCTTGACAATAAAACACCTGGAAGATAAGAAGCAAAGTTTTCCAGGAGTCTGCTATATAAGCTAAAGGTAGAAAATAAAACCCATACAACTGTTGAAAAGACTCCAAATAAATACAATTTGATAATGTAAAGAGAAGAAATAGAAATATAAAGCAAAGAAGAGACTTTAAATAAAATACATGAAATATAGGTTGAAGAATGAAATAAACCTGTTCAGAAATGCTTATGGCTTTTTGAAAATGCTCAAGAAAGCAAAGTGTGGCCAATGAAGTCTTTGGTGAGTGTACTAATCATGTGTTAATTCACAGCAGAAATCACAAAAGATCAGAGCTGATGGAGTAGCTACAATAAAAGAGAGTAAAGTAAAGATGTAACATCCAAAATGTATTTTGCTCCTTTTTAATGCTAAAAAGTATCTGTGTAGAAATGAACACGTGGGAAAAGAAAAACAGACTGAACAGGTCTTAAGGCTTCTTCTGTGTGCAATAGGCATTCTTCACTCTAAGTGCCGGAGTCTTTCTCTCCTCCTCTCGAGCTCCTGCAGTTGAAATCAATTGCATCCCGGCTGTGCAGTCAACACACACACACACACACGTAAACACACAGACACACAGATACACTGAAACCACAACAATAATCATCTTTCTGGCATCAGGGCTCAGAGACTTGCCAAAACAGCCAATCTGTTTGGACCTCACAGCCTCACAGGCTGGTGGAAAACACACTGTTTATCGTCTAGTGTGTGTATATGTCTTTCAACAAAAGTAACCCAGACAAGGTGAAAATTATAAATAAAAACAAAATAAAATAAAATAAAGAGTAAAGTGTGATTTTGTGTGCTTTTGTCATTATAGCATGGCCTGTAATGCTGACCAGATGCAAAACTGACGGAGGACATAAACTGTTGCAGAAAAGAATCAAGGGAACTTAATTTGTTGAGAAATACTTATTACATGCATTGTTTTTTTTTCAATAAACAGCAGTTATTAAATTTAAAGTACCTACTTATTTCACAATAAATATGAGGAAAGAATTTAAAAAATGCCCTAACCAAGTAGCCTATATAGTGCACTGAAATCGCTCTGCAGAATATGAACCAAAGACGTCAAAATGGAAAACACCTCCCAACTCCTGACTCAAGGAAGAACTGGGGAAAGCCTGGAAGGTGAAGGCAACTGCAGTGCCTGTAGTCATTATAGCATTAGCATCCCACACACTGGGTAGTGGCTCCAACACATAACTGGAGAAACATGAGACATCTCTATCCAGGGAAGCACAGTCCAAGGAACAGCTAAGATAGTGTGTAGGACCCTTAAGCGCCTAGGTCTCTGGTAGGAGAGCGAAGCTACGCTAACCGGGAGAGAACACAGAAAGGCCATCGTCTGAGCTGAGGGTCGACCCACAACCTTCTTACTGGGAGGCTGCGGTGCTAACCACCACACCACTGTGCAGTCAAATTTCAGATGCCAAAAAATACAATTGAATGGACCAAAAACACAAAAATAGGAAACATGGTATAAATGAGAAAGTCAGTCAAAAAAACGAGAAAAAAGATTCATAACAGAAGATACAACAACAGGAAGACAGACAGATGGCCATTCAAGCAGACACAACTTGGCAAAAGAGGAAAACACAGGCTTAGAAGAAAACACAGGCTTTATATATATATATATATATATATTATAATGAGCATATAGTGTTATTCCCTACAGTGTTCCATGTTTGTCCTTGTAGCCACGTTCCCTGCTTAGATTAGATTCATCCAATGATGTCACACCATTATGTCGGATTCACTGCACTGGGACAAGGGGATTGATTGATTTTCATTTCATAATCCCAGCCTGGGATTTGAGTATCAGACTTCCGCCCTCCAGTAACTGCTGCCAGTGACCAAATCCTCTTTCTTTGCCTCTCATAAAAAGAAACACGGGGTAAAACTGTGGAGCCTTTCATATTATTTAACCTGCTGGAGTGCAGAGGTGGAGAGGAGAGCAGAACAAGAGCAGGATATGTGGAGAAATGTTACATCAAAGATAAAATACTACCTCAAGACAATTCAGGTTTTAAATTTTCTTTTCCTTTTTTTCAGAAAAGACTTCAAAAAGGAACTAAAATTGTCATGGCCAGATAAAATAAAGATTTCTGTCACATAACTTGAACAATGTGCAACAAACAGCTCCATCATTATAATAATACACTAATCAGGTATATGTCCTTTTTTTTTAATGGTTATAGGCATTAAAGTAGCAAAGTTTATAGTATTTATGAGTTTCCTTACACACAGGATGTAGTTGATCAGCTTTAGGTAAGAATTTTGTTCGTTCGCCCCCTCCCCATACTCCTCTTAGATCATCTCTACTGGTAGAGCAGAACACACGAGGACATGTAAGAGGTGCACAGAGCAGTAGCCGAGTTCAAAACAAAGATCACATGCCAAGATGCATTCAAGGTTCTCACTGACTTGCACTGACAGCTGTTGTGAGAACAGGTCAGGTCATTGTAGGATTTCTGTATTGGTTATTGCACAGAGGAATCGAAAGCAATCAACTTGTGGGGTGAATTGATCTAATCTGGTAACTGCATGTTGTGTAAATTTTATAAGCTTTGCTTAAAATTAGACTCAAACCAACAAGTCACTGTTACTTAATTACTTTATAATTTCTTATAGTTTAGATTGTCTTTTTCTGACAGAAACTTGGTTAATTGAAGATTAAAGTGCTACTGTTCTTAATGAAATAGCACCCCCTATTTTAGTTTTGAGAATAAATGTCAAAATGGGAGGAAGGGAGGATGAGAAGGTTCCTTGTTTAAATATTCATTACATCCTTATATACCTGAAATGAATGGTCTAAATACTTTTTTTTTGGTCTAAATAAAGAAATCGTTTGCTTGTATGACAACTTGGATCAGTTTTAGTGAAATCAGTGGCTGTGACTTCAGACTGATCAGAATTTTTCTTCTATGCACTCTGGTTTTAAAAACCAGAATATTCTGTTTTGCTGCAATTTTCCAATTGCTTAGAGTTCATAATCAGCATATCACATGCAGCTGCAACTTCATCAAAATGGTAGAGCTAAGTAGATTGATTCAAGTAGTATTGATACCATTGATACCAGTATGATGATATTCATGTGTTTCTTGTAGAGGGCTTTGGGTTTAAAAAGGCAAGGCAAATGTATTTGTATAGCAAAGTTCAACAGCAGGGTAGGAGTAATTCCTATTGCTTTACAGAACCATTAAAGCAGAAGCCTGATATAACATTAAAACATGAAAGAATAATGTATAATAAAACTTTTGAAATACAGCTGAGACCAGCTGGGTTTTTAACCTGAATTTAAATAACAGTGTTTCAGCTGATCTGAGTCTTACTGGGAGCATAGAGGCTGAATAACGAACTAGTTGTTACGCCAAAGTAAACATCTGATTTAAAAAAAAACATTGCTTACGGACAGGTGCACGCAATTTCCTTTTATAAATCACAACCTTGCTGAATAGGTTGCGCAGGTGGTTTTGGTTCACATCACCTGCCCCTTCACACCTACTTTCTACCTTACATGATCAATGTAAAGCAGCTCATAAATATGTCAGCATATGAATCAACGAGGGTTTGTGGCAGAATCAGGGCACCTGAGACTGCGCGTGAACTTAAGTTTTCATGGATTGAAATCGAAGTGCTCGTTAGCGAGGTGGAGACACGGATCAATCTTATTTTGGAGTCATAGTAGCGGCGTAGAAAACTAGAGGAAAGTCGCCGAATTACCGGGTTTGTCAGGATCATGTTCGCGTTAGAAATAACTTGTACGTTAATGAAATGAACATTCACAAAGGCAGCCTCATTCTCACATGAAGCCCTTATAGCAACATGAGTGCAGTCAATCGCGCCGATTACGTTTGGAAAGCCGGACATTGCTGCAAATTGCCTTTTTATCTTGGCCTGTTCTGCCACAGTGTTGGGAAACATCACATAACGTCGTTTTAATGCTCCCGTCCAAAACATCTTGTAACTGGCGAGTCCGGTACTCTAACACTGAACCCACCTTCATACATAACTGTAAAAGCAAATCGGCGTATCATCATCATCATTGGCCAGGAAATCCTCATGATGCCCGAACACTGTCCCCATCTTCATCCTACGATAGTCTACAGTTTGAATTTAAATTGATCCCCTATTTCGGCTGATTGGAGACGCCAGGGCCATCTGCAAACTCAAGGCCGGCATAAAACAGAGCTGCCTGTCCCCAAAACATACGCCGTTATCACCAATTTGACGCACCCTCACTATCAAACTCCCGAAGGAAGGAATGCACAGACGCTCAGCCCTCCTCCCCCGCTCCTACCCCATGGACTCTGGGATTCTCACTTGGCTCTGCTCAAGGCCATCTCAGGCGTTAGAGACACAAACTGAGTGAGAGGTCACGGACTCCACCCCCACGTACCGTCACTGCATCCGTTGCGCCCTCACTCCACCCCAACTCCCCCACCCTCCTCAACTGTCTGTGTCTGTGCTTGTATGTTTGTGTTACGGTATTTACATTTAGAAAATAAACATTT
>JBAMHX010000001.1:22467947-22480099 GCA_037177515.1 Pseudomugil tenellus
CATTCATTCATTCATTCATTCATTCATTCATTCATTCATTCATTCATTCATTCATTCATTCATTCATTCATTCTTTTAAATGTGATAACTAAATAAAAATAAAAATGAAAACATTTATGGGAACTTGGAATATTTTGTGGGTTTATGTTTATTGTAAATGCAGTTTTTTTCTCCTGTCTTAGTTACTTTTTTCCTTTTTGTCAACATTTATGAAGCAGATCCATTATACCCTCAGCAAAGCAGAACTCTGTCTCTTATAGTAAAGAAAATTGACTTTTTGTTGATGCATTTAAGGATCATTTGTGCCTCACCTGTCAAATCTTCACCTGCAACTTTCTATTAAACTCCCATTCAGTCGCATAGCCTCTGAAAGCTTTTTTTGCAACATGTCTGCGTGGCCCTGAGGAATATTCAATTTAGTTTTTTAACACTTCAGAGCTTGTTGATCACATTCAGTAAAGCTTCTTCTGTTTTTCATTTTCACAAATGTAATGTTATATTTTTACCAAATGAAATTAAGGCTAGTTAAAAAAAAAATCATTTTCATAGATGCATGCATCCATTGTGCATACCCATCTTTTCCAGTGCATGGTTAGAAGGGGGACTGAAGCCTATCCCAGCTGCTATCAGACGAGAAGAGGGTACATTATGGACAGGTTGACAGTGTATTTTCATGCATGGAACATTAGTATATTCAAAATTGAACATGTATGTTTATGTTTCTGTTTGGTTTCTGTTTTACCAAATAATACCTTTAAAAATATGACTATCCCATTGCAAAACATTGCACATCAAATCTACAACATTGTCACTGTAGATGTCTAACTTAGTAAGTGCAGAGACACATATGAGTCAAACGGCTTCATCATTGTTTTATCAAAGTTGTATTTGTCTTCTTTCTTCTCTTCTTTTGCGCACATTTCCATCTCTTTTTAGCCATGTCATGTCTTTTACATCACTGACGTTTTCTAGGTTGAAGCTGATCTGGCCTCACATGAAAACTACACACAGACTCTTTATCCACAGTCACATACAGCCACACAAAGCACTTCTGGGCAAACGCACATCCTATTATCATATATATGAGAGATTAAAAATATTCATGATGAATTAGAGTTGTACATTAAATCAAATATATGAATAATTTATGTACATTAGCAGTCTAACTATGCAGATGCACTATTCATGCCGTAACTAGAGCACATTAGTCTGTGCAAGCATGAATATTCTACAAACACAATGCACACTCATGGAAATTTTTACACTTGCACAACTAATGTCGATATTTTGCATTACTAGTCACAGAATAGATCAGTTAGCAGAGGATAACAGAATAATTCACACCCCCTGTTATTGAGAGAGGACACCTCAGTCCATGCTGTCAATCCAAGTCTATCCCACAGACGGATTGCTCAGTTTCTCTGTCTGTTGGCAGTTCCCTCCCTCTTCCCCCTTTCACACATCCTTTGTCTTGTTGTGTCTTTGATGACACTCTGCTGGAGACACACTAGAAAACACTGGCTGGCTGAAATTTCTCAAAGCATCTGTGTGGCATTGACTCACACATGCATCAACAGACACACATTCAAACATCAGAAGTCGAAGATGGACTTCCACATCACTCTTGTCATCCAACTCCTGTGCTTTTTAAATAATGTCAGTCTTGCCCATTTCTCTGTCTCTGTGTTGTTTTTTGACACATATAAAAACACACTCTATGTCCACTGACCTGCCCAACAGAAGCAGAGACAGACATACAGGGAGACAGCCAGTTTGACCTGCAATTGGAGAAGTGATATGCCACAGAGTCACACTTTAGCACCTCATTGATCTATTGTGTGTTTCTGGGTCGTCGTATAATCATTGGTGTGTTTGTGCATATTCTTAGCTAAGCCATTTATTTATGTAATCTGTTTCCCACCCACTGCAAAAAGGAGCAGACATTTTTTGTGTATATTTCATCCATTCATGAAGGCACACTCCGCATATTTCTGAAACTCAAACTCCTCAAAATGATCAACTTATCTTCCTAGTAATACACACCTCATGCATGTTGCACTGAGCCAAGCTCCTCTTTTGTTTTGTATGTAAAACAAAGTTATGTAGATGCATTAAGAGCATTGTGGAAATGTTTATATGGCTAAATTTGAGCACAAGTTAGTGTTAAAAGGGCACTATTTGTTCTACCATGTAATCTGCTTTCATGTGAAGTCTAATATAATATAAGATGATAAAATATTAAATATTAACATGTACAGTGTGTTATGGGGCAAAATAAAAAAGATATGTGAACATTGCCTAATGATAGATATCTATTAGCTGTGAAAACAGTGTTGAATAATTCAGTAAATCATTTAAAATTTGACTTGGAAATAATTTATAACTTTTTAAAACAATGATGGGTTGCAAGGAACTTAAGCTTATCCCAGCAATCTCTGGGCGCGAGGTGGGGTACACTCTGGACAGGTTGCCAGTCCATCACAGGGCCAACACAGAGGAACAAACAACCAATCACACACACAAACATTCACTCCTAAAAGACAACTCCAAATGACCAATCAACCTAACATGCATGTTTTTGGATGAACCAGGAGAGAACATGTAAACTTCACATGTAAAAACCACACCATCCTTCAATCATGTGTGTATATTTACCACATCAATTTGAGGTGGAAACTTTAAATGGTATTCGAACAAAACTTAACATTAGAGTGTGCTCATAGAAGTGTGGGTTTAAGAAACTGAGCAAAAGGAGAAACAACAACAAAAGCACAAAGAGACAAAGGATGTGATGACCATATAAATGGTATAGATGACCATCCCAAATGTAAAATTCATTCAGATTAGACACAAGTACTGGCCATATCTATTGTCGAGCAGTTGATCAGTTGCATGATCTGTTATGCAAGTAAAATGTTAACTAAAGGGACTTATGTGAAGAAAAAGCATCAACTTTATATTTTTATGACTGATCCTTATGCTTAAACTGCAGTTAGTTCAAAAGTTTAAAATAGCACATTTTTTAGGATTTCAAAAATAATTTCTTTTCAGATCCTATAGCAGAATTTTAAGAGTTCATGACCATTCAGTGCAAATTATAGCAAGACAAATTATTTAAGAGACTAAATCAAGTGAGACTTTCCCTAGCAAAATTCTATCGGCTACTTTTATAGCTTTTATTATAATTTAACATCTTGTGTCTAAGTAGTTGTTAAGCCTCATCCTTATGAGGTATCTTCTGAATCATACTTAGCTGAGGGATAAACAGTGAGTGAAATTTTAGATATATTATTTGATAAAAGATATTATTGGGAAAAGTAGAAGTTGTATCTATTGTTTTAAGAAATTGGATAATTAGATAGAAATTGATAGTATCCTTTGCACATGTATCGCAATTAATGTTCCTAATTAGTCAGAAGTGTTGTTCATCTTAAAAACTATTATTTAATCTGTTTTGTTTTTAAGACCAGCAACTGAGGGTGAGAAGTTGGAGTAACCATCATGGAACCAGACAGAATGGCAGAAAGAAAAGGGGATTGAACAACCATTAGTGGCACAGAGCCTGGTGAGGAAGGAAGGATTTCATTCCAAGCATGTTGCCAAGCACACACTTGGAGGGCTTAGGTTGTGTTGCCATGAGAGACTCACACAGTAATTGGAGTCACACCAAGTTCTTGGCAGCCCAGGCAAGACCTTCATGGTTTTGTCAATAAACACGATCAGTTAAACCTGGCTGATTTTGACTTTGAGTTGATATACAGATATACCGGGGTTATAAGATACTAGTATCAGCACTGGGGTTGCTCCAAACTAATCAGAAACAGTCCCGATCTTCATTTTTGGTGAAAAACTCTCTTTAAAAAATTCCTTTAAAATATAGCAGCTTGACAGAGCCATATGACTTCAGCCTTTGGATAATGTCATAGAAAAATCAATGATCACCGACCTTCAGGAACTGCAGGAGATGTGACATAAGATGAGTTGTCCAGATCACTGTTTGTGCACCAAGACACTGGACGTCTGACGCCACAGCACGCAGCCTTTTTCCCCATACTGCTGTGGTATGCTCACAGGTAATTTAGGCCTCTTGACAACTATCGATTTAATTCATGATGCCTGAACAAAACCTCAGTTAACCTTATTATGAATTGGAATAAGATCAATTTTCCCAATCAGTTTGGAGGAGCTGCATTTAACAGAGAGCATGTATATTCTGTATTTTACCGGCTTATTGAATGATCATTTATTGCAATGAGTCAATCAACAAGAATGTAAAGTCATTTTTGGTTGATAATGTAAAAATCTATATATTCAGAAAATGACAGAAAATGCGTCTAAACTTATTATGTGCACAAGCCTCCAATAGCTGACCATTTGAGAGGTTTATTACACTAGGCATTTACCACAAACACACAACCACTCACACCTCTACACACACTCACACCTCTGCTTTATGAGTTACCTGATAATGGCATGCTGTGGGTGTACTAAGTTGTTATGGTGAAGTGGCTGACCTAATACATTAGATTGAGTTCACTGTCAGGTCTTTAAGTAGCTGGGATCAGAGGCAGATACACAGCTAATGGATCCTTCTCTCTGTGGGTGGAATAACAGAAAAAGCTCTATTAAATCTGATGCTGACAGAAAAAAGGCCCAACTCAAAAAAGAAAGAAAAAAAAAGAACACAACATCACTTGGACTTGCTTCACATAATAAACATTTTGCAGTTTCATTCTTATGATGCGTGTCCAAGTTAATTAATTTAAAGTTATTTATATTAAGTTTTAAACTATGATGACTTTAAAAACATAAATGACCAAACAGGGACGTTTCAAGAATTATATATCTAATTTCTGCTTCTCAAGAAATGGCTATTCACGGGGTCCACGATTGCCGACCTGGGCACACCGGGGTCCGTTCTATCCTGACTACAGGGGGCTCCGGTCGGAACCTCCCTGTACCGTCTCCTGGGTGGATGCTGGACTGCCTCTGAGTGGGGTGACTGGGGTTGTTTGGGGCTGACTGCTGTTTACCCTGATCTCGGGGTGCTCCTAGAGGACACTGAAGTCATTTTGTGATTTATTCACTAACAGACATTCTTTCTGTGTGCATGTGCCCCAGACTTTCTTTTCTTTTTTCTTTTTTTTTTTAGCTCTGGTGCTCCTGACACTTATTGGTTTTGTCTCCCTGTGGGAGCCCATGAAGTTATTTTTTTTTTTCCTGTACAGGTGGTTAGATTGTTGTCTTTCCTTTGTGGTGTGTTTTTGCCTCTCTTTATGTTCTGTTTGTTTTTTGTGTGTCAAGAGGTATGTGAGTGTGTGTGAACGGGTGTGGGTGAACGGGTGGGTGTGCATGTGTCGGTCTTGTGGGGGGAAGTAGGGGGGGAGGGGGGGGGTAAGGGGAAGCCTTCCCTCTGCATTCGGATATGGAGTTGGCTCCGGAGTGGGATGGCCCGGGTCTGTGTTTGGGGATGGCTGCCGGTCCCCCGGGTCTTTGGGTCCTCCTGGCCTGCCTCTGACCTTTGAGACGGAGCTACATTGGCATGATCTTGCTTCTGCAAACACTTTTCACTCTGTATATCCTGCAAGTATTACTATAGGTTTACTTACTAACCAACTTCAATTAATAATTTGTTGTGTGTGTTTCTGGTTTTAGCTGAAATACATTGACAGACGTTGATTTTCTCTTTGTCCAGGGGGTGACATGTGATGTCCTTTCCTATGTTTCTTTGCAGATATAGCAAATGATCTGGAATGTCTCCTCTTTGTTGTCTGTCTGCTTTCCTTTCCTTTTCTTTTTTTACCCTTTCATATATCCTCTCTGGCCAGGTCCAGCAATATAAGATATTGACTTTGTAATACAAACATGTAATCAAAATAAACAAACAAAAATGTAAGAACTCAGATTATCAAGGGGGTCTTTATAGCTATAAAGCTCCTCCTGACAAAGCAAATTTCTTGGCACAACAGAACAATCAGACCATCATTCTCCCTGTTTTTTTTTTTTTTTAAAGTAATGGCCATTGAGACTGTCATGGCGTCACTGAAGGAAATCATATAACTTTCTGAGTACACTAAAACTAGACCAGTATGCAATATTTTAAAGCCCAAATTGATGTGTGGGAGCTCCAAAGTAATGTTGCCTCTGGTGTCCTCCAAAAATTTATTGAGTTAAGCAGAACAGCTTTGCTTTCGATAGAAAATGAGAAGAAAAACTTATTGTATTTGTGTTCTGTGGAACATTGTATGTTGTATGTTGTCTGACTGAAGGCCCAGAAGTGCAGACCTTTGGCTCACACTGGTTTCTCCAAGTTGAATTGCAATCCATCCCTGTCCTAAAAAAGAAAAAAAAGGGTATGGAAATAGCTATATCTTCTTTAAATAAATTATTATTCCATCTGAAACTTGCAGCAAAATTACAGAAGTACATTTGTGTATTTGTGGCATAACTGGTATTAAAGAACCAATTAGGCCTGTAATAAAAGCCCTCCAGATGAGCGGCAGATTTAACCAGCTATGAATTACTGCATGATTATCTTTAAACCAGTGCTGTGAAAATGCATGTTGGGTTTTATTTTCCACTGCACATTAAACAGACCCACTTTTGAACTCTCTGTGGTGTGCATTATTTACAAAGCCAGTAGGCTACATGAAGGTTTTTGAGCATTTTTATTTATTTATTTATTTTTTATCCTGAAATAGCAGAGGTGTAGCTATTCATAATTTATTATTATTAGTGTTTGTTTCTCATTTTGGTAATTGGGTACAGGTGTGAGAAGTGGTTGTACAAATGCCCATGTAAGCCAGGTAGAAACAAATTTGATTGAGTCACATACCTAATATTTAAGGAAATATTCTCTTGTGTTATACCTCTCCAGTCAGCTTATTTTAATTAATAACCCAAGATAAATATACAAGGTTGTCCAAATATTAATAGCATTTATAATTAAGCAATAAAACAATTAATTTATTTATAATTAAACTAAATATACACTATTTTGCAAGTCATAATAATAAGACATGAACGTTTCTCTTTTAGGTTGCCTAAAACTAGACCTACATATAGTACATGTAGAGTGTACTATGATGAAATATTAGGAAAAGAGCAAATGGATAAAAGAAGGTGTGTCTGACAGACACCTCCATCTACTCTTCACACTTTTTGCCTCTCAGTATGGTCTTTTGATGCATTATATTTTTACTCATTTACCCGAATCTTCTCTGCCTGTGTGTGTGTGTGTTTGTCTAACTACTAGACCAAGCAGATTCAGCTCTCAACGCAGATAAACCTGAGAGGTAAGGAACCAGAAAAAGGTGTGCTGATGTCCTACACAATATCAGGTCTGAGAATCCCGCAGTCTTACGAGGTGCGACTGGCCCCCATTACCACCTACAGCACGGGGGACTACGTCACCCGCATTATCCAGTACTCAGAGCGTAAGTCTCTCTTTTAAAGTGTTATCTTTTATCTATCTCAGGACAAATTATTTCATCAAAATGATTTCCACAAATGTATAGTTATATTGATATGTTGATCTGCTTATCTGCAACGTGATTAATGTTACTGCTATTTTCTTACAGCCTCCACCAACACAAGATCAACAGGTGAGATGGACCCTGCATCCTCTTTTCTTCCACCTTTCACAATCTTAAACCTGTTGTTATTTCTGATTGATGGAAGGCTGGTGAAGTTAGGAAGGCACATTGACTCTTGATGAAAACTATTTTTGCTGCAAGTTATATCAGTAAAGGTTTGTGAGGGCAGAGTCTGTCATGAATCAGCTTTGGCTTTTATTACTGTATTGCTTGGGAAAATAGTTGGGTAATGAAAATACACTCTGAGGGAGCAACTGCAAGAAGACTATTGAGTTTTGACTTTCGTGAAAGAGTGGCTGTGGTGAGAAAAACATAAAACTTTAAGGAATTGATTAAACAAATAAGAGAAAAGAGGTTTTTTTGCATCTCAGCAAAATATCGTATCCCTCTTTTTCTCTATCAGTTGCACTTTTGTGCTGATGGTCATTGTTTTCTTGACTTTCATCCTCTTTTAGCCTTTCCACTCTTCTTCACAGTCAGTTGCATCTTGTCTATATTCTTCATTAAGAGACATGCTGCATTTTCCTGGCAAGAGCGGCGTTTGGTTCTGCCAGGGTGAGGCAATTAAAACAACAGCAGATTGGAACAGACTGCGAGAACAACAGTGTAAATTGAAAGGAGCGCATGTAGTGGAGAAGGGTGTGAATAGTAATAGATTAGCTCCCCGAAACAAAGAAGAACGTGCAAGCCATCCTCATGGGGAGTTCAGCAGACTGTCTGTGTGTGTGTGTGTAGGTGTGTAAGTGTGTCCACGATGCTCTCACAGAAGCTGTCAGCTTGGATGGTTTTAGATGGTTGTTATACTCTCTTGCTTAGTGAGTCTCTGATAATAGCAGAGCCCTCCAGATGGGCTAATGAAAGTGACAACACTGTAGAGAGAAGCCCCTTTATCTTGCTTAACAAGAGACATCAACATTAAGAATGACAAAACACATTTTTCTGTTCTTAATGATGTACACTGAAACTGTTAAAAAAAAATAGACGAACGGGAAGACATAAAAAAGGTTTCCAAACATTCCAGTGGAATCTGTGTCCAGTGTAATCACGTCTGATCATAGGCTTACCTATATCGTTTGCAAGAATTATACAACGTGCTGAGAAAAGGGTCACTTGCCAGTTGTTGTATTCTGAGGGGAAAATTTAGATTTTTTTCTTGTAACTTTATGACGTTCTTCCAAACTAGATGGATAAGCCTCAGTGGTTGTGTTAATTCTGTGCAAGACAAATAAAGGCTCCCCTAGACTGGGCAACAACAATTGTTTAAGTTTATTGCATGTCATACTGCAAGATGGGGGTAATAAAATCCTGGTCTCAATCTGTGTCACACAGTGTGAGCTCAATTAAAGGCATGTCAGATTGTGTGATAACTGTGAGGTGAACCATAGCACCAAGATGTAAATAAAAAATCAGGTGTGACGGCAAAGACATATCGTCCACATGCCATCCGTCTGTACTCCCGTGTTAGAAAACAATCCACACTTCGTATCATTTTATCTACACTATTTTTTGTTGTTGTTTTGCCTTTCTTTTGTATTTTGCTCTGTTCTCCCTCTATTCTGGGTTTTTGATTTATTGCCACTGCTGGAAGCTGTATTCATGAAATGATAATGTCCGCCTTTTTTCAGACACTGTGTGTTGGAGACTATCATTGATTTGAAAATCCAATTACAATCACATTTGCATTAATAACAATACATCTTACACAATAATCCAAAATGACAATCAAAATAGATTGTTTGATTAAATAGCTTCACTGTTAAAAGTTGAAATATTTATACACTTTATTAGTGTTTGCCATTAGGATCCACTGTTCTGCATGTTTCAGACGTTTGTATCGTGAGTCAGAGTAGCTGAATTGCTCCACATGCTATCTGCAAGTCATCTCATGAGTCTTTCATTTCAGTCATATGTGCTAAAGTACAGAAACATCTAAATATAAGGAAGCATTGCTCTATATAACCATAGAGTATTTGGAACATAACTTCTTAAATTTTCTTAAATGGATGCTCATTTGTGTTTGGTTATACTGACTTGTTGGTAAAATCCAAAGATTGAAAAAGGGAAAAAAACAAACAAAAAAAACAAAAACAATATACCGAAAGATAAATAAATAAAGTCATATTGCAAAATATGGTTCAACAGTGCTTTCTATCCTTCTGGCTGCATAGTATGATTTAATTGAAATCACGTCTTCAAAAGGATGTTTTTTTTTCCAAGAGTTTGACCCCATCAGAAGTTTTCATGATCTTCTGCATGTGAAAACATGGAATCATCACAATATGTCTAAAATGAAGTTCAGTAATAGATAACCTGCCTCCTACACTGTCTATTATTTTGTCAGTAATTACTAGGCTGATGTATATTGCAAATGTTATTTAAGACATCTATTGTTTGTGTTTATACCCTTGAAAAGGGATAGAAAATTTTTTTTGGTAATGGCATCTAATTTATTTTACATTTACAGTTTTATGTTAAAATATTTTTTTTTCTTTTTCACATATACCCAAATTCCAGACTATGTGTGTCGTTTTGAGGATGATCAGATCTGTGGTTTTTCTCAAGACCACAATGATGACTTTGACTGGACCAAACAGAATAACCTGACACAGAATCCGAAGCGCTCTGCCAACACTGGTCCAGAAACCGACTGCAGTGGAAACATTAATGGTAAGAAATATGAAGACCTGTTCCTCAAGTCTCCCAAACCAGAAATCATCATGTCTTTTCAACTAATTTATTAATATAGATGAGAAAGTAATGTGGAATTCAGGGAACTTTCCTTTTTGACATTCAGGCTACGACATTCTCCCCCGTTTCACACTAAATAATTGGAGCTTAATTATAATATCAAAATTAACTTACAGTATATAAAAAAACAGCATGTAAGATAAAGTGCCAAGACATTTTTTTAAATGTTCAGTGTATTGAGTGCTATCAATTACACACAATATAATTATGGATTTCATTTGAGTGAGAATCAGGAACTTCTACTAGACACTGATTAGTCTGCTGGTATGTGGAAGGAAGACGTCTACAAATAACACAATAATGATTCACATAAATATATCTTGGCACGTTGTCTGGTTTATCAGCAGATGCGAATGACTTCACCTGAAACAAGTCTTATTACGCGATGCTGCTTTAATATATAAATAAACCAAATACTCAATGACTGCTTAAAATTGTATTGGTTTTAGAAATGTTCTTATTGTTTTGTTCATTATTTTGTCCTGTGATCTGATATTCTGTAAAATAAATAAAATGTTTTTTTTTAGTTTATGTCAAACTAAATCTAAGTTGTAGTTTTATGCTTTCTGGCTGGTTTCAGGGTACTACATGTACATCGAAGCATCACGACCGCGTACTAAAGGGGACAAAGCACGTCTACTGTCTCCACTTTTCAATACGTCTTCTCAGAAGGGCCCCAGGAGTGCTAACCGAGACACATACTGTGTCTCCTTCTACTACCACATGAAGGGCAAGCACATTGGTGAGTTGTGATGCCCACACACAAATGTACGCTCATGCATCTATATGCTGTCTTGTAAAATATATAAGCATACAAAAAACAAAATGATGCATATTAATATGCAGGAAATTCAGACACTCAATTTCATCAAGATTTTTCCATCAGACACTGACCTCTGTGCTTCACCCTCATGTGTCGAGCTTGTCTGAAACAGTGATGTAGGTTGCAAGAAAGGTGTGGGGTGTGCGTCAGCATGTTGGATGGTCTTTTTGTATATTTGTGCTTGTGCCCTAGCATTAGTAGTTACGTGTGTGTTGTAGGTGGCTGAAGGGGGCAAGGGGTGTGTGATTTATGGCAGGGGCAAGATACAATCAGTCATTTGGCATAGCTGTTCATCATAATATGTGCTGTCATACAGACAGAATGCATACGTTTTGGAGCAGCACACCTGCACACACTTTCATACACAAAGCCAAAAACAGAATCATACTCAAAATCAGGTGGGGATGCCCATTTATTCAACGAAAACACAAGAAAGTACAAAACTACAATTAGCGTATGGTAAAACCATAAACGTGCATAAAAGCAAATCTACATTTATTTATTTCTTTTTATTTTTTTATGCTTAGTGATCAATTAAAATTGCTTCAGTATAGTATTTGTGCATTGGTTTAGAAAGGAACATTTCTTGTTTTATTTATTTTATTTTTTTTTTATATCATGTAACAATAGAGACATCCTGCCATCCTTTTTCCATACTGCTTAATCCTATTCGGGGTCCCTACGGGACTGGAGCTTATCCCAGCTATTAGCAGGCGAGAGGCAGGGTATACCCTGGACAGGTTTCCATGCCATCACAGGGCAAACACAGAGTGACAAACAACGATTCACGCTCACTCCCAGGGACAGTTTAGAGTCACTAATTTAACAAGCATGCATGTATATAGAAAGTAGGAGGAAGCTGGAGTGAAACCCATGCATGAGGAGAAAATACTAACACCACACAGAAGGCCACTGGTCAGAGCCAAGGCTCGAACCAGCAACCCTCCTGCTGTGAGGCCACAGTGCTAATACATACACACACACAT